>WNWU01000004.1:36177650-36236071 GCA_012654045.1 Ptyas mucosa
CTATCTATCTATCTATCTATCTATCTATCTATCTATCTATCTATCTATCTATATCTTATCCAACTCCCTACCTACTATCTCAAATGGAATTATATGAACAAAAACTACTCACTTCAATTCTGATACAGTACTAAAAATGCTGAGCATGTACTGCGAAATACTCTTTAAATTCTTAGCATGTTTCTTTCGTACAAACACACACTTTTTGTCTGTTGGATCTTGGAGGTTTTTTTAAAAAAAGGTAATATCAGAATTGATTCTGGTTAATCTAGGTCTTCATGACAGCTCCGCTGAGAGTAAAGAAAGCTAAATCAGTGAGGACAATACATTGGTTCCTTTAAAAAGTTGCTGAAAGATGAAGATGCTTTTATCATTGATCTTTTTTTAATGCAATGCTTTCTTTTCATTCAAATAGGTTGTCGGGAACATGCGGCCCCAGAGCCGTATGCAGCTCTTTTGTCTCCCTGCTGTGGCTCATTGTTGGCTAGCTAGCCCGCCCCTCGCCCTCCCTCCCAGTCACTACTCGCGTAGCCTGGAAAGGTATGGGTGACAGGGATGGAGACTCACTCCAAGCGAGAGGGAAGTGCCCCTGTACTTGCCTCTCATCTCATGGGCACTTCTTCCGGCGCTTCTTAGTGCTGCGCGTACCTCGGTTGCTTGGGGAGATGTGCGACTTGTTCTCTGCCCCGAGTTACTGGCCCAGGCCAGCTGCAACCAATGCTCTGCATTGTAATGGGCTTCAGGAGAAGGAGGAGACTGCATTTACAAAGTGGAGCATTAGCCGCAGCTGGCCCGGGCCAGTGTCTCGGGACATCTCCCCAAGCAACCGAGGTGCGCACAACACTAAGAAGTGCTGGAAGAAGCACCCGTGAGATGAGAGGCAAGTATCAACTATATGTTCAACTCACCATCGCTCTTACCTTCTCAGGCTATGCAAAGAGTGACTGGGAGGGGAGGGTGAGAGGCGGGGCCAGCCGGCCAACAGGGAGTCACAGCAGGGGGATGAAAGAGCTTCGTTTATCTGGGAACCTGAAATGACTCTTGATTTAAATCATATGGTAAAAAGCACCCAAAGGAGAAGAAAGAACATCAGCGAAAAACAAAACAAAACAATCCTCGCTTGTTTTGGGAAATGGTTCAAGAGGGAGCACACACACACACACACGAGAGAGAGGGCAGGAAGAGAGAGAGAGAGGGATGAGAGAGAAAAGGGGAGAAAAAGAAAGAGAAATGAGAAATGATGGAGGGAGAGAATGAGAGAGGAAAAAGAACGAAATGAGAGAAGAGAAATGAGAGCTGGAGGGAGAGAAGAGGGAAAAGAGGGAAGCAGAAGGGGGAGAGAAAGAATGAAACAGGGAGAGGAAAAAAACAAATGAAAGGGAGAGAAAGAGAAATGAGAGAAAAGGGGAGAGAAAGAAATGAGAAAATGATGGAGGAAAAGAAATGATGGAGGAAAAGAAAAAAACAGGGAGAGAGAAATGAGAGGGAAAAGAGGGAAACAAGGGGGAGAAAAAAAGAAAAAAGGAGAGAGGGAGAGGAAACAAATGAAAGAGAGAGAAAAGGGGAGAGAGAAAATGATGAGGGAGAGTATGAGAGGAAAAAAAGAAACACGAGGGAGAGAATGAGAGAGGGAAAAGAGGGAAACATGAGAGAGAAGGGTAAGGAAAGAAAGAAAGAGGAAGGGAGAGGAAAAAGAAAAACAGAGAGGGAGAAACCCATTTCCCACAGAAAACACCCAGAGCCATAAAACCCAGGTAGGTGTGGCTGGGGCAGGTCATGTGACTGGGTGGGAGTGATGTTGACTTGGCCACGCCCAACCAGGTTTTCTGGCCTCCAGTGTTTTGTTTTCTGTGGGATACGGCTCCAAATGAGTGTTTAAGGTTGCAGACCCCTGATCTAAACCATAAATCTCCAATGTTTTGGGGCTCTTGAGCTTTTAATACTGAAAAAAGTGTAAATCTGATAACTATTGCCTTAATATTAGTAGAAAATTATTCAGGAAATTATTTCAGTTGAAGACATAAATATACAAACAAGTAAAAGTAGTGTCACGAAATTACTAGCATTAGCTGCAAGTTGTCAGAGAATGTATTACCACAGCAAGCCAACACTTTTTAGAAAGGCAAATTACTCAAAATATCATCTTTTATTTCAACAAAATACCCATTTCAAAGCAAAGCAAAGAAAACCAGATTTCCAAATCATATTTCTGAAATGTTCTACAACTTACATTTGCAACACAGGCAATCCTTGACTTATGACCACAATTCAGCCCAACATTTATGTTGCTAAATGAGACATTTGTTAAATGGTTTTTGCCACATTTTACGACCTATCTTGTCACAATTGTGAATCACTGCAATTGTTGAGTTAGTAACATGGTTGTTAAGTGAATCTGGCTTCCCCATTTTAAGTGCCAAAATAACTTTGAACAGTCATTAAATGAATTGATGCAAGTCTAGGACTTTGTATAAGACATTTCAGAAAAATAGGAATGTAAATTGCTAATGCAAAGACCCAACCTCACCCTTTATTTTGTATATTGCCACATGAAACCAACAAAATCTCCCTGACGGGTTTATACAATTTCCAAATGTTTTCCTTCTTCTGGATCAGCATCTTCATCCCTAATCATTTTCTAATTTTACAGACACCCATTCAAAGTATACATTTTTAAAACATATGCAATCATACTTTTATATTATGAAATCCAGTAAGTCTATTCTCACTGTCTCATGCCTCTAAGCTTAGTCATTCAGCCACCCAAGTTTGTTTCCTTTCTTGTCTCCTCACCATCCCTTCTCTTTCATTTCCCTATGATAGCCTATCTGACAACTTTATTCCAAGCAGCTTCCACTTCCTGCCTCTCTCCTTCCTTTCTGTGCTGGGAATGTGAGTGTGGCTAAGAAACAGATCTTCAACTGTCCTGCAGATCTTCTGAAATTATGTATTTTCTTTCCCTCCTCTCTCCTTGCTTTACTTGAGCTGGTTCTCCAGAGAAAAGAAAATGGAATGGAATAGAATAAATTCATTGAGAAAGGAGATAACGGCACTCCACAGATTATTTTTGCAGATACCAAGTTTTATTTAAAAGCAAAAATAAACAGCCTTGCTGAAATTCAACATCTGTCACAGTGATTTTATAAGTAGGGAATGTGGATCAGATTGCCATGTTTCACAGTTTTAAAAACTTTTGAAATTTATTGCAGCCAATTTGGCCGAATGGTTAAGGCACTGGGCTAGAAACCGTGGGCCATAGTTCAAATCCCTCCTTAGTCATGCAAGCCAGAAACTGCTCTCATAGTTCCCTAGCTAAAGAAAAATACATATCTCCAAACTGGCAATAATTTGCCAGGCTTCATAGATTTCTGAGATATTGTGGATAGATGAACTGAATTTTCATAATGACATTGGAAGCCCATCACTTGGGTTTAGTTTGTTCTTTTTCTACCATTATCTTGGCAGTATTTTTCCCCAATTTTGGAGGATTTGAATATGTGTTGAAATATAGATTTGGATGTTAACGGAGACATTTGTTTCTCTGCAGCCTTTGAAAATGCATTGCACCAGTTGTGCTCTAGTCACAAGCTCTGGACACCTTTTGCGAAGCCATCAAGGGAAGAAGATTGATCAGACAGAGTGTGTAATACGAATGAATGATGCACCTACACGGGGATTTGGGAAAGATGTTGGAAACAAGACAACCTTGCGAGTTATAGCTCATTCCAGTATCCAGAGGATTTTGCGAAATCGCAATGAACTATTAAATATGAGTCACGGAACTGTATTTATCTTCTGGGGCCCAAGTATGTACATGAGAAGAGATGGAAAAGGATTAATTTATAATAATTTGCAACTGATGAATCAAATACTACCTCAGTTAAAAGTATATATGATCTCTCGACACAAAATGCTTCATTTTGATGACCTCTTCAAACAGGAAACTGGGAAAGACAGGTATGAAAACAATTCTATAACAATAGATAATGAAAGTATTCCTGTAATTGGTAGAATAATTATTTGAAGCATTTGCTCTGAATTTGAATCACTTTGCAGCATTAGGAGGAAAGCCGTGTTGGTCTATGGTGGCAAAAAAAAAATCAGAAATCTGATAGCACTTTTCCCAACTAACACATTTTATTAAAGGCTGCTAAGTCTCCATTTCTTGGTATTGATATGTAGTTTGACTGGTTCATTTTTAAAAATATATTTTTTTTTTAAATTAAAGACTTTAAATTAAAATGGGGAAGTCTAATTAAACTAAAAGAAGAATAGAAAGAATGTGAAAGGTGCAAAGAAAAAGCAAATAGGAAGATAAGAATATAGTAGAGAAAAAGCAAGAAGATAAATAAAGACATAACTTCCAATCTTCATCATAAGACTAAACAATTTTAGTAACTGTTCACCTTCTCCTAATTTACAATCAATGAACTTTTACCCCATATCCCATCTATTATCTATAGACAAATATCCATAAAGCATCATCATTTCAGTTCTGGTATCATTAGAAAGTCCTCCAGTAAGATTTACTAGAAATAACAACGTATCTTATTTTAACTTCGATCAAATAAGTTATCATAATTATACATTGTCCAGAATGTCTAACAGATAATATTCTATTATTGATGCACTTAGCTAAATATTATTCTTGATATAACCTTCCTAATTATGCAAGTATGTTATTCCTCTCTTTTCATGTCTTGAATATGACTGATCTTTTGAATGAAAATGTCCAATTCCAGCCCAATTCTTGTCCATCTTTAATTCACTGATGCCTAAGATGTCAACAAGTAGTCAATTCGTCTTTCACTGTGTTGTGCTTTTCCATATTTGTGCTTCTTACTTTTCATGTTCCTATCATAATTCTGTTTGCAGCTTTGAGTTTTCTTTTCCTACATGACAACAGCAACTAGATGTCCTAAAGGCTTTGATCTAGTCAAATCATATACACCATTAGTATTCTGAAAGCTCTTTAATTCATCTTCAGTATCTTTTGTTGACAGCTATCCAAACTGAGGTGCCCATCATCTGTCACTATATTATTAATCAGTTTATATTTTTCTGTCCATGTGGCTTTCTTGGTAAAATGCTCAAGTGAGTGTGAGAAGATGCCTTTGGCATTATCACTAAAGTGATCCTCTCTATTCAGTATTTTCCTGTGTTGCTGTTGCCCAGTGTGGATGCCTGCCTGCATTTAGCTGGGCAGCTGGGATGACCTTCACATCTTTGGTGACCTTGCTAGGAATATATACTCTGGATGCTTTCTCAGGATCAGCCCCATACCACAATGAAGTAGCACAGGAGAACTGGGGAAGGATATGAGCTGTAACTTATTAATAATGTGTATCAGCTATGAGCTTAGGTGACAATTTGTTATGTTCAATTTCTTGTGATCTTTCTTAAAAGCTAAAGGCACTGGGCAGAAAGCCTACACTTGTATACAGATTGGTCTTTATTTCCACCTTTAAATGGTAAGTTGTTAAGATTCATCAACATACATCAAAAGGTTTCAGATAATCTTGGAAGATCTCAGTAAATGCAATGATTTTGTAACACATTACCAATAGCACTTAGACTTATATACCTCTTTACATGCTTTACAGCCCTCTCTAAGCGGTTTACAGAGTCGCCATATTGCCCCCAACAATTTGGGTCCTCATTTTACCCATCTCAGAAGGATGGAAGGCTGAGTCAACCTTGAGCCTGGTGAGATTTGAACTGCCAAATTACAGGCAGCTGGCAGTCACGGAAGTAGCCTGCATTACTGCACTCTAACCACTGTGCCACTGTGGTTCATTACAATTGATAGTTGATAAAGTACTTATCACCTGTCTCTCATGTACCCTGCATCAGCATAACCAACCTGTCTTCCTCATCTTCTCCCCCTTTTTAAAACCCTACAGCATTTTAGTGACTCTGCATCTGATGGAGAGATCAGCAAACCATATGCCTTTTAATAAAACACATTATTTGGAAAAGGTGCCACCACACATCTCCCTGATTTTTTAGAATGTACAGAAACTTTTTCCTATTTATTAACTTATAATATTTCTGTGTGTCAAATAACAATTTTTGCAATATAACACAACGATGCAATCAAATAACGTATTTCTGCCTTACCTGTTAAATACCTAAATCAATATATAGTGAATACAGTTGATAGATAGAATTCTAGAATAGCACAGTGTGAAGGTGGATGGTGAATTTAAATCATACTTTAGATAATATACATAAATAAAAACAATTCACTATTTTTGAAAAAGTAGAATTGGTAGGTTTTTCTTTATTGACTCAATGCTGTCATTTGGTGAATTATAATATCTACTTATTGCATTCTTGGAACATTTTAGCAATAAAGCTTTCTTTTTCATATATTGGATACCTCTGAAGTACTCATTGTATACTTCCAACTGGAAAAAAAGTGAAGTTATTATGACACTTATCTCCATTTATGAGCCCGTTTATGGCTTACAAACAGATCTCCAGATCAATTTGTTTAATAAGTGGCCCTCTGTATGGCCGCAAACAACATTAGAAAGGAATTTCTTCCCTACAACAAAGAATGGATTTATTTTTATTACTTATGTACTCATTACATTTTTGTGTGTGTGTGCAGTGAAAAGATGATGACAGGATAGGTATCACATACACATTTATGTATAAATTAACTCATTTTAGAGAAGAACAAATCCAATACAGTGTTGTTTCCTTTTTCCATTTCAGGTACTATTATCCTCACTAGAAGTATTTTGCATCCTATCCTGTTACATTCTTTGGAAAAGTCTTTCATTTAAAGCCGTCTCATGTTTTTAAAATCCAAAGGTTTTTTTTTAAAATCCTCAAAGCCTCTCAGTGGCTAAAATCTTCATTAGCCACTCAGTAATGAACTATATAATACTTAAGCTGGTCCTCTTGATTATGCCATGTTTTATTAATCTTGGAAACAAATTGCTCAGTAACAAATGTCTTTTTGTCTCTTCCTCCTCCTACACTCAGATTTTGATGCAAAGATCATGGTTTGAATTAAACCAGACCTTCTCTATTACAGAAAAGGAGGTCTGTTCCTTAAGGCCAGTTATTAACCAGGCTTATTGGAATGATTGTCTCAAAGGGGCCATATTCAGAGCAAGAACAGTCAAGCATGAACAAAAACTGTATTGCCCTTTTTATATACTCGGTCTTCTAATTAGCAGAGACAAAGCCATCATTTCCCTTCCCAGCCTACCCTCCTTTATTAAAATAGATGTTTAGCGATGCACTTTCTTCTGTTAGCTATCCATAGAATGTGTCAGATTGAGCAGCAAGCTATATCAAATCAGTGATCCAGTTCTTACCAGCTTTGTCTTAGATGTTAGATAAACAGACAGGGCATTCCACAACTATGTAATGTATATTCTCTGTTTGCCAAATATTTCTGACAGCCACAGATATGCTAATGTCTGTGTAGAAACGATCTTATCCCAAATATGTATAAAAGGATGATAACTAGGGGGATAACCCAGAGGTTAGGTATGAGCTATTAAAATACAAAGTATATCACTCAGTAATAAAATGAAATACACAGTTCTGATTACTTAAGAGATCCAGGGAAGTACTTACATAATGTGAAAAGCATAAGTACTTTATAAGCATTCTGTTTTCTGGGTAAGCCTTCGGGTGTATATTTAAGCTTTTTTACTGTAATGTGTGATGACAGCACTATTTTACTTGGCTTGTTGGTTTTAAAATTGATACCTAGAGAATTGCATGTCAGCTTCAGGAAAACAGGAGCTACAGTTGACTGGATCTCGGCTATGAAAATAATTATCTGAAAACAACAACAATAACAAAAGAATTAATCATTAGTGGAATCCTGGACTCTTGGATCAAACATGAGATGACATATTATTATTTATTTATTAAACAAGTATCAATCATTTGTCAAAAGCAACTCTGGGTAGTAAACAGAATAAAAGCACAGTATAGTAAAATAAGAATATTTAAAACAATAGATAATGCAGATGCCGCAATGAAAGTCATATTTCTCCACCAACCACCCCGTACAAGTTCCAGCAACATCCTGGCCTCAGAGCATGGGAAAAGAGACTTCGTGCTCCTATACTTACACTTGTTCTCACCTCCAAACATATTCAGAATAATAGAGATGGAAGGGACCCTGGAGATCTTCTAGTCTTACCCCTTGCTCAAGCAGGAAACCCTATATCATATTCTTTCTATTTTTCCCTTATTTATATAGAAATAGGCAAATTAACAATAATAGAAGAATTCTCCCCTTTCTATAATCTGGGTTACAACTTGAGGAGCAGTTGTTTTTGGGTAGGCCAATTGCAAGAATTAATTTTTTTAAAAAGTTGTAACTTCTTCATTGCATAATTCCAAAGTTAGTCTTTCAGTCTCAATATATTATTGAAGGCATCAGCAATTGCTTGTGCCCCCATGCTTCTTTCCTAGTTTTTGCTACTACTAACTCTGCCTTAAAATTGCACCGGGGGGGGGGTATGTCTGTAAATTTAGTGATTTGTTCCTCTTCATTATTAAATCAAATCATAAATCAATAAATCAAAGGTGGCAAGATGTTCCATAGGGCGGAGGCAACAGCAGAGAAGACTGTCTTCCTAGACCCTGTCAGAAATAATTCTTTAACTGATGGGGTCTGTAAAATACCCTTCCTGCATGACCCAATAAGACAGATAGATGTAATTAGGACAAAATGGTCCTTCAAGTAACCTCAGCCTAGGCCAGGGATGGCTAACCTTTTCCAGACTGAATGCCCAAAGTGTGTGTGTGCACCCGAACCCCCAAAATGCAACGTGCGCATGTGGCCCCCACATGTGCCCACCCCCCACATGCATGGCAGAGATCCGATGGCCAGCGGGAGGCACGCAGGCATCCACAGCAGAGGTGAATTGGGGTGACGGCTCGTTGCCCACAGAGTGGGCGGAGTGTGCCACCTGTGGCACTCATGCCATAGGTTTGCCATCACGGGCCTAGGCCATGAAGTGCTTTAAGGTCATGAGCAACACCCTGAATTGGGCCCATAAGCAAACCAACACCAAATTAAACTCACACAGTAGAGGTGTTACATACGCAGCTCTAGGGGTTCCCAAGACACTGAGCCACTGAATTCTGGACTGTAGCTCCCAGATAGTTTTCAAAGATAGCCCTATGTAGAGTGTATTATAGTAGTATAAACGGAAGATAGTTTCCAGGCCAAAATTCAACACTTCAGCAGGAATTAAGCCTGGAGCTTTTCAAGCAAAATTCAAAGATAAGTCAACTACAATGTATGTGAATTGACACATGAGTTTAGACACATTCTGATTTCTTTCTAACTTTTACATGCATAAATATTAATTATTTATCTTAGCCTGTGGATCCATTTAAGAGAGAGAAAAAAATTAGCTTACGCATCTCTCCTTGAGAGATCAACATATCCTATCACAAAAGCTTGACAATTAACTGTTTTTGAGGTAGGAATCTTACTTAAGTGTGTCTCTTTATTGGCAAAAATGATTAAGAATTTGTTTCTAAAAACAGAATGAATTTAAAATTATCCTTTTCAAAAAGAAGAACAGAGATAAAATAAACTCTGTAGAATACCCAATATTCCCACTTCGTCTATTTCTGTTTGCTAACTCCACATAGCCTAAGGATTTCTCTACCAGTAAGTGAATACATATATGTATATCAGTGTATGCTCACATAGTTTTGTACAATATGTTGTATTCTTAAAAAACAAAAAGCTAGGACAAAAAATACCATTGATAAGTCTATAAAGATGCCTCATTTTTTAACCTAACCGATCCGCTATCTGAATGTACAATCATTTTTCTTTCATGCTTCCTTTCACATGAGCACACACACAAAAGATTCCCTCTCTTGTCTTGCAGAGGGGAAAAAAGCAAACGATTATGAAGAAAAAAGCCAGCATGGCTAGAGATGGGGAAGAGAAAAAAGTAGCTGAAGTAGGAAGGGAAAGAAAGAGAAAGGAGAAATAAATCTGATGGAAATGCTTCAAGGCTCTTGGAGGGCTATTCATTGCAGTTATTTCTTTACCTTGGGTGGAACTGCTACTCACCATACTTATGCAAAAAATGTTCCAAATCATGCGAAATTTTGTTGCATTGTTGTACAGTCACTGTATTCAACCTGAATATGCCCTGCGCTTACATAAAGTGTGTATTCACCTGCTAATCCTTCCATTAGCCAGATAGAGTTTTCTTTCTTTCCCATTTAATTAGTAGGACTAATGCAAACCCACAGTTTACACTCAAATCTTATTCAGGTAACTGCCCAGATATGTAATATCACTAATGGTTGCAATGTTAGAATGAAAAATGCAATTACTAAATACATTTGTTCACAACCAGAAGGATATAGTTAAACCTATTACATGGTGTAGAAGTACTTTGAATGTTGACTGCCCATGTGTACAACTTTTCTATGAATTTTAATAGGTAACTTTAAAAAAAAAATCCTTCGAACATGGAAGTTATCTCAAGTATTATTTGTCACCTGGGGAACTTAATTGTTTCTGTTTTCAGGAAGATATCCAACACTTGGCTAAGCACTGGATGGTTTACAATGAGTATTGCATTAGAACTGTGTGACAAAATAGACGTCTATGGAATGGTGCCACCAGATTTCTGCAGGTAACCAATTCTCCTGAATTTTTAATTAGGTTGTGAAATTCAGCCTTATGTCTTTATACTACTCAAAACTCAGATGTAGGATTTTCCTGGAATTCCCAATTAGCACGTGCTGTGATTGAGTTTTGAAAACAACAAACGGCATTTAATTACATTTACTATATTATTTAAAATTGTTTGTACTGTGAAGAGTTACTCATCTTGTTAGTTTCCCTTAGTCTTTTAAATATTTATTAGGTAAACATAATGCTATAGATTACATGAAATTAATTTCTGGAGAAAAACCATTTGAAAATCAAGATTATATGGCCATACATGCAAGCACATGCAGTTAATGGCTTGTTGCATTTATTATCTATGACCTGTGTATATGTGTGTATGGTTTACAACCACGTGACTTAGCTATGGAAATTCCAGCTCCATTTGCCATTATAAGTTGCTGTGCATCCTAACCGCTCACAACCTTTCATAAGAGTTTGTCTATTCTTGCTCCCCTCCCCCCCCCCCAACTCTTTTGGCTCAGAAATATTATTGGGTCTTCTAGATTGCACTGCATGTTTGAGATCTTTCCACATTTATTCAGTCCATTTGGAAACCTCACCTTTCTTGTGCAAGGTTCATGGTTGATTTGGAGCTGTGCTTCAGATGGTCGTCTGAAATTTTTTTCAGCTCCTAGGGGCAAACATGACAACTGCCTTGGTCATATCTTCATTCCATGGATCAACCACGTCTTTGAAAGATTGCCAATTCTTAATAGATGAAGTCATTCAGGAATCTTGCAGTGTTGTCTGATTTTTGAAAACTGCATTTTAAGAGGAACCATGACTTGGAGAGAATCCAAGCTGCGTATTTTAACACACATTAGTGGAGCAACAGAGCTGTTTATTGGATTCCTCTTCCCATAGATTAGTTTCCATTCTGATTAGCAAAACCTGCAGTAGCTAATAAACTATGAGATTCTTTTTAAACGAACTTGGCACAAAAGTTAAAATTAATGCCGTTTCTGACAGCTCTGGCAAGAAAACAGTTGGGATGCACTGCAGTGTAGCAGTATGTAGTAATATCCAAATCTTATCCTGGTGTCCCCTGATTGTCAAGCTATCATATAAGAGGAATGGATTTATGTTATCATTCCATCTCTTTGCCTGTCAGAATTTGCCTGCTTCTTTCTTGAAAATGCCTGTAGACTGTTTATGCTTGTACTAATAGCATTAAACTTTGAAGCTTAAAGTTCTTCTCAGTCAGATTTGCCATTAAGCATCATCATCATCATCATCGTACAGTTGAATATCTTTTTGTTTTACCCAAAACAAATATTATAGTATATATGTATAATACAGACGATTACAAAGTGACACTTCGGAAAACGAATGTTTTTACATAACAGTAGTTACATCTATAAATGCACTCCTACTATAATATTTATAAGCTACTGAGTACTGATTAATGTCTAATATCGCAGAGTAATAAAATAGGCACCTTTATAGACTAGTAGTAGCTTTAGTATTAATAAACAAGGATGGAGAGGACTTTCAGCATTCTCAAAAAGTTCATAAAAATATAATTGCTGAGTGGGGATTTAGCATACAATTTTAGTCGGGTTATTCAAACCAGAAGGCAGCATGGTGGCTTAGCGGTTAAGACGCTGGGTTTGTTGGCTGGAAAGCTGGTAGCCCAGTTTGAGACCCGAGTGCCACACGACGGAGAGAGCGCCTGTTCCTACCAACCTAGCAGTTTGAAAGCATGCAAATGCAAGTACATAAATAGGTATCCCTTCGGTGGGAAGGTAACAGCACTCTATGATATCCTGCTGGCCACATGACCACAGAAACATCTTCGGGCAGCGCTTGGTTCAATGGCCTTGAAACGAAGATGAGCAGTGCCCCCTATAGTCAGCAATGACTAGCGGAGTAAAATCCTCAGGGACTTTTTTACCTTTTACCTATTCAAACCAGAAAGATGAAACTTATAAACTTACCCCAATTCTTTTTGATGATGTTTAGGATTGGAATTAACATTTGGCCCCAAAGACACAAGATACCATTGTAGATGGTCTCATCATCTTGAAGTTGAACAAAAGTGTGTTCCTTTGGGTTAATTAGAGCTGTTTTGATTACAGCATTTTCCTAGCTATGTTGTCTTGAATGTTGTTTCTGTGTAGCCGTTGGAAGGGGGATAGTGGCACATTTTTTACTCAAAAATGAATAATCTAAGTATGAAGGAGAAATGTTTGTTCTTTTCCACCAATCACCACACTCAGACATTACAAGGCTAATAGGTTCATAGTACTCACTTTTCTTCCTTCGAATGTCTACTTCAAAGGAAAATTCATTATGTGATCTTGATGCTGTATGCATTGTTTTCCACCATGGAAAAACTCTTATTAATGGGGAAAGGAAAGCCACAATGCAATATCACATTGTACTTTATAACAGATATTATCAGCATTAATGTGTGGGCAAAAAAGCATGAAGCTGTGACATTTCTTCTTGTAATATTTAGAAGATGTCATGATATGTAGGTTTGGTTTGTTAATTATGCCAGAAGCCACTAGGGCTGTAATTCATCCATCTAAGGCAGAGATGTCATATCTTGGAAACTTTTAAGAGTTGTAGACTTCAACTCCCAGAATTCCTCAGCGCTTACGGTCTTAAAGTTGCCAATTCTGGATACCTTGATCTAAAGATTTCCAAGTTGAAAACATCTGCCTTCATATGTGATAGCCTTATAACTAGTTATATATGAAGCTTATAACATTAATATGTTTCTCTGACATTATAAAATCTGGAGAAAGTGCTCCAGGAAAACTATATACCTCCTGCCAGAGATGCTTAAATGATATCTGCAGAATTAAAGGGATTGTGCATTTAACTTTGTATGCTTTAGTATCTGTGTTACTGCCATATGCTATTGAGAGTACAGGCACAATCACTCTTAAACTAAGATCCTTTGTCAGCCTTTTATACTGCCAGATTGATTTTTGCTTTGTCTTTTATTGAATTGGACTAGTAAAAGGGATCAAACTGTATCAAAGTTATAGACCCAGAGAGGAGAAATAAGAATAGTGATCATGGAAGACCCTTAGGATTTTCAGGGTTTCTTGGGAGTTTAAATGAGATCCCATCTGAGATTTTTCAATTAATTAAAAAAAACCTGTAGGAATTCATTATTAAAAATAGTGTTGAGGATGAAGCTCCTATATACAGTATATATGATTCATACTCCCAGAGAATAATCTCTTTGGGAGGGGTTACAATTTTTCCAATCTTGCGATTTGTTGGGGTTGTTAAATAAAATTATCGTCCTTGCAAATCAATTTAGGATCACAACAGCAGCTTAAAACAAAACCACGCAAAAAGGGGGAGGACCAAATTGATGGTTCTAGATATGCTTCGATCCTGGTTATTGTGTTGGCTGGATCAAAAGTCTGAAGTCCTGTTAGTACTTCCAAGATGCTCATCTCTCTGAATATATCTCAGGTTTTCTCTCTATGCAAGCGACGTACATCGCACACTTCAGTGTAGTCAGCCATTTGGTTCTGGAATGGTTATAGATTAATTAGTTCAGATAAAATATTTAAATGTTTACAATATTGGCCTTCTAGGAGATGAGGTTAATGGAGGAAAAGGACTTTTTGAACCTTTTGGCTTATTGAGGACAGCCTTATTTTTCAGTCACATCCAACTATTTTTTCTCTTTTTCTACAGGGATTCTAATCATCCTTCAGTACCTTATCATTATTACGAACCATTGGGACCCGATGAATGTACAATGTACATTTCACATGAACGGGGAAGGAAGGGAAGTCATCATCGCTTTATCACAGAGAAACGAGTCTTTGAGAATTGGGCCCGGACTTTCGATATTCACTTTTTTCAGCCAGACTGGAAACCAGAAGCACTTCCTGTCAATCATGCAAAGATTAAACTAGTATTCTGAGGAATGAATGCACAAGGCTGTAATCACAATCACCGACTGTATCAGGTTTCTGAGGATTGAACATCATATCGCAGCAAGCCAAACTGAAAAAAGGAAGGTTAACTGGGTTTGCAGATTTAAAAAAAAAAGAAAAGAAACCCTACAGTATTCAGGAAGTTGTTATGAAAGAATACCGAAAAAAGGTGCTTGGTATTCAGTATTTGATTAAGCAAATATTTTCACTTCTGTCTATTGCATATGTATATGTGATTTGTTAAAAAGAAAAGAAGACAACACCTTCGGTATTAATGAACGTAATTCAGGAGATGTGTGATTCATTATGTTTTTAAGGCACATTGCCACCGGGTTTTCATAGTGACATTTAACAGTTACTTAGTGGAAGTTTTTGATGCAATCCAGTATTTTTCTATTTCACAATGATATGGTTATTTATCTTTCATAATCGCTCAAAAACTGAGGATTTATATTGCCGCTGGTTTAATGCCCAGCTTCTTGTTTATATATTTTCTCTTTGAACTATAGGATAATTCTATCTGGCATGTAATTAATATTTGATCTGGAAGTTCTGTGTGGTTTTTTTTTTTAAATTTTGTATTCTTAGGCAGTGTTCCAGCATCAAGCCATTTCGAGAGCAAGCACATCTTGATAGGGAGCTCCAGCTGAGAGTGATGGTTACAGCTATAATATGTGACATTAGGTGTACAATTAAGAGTTAGATCTACAGTTCCTTAGCTGACTACTTTTGGTCTTTTGGTATTGCTAAAAAAATAACCTGGCAGCCCTAATTCCATTTGATCCAAAAATAATTTGAGCAAATCTGAATCTCAGAAGCATCTCAGAATGTGGTCTCCCACATGCCTTCTGAGCTACTTAAATCCTTCAAAACTATATTTAGAAATGTTTGGATTAGATGGATTAGGTTAGGGATAATTTACCTAGAAATCATTCAGTTCACTGGACTTTATCTCCAAGTAGATGTGGATAGAGAGGCAGGATTAAATGCAATTATTTGAGGATGACATGGAAAGCTAGGATTGGGTTGCAGTGGAATCAGGCAAGGCTGACTGATGCCTCCTCTGAAAATGGCAAAACCCAGTCATTTGTATATATTGGTTTATGGATGTGGAGAGCGTCAGCGAGAGCAGGCCAATTAGAAAGAAGATTGTGACCATGCATGAACATCCTGTTACGTTTTGTGGCATAGGAAACAGACCTTCTGTTTTGAAGTGCAATGAATTACATGGATATAAAGCTGGTCCTGTCTGACATAACAATAAAATACACCGGTTTCTTTAAGATGCCTCTGCACTATTCAGATCCAGCGAATGATCTTGGATAGCACTAAATAGTTCTGTAAATGGATCCTCACTTGTTATGTTCCTTTGTGGGATTATACCTAGCTTGTGAATAAAAGCATTTCATTCACAGTGTTATTTGACCTGGCAGATTTGCACATGGCAGATCATTGAAGTCAAATAACTTCTTCAAAACTCAAGAATTAATTGGCCACTTGCACACTTCCATACACTTCACATAGTAAAATTATTCCATGTTTTGATAAGAGTTGTCATCAAAATCTGGATTCATTTTAAGATGTTATGCATGGGGAGCAAATATACAGGAAGAGGGATTTGGAGGGATGTAAGTTTTATCAGTTTGAGAATTTATAAAAAAAATTGTGTTGTGGTGCTTGTGTTTTCAAGCTATAGAAAAAAAGAATAAATTCCCAAGCAAAATGTTGATTGAGTTGAGAGGAAAAACAACAACTCAGTCATGTCCTTCTTTTTTTATTATGGTGGAAGTATTTCTCACAAATACATCTGTTCTTTATTATTGAATAAAATATTATGAATTGATAAGAAATTGCACAACTTTACTAACACCTCATGTTTCTTTCCAAACAACGATAGCTCATCTCAAAGAAGAGGGAATCAGAGGTTGTCATACATTAAAAGCAAAATGGGTTGCATATTGAGAGAGCTTCTTGCGCCATTTAATTTACACATTTCATAAAATCTGATGTACAAATAATTAAATCAAGACTGCAGTGATTATCCACATTTCTCCAGCAATGAGAATTAGGCTTGAGCTCCAGCAGTTGGATAACACTTATTGGGAGAACGTTAGCTATTTGATCATTACATACAAAGGTATTGTATTGTTGAAAGGAGGGCCTGGCCTGTGACCTGGATAGACAACATGACTGTTACATAGTCCCTGATAATTTCCAATTGTTATTCACTATTCTATTCAATTTTTCAACAATATTAAAATAACGTCTGTTGTCTGTGACTGCATCAGAAAGCGCCTCTTTGAAAAGTAATAACCACACTGAGTTGTCGAGAGCTGCAAATGAGAGAATATCTCATATTCAGGCTTCAGATCAAAAGGATCAGAAGAATTACACTCTTGAAAGGGAAATTCTTGTATGCAATCCTGCTGCAAAAGTAGGGAGATGAATCACACTTCTTTTATTTATTTGCATCTCTTTGGAGTTTCTTTCAGGCCTATGTGATCCCTTTCTGAGTCAGGGCATATTTATTTTTTGTATAAGACCCAAATACTAATGTGGGAATCCTGCGATAAGGATTTTCAGTACAGCTTGCTTTATCAGGCAACAGACTTTTAACACAGATTGAAAAATGGCATGTTAGGACAGCACGTATTGATGGCTCGGAGGGGGGAAAAGGCAGCTTACATTGAAAGCAGAAGTATTATATTTTTTACCCTTGCATGAGAAATAGAGATTTGTATTGGGAAGGTGGGAGGCATGCATTCCCACAATGCCAGTTCTTTTTATTTAAAGTAAAACAAAGCAAGTAGAAAGAACAGGTTGGAAAATTAGAATAGAGTAGAATGGGATGGGATGGGATGGGATGGGATGGGATGGGATGGGATGGGATGGGATGGGATAGAATAGAATAGAATAGAATAGAATAGAATAGAATAGAATAGAATAGAATAGAATAGATTTATTTGCCCAATAAAGTATGGTGTGATTAGACACAAGGAATTTGTCTCCAATGCAGAAGCTCTTGGTGTACATGCAAAACAACAGACTAATGATTATTATAATAAGTATTTGGGTCTTATACAAAAAAGAAGTAATAAAAATGCTAATTATTGGCTCTCTGAAATCGTGTGCAGTTTTGCTTAAGAGTCAGCTTTAAGCAAAAATAGAAAATTTATGATCTGAACAATAATACAAAATACACACAGCATAAATAAAAATTGAATCATAGTATTTAAAGCACTTACCTTTGCACGACTCCATGTGAATTAAGGTTAGTAAGTATGCCTAAGACTGTTGCCCAGAATATCTGGATGACCCTTTAGGGGTATATGGCACAAGCTGTATACTGTCATCTTATTTAAATTATATGCAAACCATACAGTCAGAAATGCTGGTGATAATGCTAGCAGTAATACAAACTTAAGGAATTTCTTGTTCCAAGTGAAAAAAAATGCTTCTCTGTTGTTCATTTGAAAACAAAATCCATTAAGTTTATGTCAAGAGGCAATGACAGCCCAATGCAACTGGGTAAAGCTAAAGTACTAACAGCCTTTATTTTCTAAAATTCAGAATTCACTCTAGTCATGAAACAAAGAGATGTCTGCTGCTTGGAAAAGGACCGTGATAAATTTGGACAAAATGCCAAAGTAGGCAAACAATACAGAAAACAAAGATATGCATTATCAAATCCCTGGTTTTCTAAGTTAAAAAATATGTGACAGTAAAAGCTGAACCATTAGAAAGGCTGAACAAAGAAAAATGGATGGTTTAGAGTTGTGCTGGAGAAATTTGTTGATAATATCTTGGAGTGCAGGAACAACAAATCACTCAGTCAAGTAAAGCTAGAACTGCTTACTGGGAGTGCTAATAATGAAGCTTAAATGCACCCAATTGGAGACCAAAATTGGGAGGCAATTGAAAAGAGTCTGACAAAAGACATAGTGATTAGATACTACCATTGATGGTACAAGTGTAATCCTACAAAAACTCAAGATATTACCGACAGAATAATGATCACTGAAATGATCAAGTCACGAAGAATGAGAAGTAACTGCACACAAAACTTCAGATTAAACAACTGGTACAATATTACTCATTTCTGCATAAATGAATGTTCTTCAGATATGCACCTGCACCTTTCATGACATACAAGGGGGAAAATGACAAGGGTTATGTTGGAATGGAGGGGAATCTAGTTTCCAAGATTGCAAATTCTTAAAAACTCCTATTATAATTATGAAGGAACTATGAAAGCAACTCTTAATACTATAAATAAAAAAGATGGCGATAATAGTCAAACTTGCTGAGTTACATTTGTCTTTTTTTTTTCTTGAACCCAGTTACAATCAGACAGGAAATGATATCCTCTCCAGAAACCCAACTAAGACTATATGAAATTAGTTACAAAGAGTTTATAACTTGCTCATAAATGAGGGGGAGGGAGAAAGACATTTCTAGAATATTCTTTTTTTAAAAAAAAAGTTTTGTTCAACATAGCATGATTAATGCAGTCAATATAAATTTCCCAGGAATAAACAATAGGATTCTGTTAACATAGTCCAGAATCATATTCTTGCTTGGAGAAGTATTGCATTGTGTCTCTAAAGTGTTTCAAAGATTTCTCCTGGAAGCATCAGCAAATACAGGGACTGTTACAGTCCATTTGCCTTCCATTCCTAGAAAGAATTTTACTTTCAAAGTTATGGAACATGAATTGCAGCATTTCAATCTAATTGTGTTCCTCACCTCTGTTAATCAGCTTTACTGCTTTCCCTGCTTCATAAATTGGGTTTACTTAACAGTCTCCTTTCTCTAAGCAAATTATCTTGGCCTATAACTCATGCTCCTATGTTCCCACAGACTTGCCTCCCTGTCCGTCTCTCTTCCCCCCCCCCCCCCCCCCCAAATTACTGGTTTTACTGAGCTGGACAGATTTTAGGTTGAAGCTTACAAAGTAGCGACACCACTGATTAATTCTAGCAGGGTTCTATTGATTTTACCATTTTTACAATGTCAATCCACAAAGCTATTAGAGTTTTAAAATATCAAAAAAATTAGCAATAAAATTTAAAAAGTAAAGTAATTATCTGTGATACATGTGGTTGAAGAACGTTATATTCAAGACTCTACAAATTCCATATACAGATACAAATCGTATTTTTTAAAAATGTTTGCTTTCACACACACATTTTTGGAAACACTTAAATTTAAACAGATTATTCTTAACTGATCTTCCGGGAGGCAAAATGGGGTCATCATATACCATAAACTTTAAGTCTGTTTTATTCTGAAGTACTGAATCTCAACAGTCAAACAAAATTTTAACAGATTAATCATTGCTGTTTTGCTAAATAAGTATTCTTACAAAAAGTGGTCTTTGGTGACAAGACTACTACCTTCCAATCAAATTCAAATTTAGCAATACTGGTCTTACTTTATCCCTTTGAGATATCTCAAAGAGATATAAATATCTCTATTTATACTTTGCCTCTAATTCATTCAACAGTATTGTATAAACCCAACTAATTATGTATGAAGTGAAATCTGAAACATACAAAATGATTTCATTCCTCATACTGGTCAGTGTTTTGCGTTTATAAAATAGAATACCCTCAATGGAGAATTATACTCACCATAATGCAGAACTTGTAGCAATGCATCCTAGCTCTATGGCAATGTTTCTCAACCTCGACTATTTGAAGATGTGTGGACTTCAACTTCCATAATTCCCCTTGCTGGCTGGGGAATTCCAGAAGTCCACATATATTAAAGCTGCCAAGGTTGAGAAGACAATGTTCTATGATATATAATCCAGCTTTTGTATCCTAAGTAAAAAAAGTACACATATATGTGTAGGTTTGATTTAAATGATTTAATATAATCCACTCAAAAATATTTACCTATACCTTTCTCCATGAACATACTATCTCAGGAATTGTATGTACACAAATCTATAGCTCAGTCTAAAGCTATATTAAACCTGTTTTATGCTCATGGCTTTTGAATGTAATCTGGATCCAACAGGCTAGCGGACTGGATGTGGAAAATCTAACTGCATATTTGCTGAAGAACTGATGAATTTGCTGTTGGTTGTAAATTTGAATGAGTCCTGCAATCCAAGAAATATAATTGCTGCAGGCAAAGGTTTGATCTAAGAGGCTGAATTGAAACTGCTAATCAATATTCCCTGAGAGTATTTTTGTTTCTGTTGAGCAGATATTCAATATGTACAGCAAAAATCTGCGAAGTGACTTAAGTATATATCAATAAGACATCTTAAATAAGGTTCCGCATATTGTCTAAACCTTTGCTTCAATGACAGGGGAACTATTTTTTATAAATAATAATAGACATGACTATTTTTCAGTACAGCTCAGATGATGTTCATTGATTTTAAAATATTTTAATAAAATGTCTATAGAGTTTCCTCTGCATTCATCTATTCCCTCCCACTGTTTGATCCAATCATTCTTTTCCGTAACAAGAGATTCTTGTCTGGCTATTATAGAAGTAAAGGCTACTCATCAGCTGCTCTACATAATGAAAAATAATAATAGTGTGTCATTTCAGATATGACAGAAAGAAGAAGAAACAAGTTTTCTAAGATAGTAGCGCTGCCACTTACAATAGTATACTTAGAGGGTTTTTTCCACCTAGAGTCTGTCTTCATGGTAGCATTCTTGATGCTTCCTTGTAGAGTTGCAGTGATCTTGAAGGAAAGATGTTTCTTAACTGCTTGTCATCTTTCAAAGTAGCCTTGTTTGTACACAGTACAGATTTGTTTTTCCACTAGTGGGATTTTTGCAGGTGGAAAGTTCCAAGTGGAATAACTTCAGCCCTTTTATGAAATTATGTGTTTTAAAAATGAAAAAAAAAATTTTTTTTTAAAATTAAAGTTCATTTTAAGAGATGGAGCAAAATGTGACGAAGTATTTCAAGCAGACAAGTTCACGACATTATCCATTCAAATATTTTCAGGTATGGAGACATTCACAGTTCAAACTCGGTTGCTTTGAAGTTTTAAAAGATGTGCTTCATGTGCTTGATTCCATAGGTTTTAAAGAAGACCATGATAATTAGAGCCCAAAGTCCCAAAATAAAGCCGCCGGGAGGATGCCAGTCCTTTTGTTTCGGTTTCTGTAAAGGGGAAATAAATATATATTTTTTTAAAAATGGTTGCTTTCATACAAAATATATAAACAAAAAGTTTAGCATTAAATCCCACTTACTTTCTTCAAGTCAGAATATAGTAAAGTCAACTTGTTTCATGTGTTAGGAATTTTAAAGGCAAGTAGGCTAAACTATAGTCCATTTGAGTTGTTTCAAGTAACTACCAAATTCTGTATTTAACTAAAAAGATAACTGGGCTTTCTGCCCACCCTCCGAACCACAAATAATTTATCCTTAAAATAGGAGAGCTTAGGGAACTGAATGTGTCTCATCTTCCTGGGGATGGAAGTTATCTTAAATTCAATGCTGCCTTCCTTCTGGATACATACAGCTGTGTTGATAGCTTGCCTGCATTTTCCATGCTGCCACTTGTCAGCCACACAACAGACATGCTCAGTCAATCTACATCTTCCTGAAGAAGAGATCATTTGACATGAAATAGTCAATTTCCCTCTGTTAGGGGAAAAAAACCTCTTCTTTTTACAGATGGGAGAACTTTGGCATAGACAGGGCAGAAGGGTAAGGAGACGAAGCAGAATTAGGGTTAAGACTGTTTCCAAGGAACAGGATTATCTCTTCTCTACAGGAATAAGGAGATAAGTTTTAGTTCAGAACTGTTCTTTGATATTTTTTCTTCCCTATATAGATCTAAATACACTATCATTTAGTATCAGCTTTCGTCTCTGCATGAATTTTTCTATGGGAAAAATTCTTGGAATTGATGTATTAATTTGGAATTCTCCAACATATCTATTGATGGAAGACTTGCAGTAGATCACTGGCATCTTGTGGTCTACTTGGAGCATTACATTACCTGTGGCATTTTTTTTTTAATCAAGGTGCTGTTTTCTTTCACAATCCAAACAATCTGGAATTGTTTCTCTTCATTATTAAGTCCTTGAAATTTGGCAGTGAAAGTTACAAAGAGCTTTTTATATCGTATATCTTTTTTTCTAAATAAACTTGCGATTTTGATGATTTCTTGCAAGTTTGATTTACCCATGAGTGGGGAAGAGAGGAAGGGCTTAAACCTCTAGTCAAATGACTCTACAGTATATGGCCAAGAGGTTATATAATAGAATTTTTTTCCCCAACAACCAGCAAAACTTAAACACAGTTGGTGACAGCCATCACTTTCTCACAACCAGGCATGAGGTGTGATGCCAGATAAATACCCTGTTTCCCCCCAAATAAGACATTCCCTGTTAATAAGTCCAATTGGGCTTTCAAATGCATGGCAATAAGGCCAAGCACTTATTTCAGGGTTCAAAAAAATATAAGACAGGGTCTTATATTTCGGGGAAACATGGTAGTAACAATAGCAATTCTACCCTACAACGGAAAGCTTGACCAAGGTACATAAACCCAGACATTTCTGAGTGAGGAGGTTTGGGACCTCAACTTTTCTAACTAAAATTTAGCCATTCCACTAAAATGCTATCACAATTTCAAAACATAATTTGTTTCTTACAACTCTTTAGGATTTCTTCCTCTTAAAAAAAAAAATAACATGATACTTCCTCAAATGTTTCCTTTCTAGATTTAGGAAATGAACCATTTTATAATAATGAGAAAAGTGCAGAATAAGTAATAGTGGTCCACTTGGTTTATATAGAATTTTGCAATTCTATATGCAGAATTCTGCAGAGAGTAATATGCAATTAGTTTATTTATTAGACTAATTTATATAGCTGTCTAAGCATTGAAAAGACAAACGTAACAATATTAAAAAAAACAGATTATGATTTTACTGTAAAAATGAGGTAAAAGCAGATTCTTTTACAGATCTACAAAGTTACTTTTTCATTACTGTCATAATTGTAAAGAGTTGCTAAATGAGACAGTCACTAAACAAAGACTACTTCCCAACTCATGCTACTTGCAGAAAGTTACAGGAAAGTGGACCAATGAAATTTACATTCCCAAGAATAAAGCCAACAATTATAAATATTATATTCACCTCCAAAATGATCAAGCAATTTTCATTAACACTGAGCTGAAAGCAATACCAATCACTTTCATTGATATACACAAGCACTCTATATCAAGCAATCAGATTTAAACATACAAGACTGCCAACACCTCCTGTTTCACACCATTTCACACAAAGAAACATACCTGCTTAAATTTTTCCTAATTACCAGCAATATGCAAATCGTATTGCTCATTTCCCTTTGTTGTATCAATCTTCCTTCACGTGGATCACAGTTAAATCCTCACCAGAAAGTGACACCTGACCCTCCTAGACAAATGACTTCAATTTGCAGCTAGTGACACTAAAAGCTTTTCTGGCCTATTTTTACTATAGAGCACATAATTTAATTTCTTTATAGGTCTAAATATTTATAAGTTGGCCTTGATAGAAGGCTTTACGTTTTGTCACATAAGATGCCAAAAGCTCTCACTTTTTTTCTTGACTGCTGTAATTCCAAGAGGGAACCAGTTAAAAAGCAACTTTTCTTATATTGGAATTGAAGAATATGCAAGCCATCCATTTGATGCTGACCAATACAGCGGCCTGAGGTATACTGTTAATAAAACCAATGACTTAAGACAATAGTTAATAAAAATAGTTTAGGAGAGGAGAATGCATTGCTTTCTATCAAAATGTATATGTCTTGACAATGCAGTTCACAAACTACATAATAGAAACTGTGTGCAGACCAAATCTCAGCTATGGCTAAGAATATATTGTAGGGTTGTCATGGCGAACCTGTGGCATGTGGAGCCATATCTGTGGGCTCATGAGCGTTGCCCAGGCTCAGCTCCAGCGTGCATGCACGTGCTGGCCAACTAATTTTTGGGCCTTCCAGGCCCACCAGAAGTCAGGAAATGGGCCATTTCTGGCTTCTGGAGGGCCACTGGTGGGTGGGGAAAACCATTTTCGCCCTGCCCAGGCTCCAAGAAAGCCTCTGGAGCCTGGGGAGAGCGAAAAACGGGCCTACCAGGTCCTCGGTAACCTTTTTGCCATTGTGTGCCAAAAGTGGGGGGAGCAGGGGGCATTGAATTATGAGTGTGGGGGGGACACAGGTGACCCCCGCCCACTCCCTCCGCTTTCGGCACGCGACGGCAAAAAGGTTAGCCATCACTGCCTTAGGGCTTTGCAAAGCCTATGATGAACAAAACACCCCTTTTGAAGCATGAAAGCAGCTCTTTTGCAAATCTGTCCCCAATTACCTGCCTCTGCATGCCCAAGCAACATTTTCACTGGCATCGCCACGGAAGCAAAGTGGCTGCGCTTTGCACACTCATTTAGAGACAGCCAGGGACATCTTTTGAAGTAGCTTCCCAAGCCAAATTGCTTCATTTGCAAAATGCCTCTTTCAAAAGCTTTGAGGTGCTTTAGGATGTTGTTTCAAAAATGATCTGAAAGTCCCTTAATGCAGAAAGGAATTGTTTTCACCTCACTCAGCAGCGATGCTGAACTTTCTCCGCTACTTTTATACTCGTCGTGGTCCTTATTTGATTTTAGTCCTGGTTTTTTTTAAAATGAGTTAAATGTAGTCATCCTGAAAAACCTCGAAGCAAAAGCAAAATCTGAACCCTTTATTAAAAGCATAGGACTTCTGTATTTTTCTGGTTTGGCCCCTCTGAAATCATCATCAGTGCTTCTTTACTATTCCCTCAGAAAGGCTGCAGGGTAATTACAGAGCTATTGACAGTTGGGAAGCATATGAATTTATAAATCGTTTTTGTTATTGTCATTATTATTATATTACACGACTACTTAGAGCAGTGATGGTGAACCTTTTTGGCACTGAGTGGCCAAACTGGAACATGCGTCCATGTGCACACGCGGGAATGCCAGAAACCCGAAGACCAGCTGGCCGGCATGCACATGCCAGGTTTTTTTGCTGTTTTCTGGGCTGTTTTCAGCCTGAAAACGGCCCGAAAAATGCCCGGAAAATGCCTAGTTTTTTGGTTGTTTTTCAGACCGTTTTCAGGCCATTTTCCAGTGCTCCGGTGCCTGCGAAGACCAGCTGGCCAGCGCACACCAGAAGAGCAGCTGGCGACAGCACACGTGCCCCCAGAGAGGGCTCTGCGTGCCCCCTCTGGAACATGTACCATAGGTTTGCCATCACGGACCTAGAGTGATACCTAGGCTATTAGGTAATGTGATACCACACAAGATATATGACTATCCTATAGGAATAACTTCATTTGGTTTGATTGGGGATTAAAGTTAATTTGACTTTCCTACTGAACACTGTCAAAACCATAAAATCTTTCCTTCCTTCCTTCTCTGCCTCCTTCCCTCCCTTCCATTTTAATATACTTTTTATCTGTCTAATTACTGTAGCTCTCAGGGAGAACTGCTATTTAAAAATTATCACACACAAATTCATTAAAATGAATTTAATTTTCAGTCTCCGAAACGTGTGTGTGCATGCGCTCATGGCCATGTACAGTATCTTCAAGTCAGTGTTGACGCCTGACAACTGGACATTTTTCAGAAGTGGTTTGCCACTGCCTCTTAGGGCTGAGAGAAAGTGTCTGGCCCAAGACCACTCAACTGGCTTATACTTAAGGCAGAACTAGAATGCCCAGTCTTCAATTTCTAGTCTGATGACTTAACCACTATAACCAAACTGACTATCTGACTCTACCAAAGGCATACAGTAAACTACAAGAACAAATATATATTTTAATACAGGGATCCTCAGTCTGTGTGCTGTTTGGAACCGGGCCACAGATGCAGCGGGCAAGTGTGTGTGCAAATGTAACCCCATTTGTGTGAGTAGCAGGCGAGCAGATGCACACTCCAGTTGCGCAAGAGGCATGTGCTTGCCTGTCACTCACATGGAACCATTCCCTCTTCCCCCCTCCCTCCCACTGGTCTGCAAATCCAGAAAGTTTGGGTATGGGGAACTCTGTTTTAACACTTGCACAGATTTTACTTCTTGGTATGAAGTTCATCTAATACCTCTGCCTCAGAGCTGGTAGGCAACCTTGACATGCCTGTGAAGCAAAGCTAGGTCAGATCTGGCTAGTGCTTCAGGCTTGGTCTGGCTACCAAGAAATCTCAGAACCACAGGGCTAGTCGAAAAAGTTTCCAGAAGGAGACAATGGCAGCAATTTCTATACTGTTGAAAAAACCCTATATAATATCTGTGTAGTCTACAAAAGAGATTGAGCTGATTATTTAATCCATTATTCAATTGATTCAAGGACATCAATTTACTTGACACTGAATATCTTGTATACTGTTTATCTTCGTTCATTGTTCATTAATTTTGCACTGATCAACTTTTGCATGTGTTCCTATCAGCTCATTCCAATTTATTGTAGCAACTACTGGCCTTCTGATTTACATGTTAAATATGATAGTGCATCCTTATAGTTTAAATAATTTTGAGCTTTGAGTCGCTGCAACTCTCCCTTGGAGTTTGATTATTAACCACTTCCATAAACAGAATCCTAGTAAAAAAGAAGGTTGCCTATAAATTAAGAAAAAATAGACATCAACATTAATATTACTGGTAGACTGATATTCCGTGATCCTGTCCTGATCCTTTTAAAAAGCATCTGCCATTATAACTGCTAGCAATAAATCCAGAAACTGGCCTGTCTAGTGTGTAAAACAACTTTTCCTTTTGTTGGTCCTGAATCTCTTAAATTTATTTCCAATAGAAAATCTCAAGTTTTTGCACTGGAAGAAATAGAAATTCCCCCCTCTCTGTGTCCATATTATCTATGATGAGTATGATTTAATATCCCTATATTAAACTTCTCTTTACCCTTCTTCATTCTAATCTTAACTGTCCCAATTGGTGTAGTCTTACCTGTACTTGTCACTGGTTTTTACTCAGATTACGGTAGTAAATCTCTTCAAATGATACTCAGAGATAAATTTTGTCCTCTTGCGTCTCATAATAACAAGCCAGCGGTCAGCTTTACAGTTAGGGTAAATTTTGTTGGTTTACAAACCTTTCTCCACAGGGTCAGTTATCTCTATTGCTTGCTCTAGAATATATTTAGACAGCTACAACTGGGTTTTCTTTATGCTAGTGAACATCTATCAAAAATACATCTGCAACATGACCTTGAGAGAAGACACACCATGCTTTAACAAGTTCTCCACATGCTCTAAAGCATCTTTTTGCTTTCAAAGCTTCAGCACTGAACAACAACTGTTAGTAGATATTTGTTACAACAAGCCAACACATCACTGAAGTTTTGCTACTTAAGCACATCTTCATGCAATATTTAACCATCTGTGTGGTGTGCACATATGACTCTCAACGACTCTAAATCCAATTGCTGAAACGTGGCTGCAATTCCAATAATTGCTTCTGGCTATATCACTTGATACCCATCCAACTTTGCTCAAGAAAGTTTAAAGCAACTTAAACGGAGAAATGTTGTACTTACCGTTAGAATCTAGACTTCCCAGATATTATTATTATTATTATTATTATTATTATTATTATTATTATTATTTTAATTTTAATTTGTTGGTGTTAATGTGTATGCTCTTAAAACACTTTTCTTAATTGCAACTACAGTCTTATTATTTGCTGGGTTGATGGCAGTTTTTCAGAACAGATCAGGTTAAGAAGCAGATACCACTAGAATTATCCTTTATTGATAGGTTAACAGAATTTTGCCAGCCCGATTTTGCTTTAAAATACCTCCCACTTATATCTCAATTAATATTTTATTTATTTATTTCCTTTATTATTTTTACAAATAATTAAAGGTGGCGAACACATCCAATATATCTTCTTCATTCTATTTGCCCTCACAGCAACAGTCCTGTGAGATTGTTGAGGTGAGTTAGACTGGGAAAGAATGACTGGCCCAAGGTCACCCAGCTGGCTTTCGTGCTAACTGGAACTAGAACTCACAGTCTCCCGCTTTCTACATTGATGCCTTAACCACTAGACCAAACTGAATCAGGGAGATTGTGCCTCAGATGCTTACCCAATGCCCAGGAAATTTTCAATCCTCTTTGCTTAAATACTGGTTCTTGCCTATTTCCTTCAAGATTGTCTCCTGACTTTCTACATCCACACAAGTTCTTGACAAACCAAGAATATTTTCAATCTCCGTCATACAATAGGAACAAAACTTCTTGTTTCATAATGAATTGTATCAAGTCTTAAGGCCGTGATGGCAAACCTATGGCACGTGTACCAGAGGTGGCACACAGTGCCCTCTCTGTGGGCATGCAAGCTGTCGCCCCAGTTCAGCTCCGCCGCGCATACGCACATGCCTCTCGTCAGTCAGCTGGTCTTCGGGTCTGTGCCAAACATGCATGGGGGCGGGGAATGTGCGGGAGGGGCTGTGCCCATATGCGCGGGGGGCCTGCAGGAGGCATGCGCGCATGCCCGAGGCTGGTGCACATCCACAGGGCATATGCACGTGAGCTATGCACGCATTGCATTTCGGGGGTTTGGGCGCATGCAAGCTCATTCACGCGCACGCACTATGGGCACTTGCTCCAGAAAAGGTTAGCCATTCCTGTCTTAAAGCATATAAGACGCAATGAGCTCAGCAATCCCTCGAGCACCTGTTAAGCTAGGTTCATGTTTGGTTTTTAATTCTAGTTTTGTTCCTAAATTTTGTCTGCTTTCATTAGAATGCCACTTTGCTGCAGTTTTGCATACTTTTTATAGTGGACTTTAGATTGCCATTATATTAACCCTTTTGTACGGGCATTCTTTTTCCAACAGAATTATCGATAATGAGCTAACAAAGATGGACAAAATGTAGCAATGTGTTGTGAGCAAACACTCATAAGCTGAAGGAATAGCTATTATTACATTGGAAGAGATTCTGAATTAAAAAGCTAGGTAGCTAAGCAACAACTAGCTTCCATCTGTGAATAGTTTTTTTTGTTATATTCTTTATAGTTGGAATAGATTCATTATCCTGTGGAATTTCAAAACAGTTAACAGAGCTGAGTTCTGTGCATTGTAATTAAGGAAAGGATACAATAGATTGGACTGGATTGGTCTGTGGGGATCTCAAATGGAAAACATCCAAGACTTCCAGTAAATTCTTTTTCATACAGCACACAGCCCAGTTATTGCTAGTATTGTCTAAAAAGGGGGGGAGGGGACATACAGAAATAGCAGCAATTAGGCATATACATTGTAATTTCCCGCGTAGAAGGCAAGATTAAAGCAATCTTTGTCAGTCAAACATCATAAACAGAAAGTTATGCCTTGAATTAAATGGACTTTAGATTTTATCTCAAATGATTCAACAGATCTATACCCCTAAAATAAATTCTAAAATGGTTCCTGTAAACTGTACATCGAGCTTGAGGATTCCACAACCCCCAAAGATTTGTGTGACCCTTTTTCAATGAGTAACCCTTATTGAAATGTTACATGCCACTCCAGAAGTCACCAGCTGACAGAGCTCTACTAGATTTAAGATGATCTTCCTCAAACGGAAAAGATGATAGGACAGGGGGAAAAGCCACAAAGAGAAAAATCCTATGCCATGGCAGCCTTTCTCAGACAGCTTTCTTACCCTGTTTCCCCCAAAATAAGACATCCCCTGATAATAAGCCCAATTGGGCTTTTGAGCGCATGGCAATAAGGCCAAGCACTTATCGCAGGGTTCAAAAAAATATAAGACAGGGTCTTATTTTTGGGGAAACATGGTATTAAACTATTTACAAATAAAAACTCAAAAAGATTCACAAGCATCCCTTGAGAATAAGACAGAAAACAGAATTATCTTTTGCACAAGAAGAAAATCACTGAGATATTTGTTGCAAGGAGATTTGCAGCCCAGCGTTCCTTAGTCCTATTTTCCAAAAACATAGTGTGCCTTCAGAGTTGCTACTTTTTTTGCCAATAAAACAAGAAAAACCACTGTGCTCCTTATCCAAAAGGTTCCCCCAAGCAGCATGCACAAGAGTATTCACCTCTTTTCATGCCTGAAAAGAAGACTGCATCTCAAGAGCACCAGAAGAAAAGCCTAACAATTATGTACTTGATGGAGTATGAATTAACCTTCTACTTAAGCAAGTATCATTCCCGCGGGATTAACAGAAACCCACAACCCTCCGCCCTCAAAAGTTAATGTGCCATAAACTTGGGAACATTTCTACAATGAACAAGGCTACACTGCTCTACCTATTTAACACCACCGACCTCTGCTGAGTCTATTTCTTTTCTCGTTCTGGTTCATACTGGAAAGTGAAATAATTCGATGAAAGATCAGCTTTCTAAATAATTTCAGAGAATAGGTGTTAGAGAAAATGGCACTGATGGCCATCATTTTGATATCTTCCTTTCTTTTTACTGTGACCATGTGACCTGGTTGTCACATGGGCATAGTAGTATCATATATCATAAAAGGATAAATAAGAAATCACCAACATAACATCTATTTGACATATGTAATTAAAACATTCATTGATAGAAGGGTTATTTTTATTTTATTTAATAGCACCTAGAATACCAAAAGCTATAGATGTCATCCCAGAAATTAAATTGATCAAATATAAATCAAACATACATACAAATCAACACATTACAAGTATTAGCAGCAGCATTCTCAGTTAACATAGGTTTGTAACTATCAGTTATACTGTTTGGATTATCTTTAAGAGAAATGAAATTATTCAAGAAAATAAAGTTAGATTGCTTAAAAGACTTTCCTCCTGCTACAATTTCTGTATTAAACAGTACAAAAGCATCCATCTTCAAGGAATCATTCCTCACATTCCACACTTGTGAATAACATTTCAAATTCTGTTGGACGTGATTTGAAAGAGAATTTTGACTTACATTAAGCTTCTCATTGGGAGAATTTTCCCATGCTTTCTAAACCCATTTGCCAGTATTTCAATATTTGCCATGACAGTATTTCATCATCTATCTATAGGATGATACTAAATGTGGTTGTTGTGGTCTACCGGCAGCCTGAGGAGCTGGCAGCAAAGTCGGACAGTGAGGAGGTTGGGGAGGAACATGGGCCAGTCCTGGAGTCTGGGGAAAGCTCAGACAAGGGCTCTGCATCAGAGGCAGAGAGGGGGCCAGGGCCCTCTGGGAGTTATGTGCTGCCTCCGGAGCCTCCAGAGTTGGACATCAGTGAGGCAGAGGAACAGGAGGAGCCTGTTCCCAGTGTGCGCATGTGCAGAGCTGCCAGAAGGCAAAGAACAATTAAGATAAAAGGGACGACTCGGGAGTAGGGCTTGGAGATGATTGGCCCCTCCCATAAGACATAAAGGAGGAGCAAAGGCACATTAGCCTTTGCAGGAAGCAACTATGTTCGTTCTGGCCGGTTTAAATTCTGAAGCCCCGTTTTGACTCTGTGCGCCCTATGGCCTTGCAAAGCTAATTGCCAATTAGGTCTTTGGCAGTGTGTCAAGGGATATAAAGGTGGGTGCTTATCAGCCTTATCCCGAAGGACTGTGGCAGACTTCTGTCGGACTGTTTACAAACTATTTGTGACTCATTACAGGCTGTGAATGAACAGAATTCACAGCCTTTGAAATAAAAAAGAGGGTTTTTGGGACTAATTGTGTGCTTTTTACTGTCTCAGGAAGCCTAGGTCAGAACAGTAGTATCCCTTAAACAAAGGCAAATAATTTGCCAAGGAAAATGAAATAATGAATCTAATTCCAACAGCTGGCGTTCTATGTTTTCCAACATCAAAACATATTTAAGTTTCACGAGCATGATTTAGGATGCCGTATGTAGGACTAAAAAGCACCTCTGGTGGTGCTACTTCTTTTTTATCCAATAAGTCAGACATATAGAATAATGCACAATTTTACATCTCGTGTTCAAATCAGATAGCTAGTGTTCTTAAGGAAGAATGGAAAATGCTGAGGAAGATATACCACAACATTTTGACAGTCTTTTAAATAACCAGTTGCCCACATTGAGTAAGAACTGCCTCCAAGAAAATAGGAAAGAACTTCCTATGGATAATTCCTTTCTGCAATGCCAAGAACACACTATTCCCAAACAAAGACCCTGATTTTTTTCAAACTACAGAAGGAAAATAAAAAAAAGTTTTAAAATTACTGTCAGACCTGCCACCATTTAAACCTCTAAATACAAAAGATCCTTGGCTCCATTTGTTGAGAAAGGTATGGTTTTATTAGAAGTTTATTGTACTGCAGTAGTGCACAGCCAGAACTGAGAATTGCGCACCAAAAACCCTACGTTAAACTTTCCCCTCCCTTAGCTACCTCCCATCGCCCATCTCGTGAGACCAATCAAATTCAGGCAGAGGTGTTTTTGTAATGGGCAGTCCATCTACAGGAAGGTTATGTAGCTGGTATGCCGGGTGATCTTGAAGCAGCGCCTCAAAGAGATGCTTTCATTTTTCCCTTGCTTTCCTCCCTCCCTACAGTTCATAGCAGTCTGTCACTGTACTGTAGCAAAGCATACTGACAATTGCTTTAACTGAGTGTCCCTACTTCCACTAACAAATACAGAAGCAAAAATGATCTACCCAACCACGTTCGTTCAGCCAAAATTATGTTACTCCTAGGCCTCCCTCATCTTTTCATAAAGATTACTCAGAAGCTACTTCCGTTGAATGATCGTGACAAAACAACATAGAGGATTCCATTGTACTCTGAAAATTCTGCTTTTCCTGCTTCTGTAGTCTTAGGAGAAACAAATTCTACACTGTAAATTACCCCATTTCAAGATTATTCCTATTTCTTATATGTTCTCACTGTAGTAGACATGTAAAAACCATTCACTTGAAATAGATCAAATGCTTATTGTTGCATTATTGGGTTTTCCTTGTAAACTACATGTAAAGTATTCAACACTTATTATGCACTATAATTTATACACTGACCCAAACCAACACTACCAGAGTGTGGTTGACTTTACCTAATGCTTTCTACCCCAAAACCTGGAAAGAAAAAATAAGCAATCCGTATTAATCTTCAAAAATATTCAGCTGCATAGAGTTATCTCCTGTGCACAATTCAGATTCTGAATATTGAATTCTTTTCTCTCTGCAGATCTACGCTGTTTAGGTTCAGCAAAGACTTTTAGATAATGTTTGAGATGCTTCTACTTTACAGAAAAGTGAAGGTGTATTCTAGTTATTCATGATGGCTGTGCAGTCAACAAAAATGCAAGAGGTAAATAATGTATACATAACCTTCAGATCAGATTCTTTTTTCAAATTTGCATTTAATTTTTGTCTACCTCATGTGGATATCAGTAAATAGAGGTAATTAATAATAGGATGAATTGGTTTTGTATTATTCAGTCATTAAGCAAATTTTCTCACTAGGATATGAAAAATGTCAGCTATTTAATTAGCACACCTCCTTAGCCTGAAATCTCCTCCTGCATTCACACTAACATTTTAGTGTTGGACTGCAGGGGATAAACACTAGCAATTAAGTTTGCTATGGGAGACTTTAAAATAATTAATAGAAGTCCTGAAACAATTATCATGAGTGACATTCTCATATTAAGAAAAAAATTCATTCTTGTTTGGAAGAAAGCTTGTGAATTGGGACCAACTGCAGTTCTTCTGAACTGCACATTACATTTTAAGCCACGTCTGATGGCAAAGCTCAAGAGGCATCTCATTAATATTACCTCAAGTGGAACCCCGTGTTGCAAGAGAATAAGTTATCTTTCTCTTTGTCTTCTACTGGCAATAAAATACTTTTTTTAAAAAAGCACTCTCTTGGACTCTATTGTGTTTATGACTATTCATTTGCATTGAATATAACCTTTGTATAGCAAAATAGAAGTTACATTTAGGAAAATGAACCCTGGGGGGGAAAATCTACCTAAAGTGAAATTCTGCAGAAAGAAAACTGTGGGCTTTTCATTTCTTTTGTTTCTGGAAGAGAAAACCTACTAAAATTGTTTTCTAAGGAAACCATCGTTTGCTGAAGATTGGAAAAAGTACTAGCATAAACCAAAAAATTAAGTTTATCATAGAGTGGTGGTATATGGATGTGTGCATTAGAGAGAGAATAATTGTCATATATGAGCCACCATGTACTGTAAGCCAATAGAACAGGCATTGTCAGCATTATTGCTGGGGTCTAATGTTAATCCTTTAGGTGATGCTTGTGATGAAAATCAGACCTACAGTTTGGTTTTAACACTTCTGTACTGAGGAATGTAAGACGCTGACTTACCAAATTTTTACTGTTAAGCCAATATTTTGAAATAGATTCCTCTGCTCTCAGCTACAGTAGACCTGTATCTCCCCAATGCTAAGCTACACTGGAATACTAGCAGCATTATTGAGGTCATTAATGTTTATATAGCCATATTTTGAGTCTACTTCTATGCAATTTAAGAAGATATTTGCATATTCTCCAAATCCTGGCAAGAAATAAGTCACCGGAGAGAACTACATAATATTGTTTTGATTACTACCCCACCCTGCCAAAAATAGAAGGGGGAAGAAAATAAGTACAGGCAAATGAGAAGCATTCTAACAAATGCAGCGACTAGAGTTAAGTCAAGCAAGAACTTGGGATAATAAATGACAAATGCAGATGACTACAGACAAATGTACTGTAATGAGTCTCAGAGGAACAAAGAATAAACGGGGATGGTAGGAAGTTAAAGGCTTAATGGGAAAATTCTGTTGTAGCAGAGAACAAATGAGAGATGACAAGCTCTTTTTACTGGCAAGTGTTATCACACCCTGGAACTGACCAGAATGCTCCAATACACAAATTATACATCACCAGCTGACATCTCTGACAAGTAGAACTAGGTCCTTAAAATGCTGATCTCTAAAGTTTAGATGAGCTTTAATGTAACTTGAGGCTAGCCTATGGATTATCACTTTAAAGCAGTGTGCATTGTTTAATTTATGACTTCAGAGTCCAAATTTGTTCAGAAAATGAAGTCTGTGACAAAATATAAGACTTATGATCAGATAAGTCTTTTATTCCAAGTGCAAATTCTAAAATTGGGAAATCTAACATTAGGCTAATATGTTTTTTTAAACTGACTTAAGCTACATCATTAATACATCCTTATTTGACATTTGCATAAGGCAGTTAAAATTTACTTTTATTTTTCTTAGTAGTGTTTCCAAACCACTTTACTCTAAAATATCTTCAAAAAGGAGGTGGAAAAAAAATTCTAAATAATTCAATGTTACACTATGCTTTAAATGTGTTACAACCAGATTTCCCATTGTGCAGAAATACAAAGTGTTCTTGTGAATTATCTCTAAATAAATGTGAGACTAATATATTGGTGTCTTAAGCTGCAAACTTGTACATTTGTCTATAGTACACTATACACACATTTTAATTCTAATTATACATATTGTACTCATGCTGTTTTTCATCAAATTGGAGTTTTTCTGTGTGAAAATGATGATTAAATGACAAACTAGTCTTATGTTAAAATTGAACTTGTTGAAATAAATACATAAACAGATTAATAATTGATGCACTGTAGACCAATTTTAAGATTAATTGTAAGAAAGTTTAATAGAAGCTTTCCAGGATTTTTAATACACATTCCTATAACTGCGAGGTGGCGCAGTGGTTAGAATGCAGCACTGCAGGCTACTTCAGCTGACTGCTAGCTGCAGTTCGGCAGTTCAACTGGCTCAAGGTTGACTCAGCTTTCCATCCTTCCAAGGTCAGTAAAATGAGGACCCAGATTGTAGGGGACAATATGTATTTAAGTCTAAGTCAGGGGTGAAATGCTCCCGGTTCGGATCGGCTCAGGCAAGTAGGTAGCGATGGCAGTGAGCAGTTCGGAGAACTGGCAGCAAAAATCCCTTGTCCCCCAGGCTCCAGCTTGCTTACCTTCGCACGCCTGCCTTGCTTCGCTTGCTGTAATCCCTGCAATCCATTGCATCAGCAATCAACTGAATCTCCCTGTCTGCAATCAAGCTCATCAGTGAGCAGCTCTATCTGCCTGCCTGCCTCAATTGGGTAAGTTTTTTTCCCCTTTGGGAGCTTTAAAAAAATAGTTAATTGGGGGTTTTTTAGTTGTTCTTTTTTTAGACCTAGCCATTTAAAGTTTAGTAAGTTTTAAATTTAGCTGCTTTTATATAAAAATAAAAATAAAATAAAATAATATTTGTGCAGCTTTGTGAGATTTAGTGTGTTTCTCTAGTGTTTCACTCTAACTACACAAACACACAAAATCTCACAAAGCTGTATGTGGAATTTTGTGTGTGTAAAGTGTGAAAGTTGGTTTTTTGGACTTTTTGTGGCTGTGTGAGATTCCTGCTTGTTGCAGGGACCATTTTGCCCCTGCTTTTACATTGTGGATGACCCAGTTGTGTTGTGTTGTGTGTGTGTGTAAAGTGTTAAAGTTGGTTTTTGGGGCTTTTTGTGGCTGTGTGAGGTTCCTGCTTGTTGCAGGGGCCATTTTGGGCCTAGCACAGCTGCTTTTACATTGTGGGTGAGCCAGTTGTGTTGTGTTGTGTTTTGTAGGTTAAAAAAGAGCAAAGAAACCATCACCACCCAGTCACCTGATCACCAAGCCACACCCACTAATTAAGCCACACCCTCAGAACTGGTAGCGAAAATTTTTAGATTTCACCCCTGGTCTAAATGCTATTGTTATTGCTATAACTAACCAGTAGTGCTATAGTATACAACTATAACTAATCAGTTTACCACACCACCATTTGGAACAGCATGAACTTACTTATCCCCAAACATCTTTCTCGCCTTTTATCAGTCTCTAAAAACATGGAGAATAGAACAGAACAGAACAGAATAACAGAGTTGGGAGAGACTTTGGAGGTCTTCTAATCCAACACCCTGCCTTAGCAGGAGATCCTATACCAGTGATGGCTAACCTTTTTGCCATCGCATGCCAAAAGTTGGGGGAGCGCGGGGAGGTCACGCACGCACGTGCCCACACCTATAATTCTATGTGCCCCACCCCCCTGCATGAGCGCGTGATCCACCTACACTTCCCCCTGCTTTTGGCACACAATGGCACAGTGGGCCTGGTAGGCCTGTTTTTCGCCCTCCCCAGGCGCAAGAGGCTTTCTAGGAGCCTGGGGAGGGTGAAAACGGCCTTCCCCACCACCACCCCGGAGGCCGGAAATGGCCTGTTTCCCTACTTCTGGTGGGCCCAGAAGGCCCGAAAGTTGGCTGGCCGGCATGCACATGTGCACCAGAACTGAGCTCGCGTGCCGACTGATATGGCTCCACGTGCCACCTGTGGCACGTGTGCCATAGGTTCACCATCACGGTTCTATACCATTCCAGACAAATGGCTGTTCAGTCTCTTCTTAAAAGCCTCCAGTGATAGAGCTCCCACAACTTCTGAAGGCAAGCCTTTCCACTGATTAATTGTTCTCACTGTTAGGAAATTTCTCCTTACTTCTAGGTTGATTCTCTCCTTGTTTAGTTTCCATCTATTGTTTCTTGTCTTGCCTTATGGTGATTTGGAGAATAGGTTGACCCCCTCTTCTTTGTGGCAGCCCCTCAAATATTGGAACATTGCTATGATGTCATCCCTAGTCCTTTTTTTCACTAGGTTAGCCATACCCAATTCCTACAACTGTTCTTCATATGTTTTAGCCTCCAGCCCCCTAATCATTTTTGTTGTTCTTTTCTGCACTCTTTCAAGAGTCTTCAGAGAAAATAGACCAAATATCTGAGGACAAGATCCCAAGGGGAGGGGGGCAGGAGGTCATCACCGAGAAGGCTCAAGATGGCATTCCCTTGGCAGTGCGACCCTTAGCAAACTCTCTTTCCCACATCTTATCTCACACACTACTACTGATTTATAATTTCAAAGAATAGCTCAACAGAATTGCCCTCTAGACTTCTGGAAATACCCCAAGAAGATCCACTTTGGAAACCAAGAAGATCCATTGGGCACCTTGGGCAGACCAAATGAAGAGGCGCTTTCCCTGTAGAGTATGCAGGGTTGGTTAACTCCACATAAATTATATAGGGCAAAATACTTATTTAGAACAGTTACACAATTATCAGGAAGGTCAAAATAATAACAAACAAAAAAAAACAATAATGGAGAAAAATCATAAAGTACAAAGATCTGCAAATAAAAATAGAAAAACTGTGAAAAAAGAAAGCAAAGATAGTATCAACAGAAATAGGTGACTCGAGTTCAATCCCCAAATATCTGGAGCACTTCTTGAGCACCTTTGACACTGACAAAATCACCATCAATCAGCAGCTTTTTTTGGAACAGCATATACTGAATGATGATACTTTTAATACCATCAAGCAACATCATCCCAGATCCTTGGGAAGAGAATAAAAATGCCAAATCCAGTCTAAACATCTGGCTGACTGTGCAACCAATCATAATAATGGCTACTGCCAGCTTGTAGTTGATTTGATTCATTGTAAATTCAAAATAAGCCCATAAACTCACTGAAAGGAATATAAAGAAGGTATACAGGGCAAACCAATGGAGGTCAATAAAGAATCTAAAGAGACATACATAAGGGATAAATTAGATGTTAAATAGAGTAGTTTGCTCTTTTCTTTTCATTAAATGCAGCCTCAAGGGGAAAGTTTAACCTTTTTTCTAGTAGTGAATCAAGGTTCCCCTCAACATAGGAACCAAGGAAAGGTCCTAGACTCCATAAGTGTTCTTCAGGAAGCAGAAAAGCACATGGAGATAGCCTTGTCTGATGAAGAGCTGCCAGTGAAAGGACAATATATCTAACTGGAACTTTAACCTAAATCTATAGAAATGAAGTTAATTTGTGAAAACAAATTGGACAAAAATACATACATGACTGGGAAAAAAATGATAAAACAGCATATAGCAGTGATGGCTAACCTTTTTGCTGTCACGTGCCAAAAGCGTGGAGAGCGTGGGGGGGGATTGCACGCGCACATGTCTACACCCCTCCCTCCACCGCCGCTTGGCTGCCCACCCTTTTCGTGCTTGGCAGTTATGAGGTGGCGGCCGGCAAGGTGCCTACCCCCCAAAGGAGGATGGCAGTCTCTGCCCCTGGCAGGAGGAGGTAGGAAGAGCTGGCTGGGTGGTGGATCAGCGCCACTGAGCCCCCACCTTGGGGCTTCCTCGCCAGATCTGCTCCGAGCGATGTCTGCCCAGTCCAAACCTGCCTGCCATATGCACGAAGCCCTTGCACAAACCTGTTCAGCACATGCGGAGGAAGCTCCAGGGCAGTCAGTGATATCCCAAAAGCAGATTGAGACCGCCACAATATGAACAGGATAGAATGGAATGGAATGGAAATAGGAGAGAATAGAATGGCAATAGGATGGAATGGGAATGGAATGGAACTCAGCAAGGTTTCCCTTCCCCACCCCCATTTGCTATTCTTGAAGACTTTTCTTTCCTGACAGAGAGATGAGAGAGAGAATGGAACTCAGCAAGATTTCTCTCTCTCAGAGAGAGAGAGAGAGAAGGAGAGAGAGAGAGATTTGATTGTAACCACTAGACTCATAAACAACTTAAAAAATGATCTAGTAAAAAGAAAAGTCAAACAAAAGCAGGAGGAAAACAAATTAAAGTTTAATTTGGGTGTATTATTTAATGGACTGCTAAATTGGCAAAATGGACTGCTAAATTGGCCACGCCCACCCAGCCACACCCATCGTCACATGACCACCAAGCCACACCCACTCAGTCACATGGCCACCCAGCCACACCCACCTAGCCAATCTGCCCCTCCCCCAACAGTCTGAGGGACCGTGAAGTGGCCCCCGTTCAAAAAGTTTGAGGACCCCTGGTTTAGAGAATGATGAAGGTATGATATTGTGCAAACCCTAGAAAACAAGATTGTTACCCATTTCTGGGTAGAAAACCATGTTTAGTCATTTTTTCTATTATGACTATTTATTCATATTAATTCAGTTTTGTATATTCATACTTATAACGTATACTAAAAAAGATAAAGTGAGACAGAGGGAGGGGGGAGAGGGGGGAAGGGAGAGAGAAATACACCATTACATTATTTCCCTTCAAGCTAAGGAACATCATTGCATTGCCGACAAAGGTAAAATCATACAATTACTTGTACAATCTTTATTTTTCAAATAAAAATGCAATCAAAGCTAAAAATACCAGATTATGTGTGTTTAGTTATCTCAGCAATTTGAAAGAGCCAGTGGCATAAGATCTCTTTATTATGCTGAAGATTAGAAAAGCCAGCCTTCCATTTTCACTAGCAGTATTTCAGCGTTACCCTTTCATACAGAGAATAACAACCAATGATTGACACTGCTCAGTGCATCTCCAACATGCTATCTCAGAGAGTTAGCTTGTCATCTTCAATGCATACATGTGTTTCTTCAGCCTCAACAAAGTTAGCAGGACCAGAAGAAAGTTACTGCAACCTGGGAATGAGGGATGAGAAGTACTTCCAACATTTCTGGCTCTTCTAAATCTTAGAAAGTGGGATTATATCAAGATACAGTATAGTCACACCAAGTATATCCAAATTTCATACTCTGAACACTCCAAAACTATTTCAATGTAATTCAAGTACTGATTAAAGCCATAAGCAAAGCATTTAGCCATTTTCTTCTGTATCCTACAACAAAATTCAAAGAAACCCTCATTTAACGGGACACTGTGATGCTATCTCCTGCAAGAGGTTTATATCTCTGAAAATAGTTGGAATCACACAAAGGAGATAAGCAGCAGTTAAAACTTTAAAGGATTTTGACTTTAAAGGTAGGCTATGAATATTATAAATAATACACAAACAAAATGCCCATCCTTGTAGCATCAAATTAATCATGCCCATTCGAGGGACTGGAATTTAAAAGTATTCTAGTCCCAATATAAAATATAGTGGAAATCCTAATAAAAGGAATGCTTTTACAAATAGTCGTCACAGGTGACCTTTAGACATCTTTGGCCTGGATGACTGAGTCTTCATTGACATATTGCAATGGAGTTTGGAGAGAAACCCTTGAAGTTGGTGTGGCAAGAGATGGGGCATTCCAATGACTCTCTGCCTAACTAATTTTGCTCTGACTAAAGTTGCTTGGATGAGCAACGGAATGTCTCAGATTAACAAGGATTGGTCCAGTTGCCATTATTCAATCTTTGGACCTTTGGCCTGGATGATTGAGTTTTCATTGACATATTTTTCATCAATGACTCCATAGCCAGACTTCCAGGAAGAAACTTGGGATGTTTTGGTATACTGAAAGTAAAAACAAGGGAGATTTTAGTTTAGGATTTGTAGAGAGACTAAATTTTCTAGAGGTGGAAAATAAGTTTTGCTTTTCTTCTTTCTACGATAACACTTAATGCAAATCCAACCCAATCACTTGACATTAATTAGTCTTCTTCATTAAAAATCTGTTGAGAGGGTTACCTTGGTACAGATTCCAGAAAGTTTATTCTTTCTGTACCTATGGGATACAAATGTAATATCTAAGAGATATGCCTCAGCCCTCACCCCACACCCCAAAAGTGACAAGAAATATATTCTGCATTTTCCTGATTTAATGTTTCAAAACACACAAAAGCAAAATTGCCTTTGCCGATACTGCATAGAAGAGTGTGCTATATAGCTCTTTTTCACTCTCCATCTCTGCAAAACTGCCTGGAAATGGCAAAAAAATGAATAGTGATATTTATTGCTTAGACAGTTTGTTTTGTTGCTTTGGGTTTCTAACTGTCATCAGGCTCCAGGAAAACTCAAATATTATAGGGAAAAGACAAAACATACTTCTCACATATGATTTTACAAAAGGACACTTCTCAAAATACATAAGCAGAAACAAACCAGTTACATGAGTTGCTTTCAGGCAAATATATGTTTGCTTTTTCTGAAGACCCATTAGTAAGCATTTGCTGAATAAGCAAGCAAACATTTTTATTACACTTTTTCTTTTTGATACCCATGGTTTCATCATGCAAAATGTAATCAATGAAAAAAAATGTAAAACAGGTCATCTATTGTGGAATTTTGGGGGTTTTTTTGAAAGATGGAAGAGACCATCAAAGGAACACCATCAAAGACAGGACAATAATGGCTATCAAAAAGTAATGGATCATATCAAAGAGATGCCCTTAACCAGCATCGTGTGTCTGATATCAGACAGTCAAAGCAGGATGCAATGTCATATACATAGGAAACTTTGTTCCAAAACAGCCAAAAAAGAAAAAAAATAATTACTTCTTGATGGCAGGAAATAAAAAGAGCCAGACTAATATAAATGCAGAAGTATAAAGGGTATTTTAGCCGTAAAGTGCAGTCTAGGCAATAACTCAGTTCTGCAATAAAGGACTGGACTCTAGCCAATTAGGTTATGATTCTGACTCAAGCAATGAAAAACTCCTGAGATTGAATTAAATAGTTTTACAAACAGAAGACAGACTTCAGGGACAGCTCTTCAAACAAAAGACTCCACCTGGAAACTGGGAAAATTATACTATCCCTGCCTCTGAATATTATTGAGATCTCAAGGGAGATGTTTCCAACTCTATGCCTGAAGAGAGACCTCTGGAAGCAGCCTCTCATGTTCGTAAACAAAAGCTGTGAGAACATCAGGGAGAAAAACAGATTGTTGAAAAACAGAGATGGGGAACTGAAAAAAATATTTAGACAATTAAATGAAGAAGATGAATACCTATTTGTTACCTGCACTCAAATCCTAAACCCCACAGTGTCTCAAGTTCTGCATTAGATGTGGGAACTAAAATCAAACCAAAGATACAGCCTTGCTCATCAGCCTATATTTTTTTCCTCAGATTTATAAAGGGCTCACACTTTGTGCTAAGGAATAAGGTGACTTATTTGGAACACTTTAGTATACATTCATGGATAGAGTCAGTGTGGTTTATAAGCTATGATGATAAAATGAGATTGATTTAATAAACTACCAATACATTTGTGCATAGTGCAATTTATTATTTTAATAACAAGAAGTATCAACTGAATCTTGAAGCTATCAATGTCTATATTTTCAGCACCTCTGTGAATTATCTTGTTCTCTTTTTATCTCCCTATCTTGTTAAATAATTCCTCCTACTATCACCCATGGTGATTTCTTAAGACTATAACAACTATGAAAATTCATTATTCAGGGTCTGCTACAGAGCAGACATATATTTCTGAGACGATCCCTTTGTACCTTACACAATATTCTTCCAATGTTGCTTCATCTTCACTTAACATTCTATGGTCCTTCATATCAAGAGGCCCAATGATTTAGAAAAAAATACTTCAAAATGTTGGAATAGTTCCACGTTAAGCCAAAATAGCAACATTCTCAGTACAAAGCATGCCTCCGATTATGTACAATCCATTTCACAGGAAACACTCAATGCTTCCTAACCATCCAGAAGTGAACAAGTAATATAACTGCCTTTGAAAAAGATAACTTCAAGATATGCTGAAGATAGTAAAGTATAACTCAGTTAAAAATATCATTTTTGGCAAGATGCTTTAACAACTAGAAGGTCACTAAGCTAATTTTAATCTTACTACAGATTTGGTTTACCCTTAAAAGAGCCTAGCATATTCTGTTGGAGAGGTTTTATCGCAGGAATTTGCCATAAGATTATAGGGTTTAAAAACTGTGATAAATGACAGTATTTAGGTTGTCAATGCATGAATCCAGACACTATTGCCTGTAAAGCATAGTTTGCAACTAATAATTATGTCAAGCAGATCAATATAGTTTAACACGTTATTGTTAAAAACAATATGCACAATGCATAAACACAGCTATTGAGTTCAGCAGTCCATTTAGTTAGCTGTTGTCAACTCTTAACTTGCAATGTACATCCCAGGATTTTTTTTTCCATTGGACATAACATCTCAAAACCTGAACCTGGAACCTATCATACAAGTTCTACCAAGGAGCTAGACTAGGAAGAAGACAAAAGATGGTGACTTTATTACTCATCTATTTTTCTGTGGCTTTAGAAATCCATGCTCTTAGATTTCCTTTGTGAATTATACTTGGGGACAATACATTGTAGTGTTTTATTTCTATTTGCATTTTTTCTCCAGAGAATTGCACAGTAGAAATCTTGCTCTGTTTTGTGGCACTTAGGATTGATTGCATGGGCAGATATTCATAACCATATAAAATTACTAGGACTAGGATAATTTTCATTTATTGTAACTGCCTCTGCAATATAATCCCACAGGTGATCAACTTTTGGATTCTTTGTATTTTGTCAGTTTTTCTAGTGCAATTTCACCTGCTAATCAAAGCATGTTAGTGCCTCCTTCTACTAAAAACCTGTACTGCCTTTGTTCATTCATCATATACTTTCCATGCCTGATTAACATTTTAAATCTCTTTCACCATTTTTATAAGAGACTAATAAAAATCTATTGCGTGCTAATTGCCACTTTATTTTTAACAAATCAAAGGAAAATAGATCTGTCAGGGTGTAATTGAATGTATTTTGACCCATCTCTGGATTTATTCTGATTTCAGAGAAACTGGATTATTTTTAATGTAAATAGATTTTTCCATTTGAAAAATGCAAGATATAACTTCTTGAAAAACTTACCTCCCTCCCTCCCTCCCTCCCTCCCTCTCTCTCTTTCTCCCCCTCGCCCCCTCAATAAATTCACACATTGGATTGCACTGTTGACATAGCCTCTCAGTAGATAAAACCAGCAAATGCTGACAAGGTTAAAATGGCAAGCACTAATGCATTCAGCCAAAGCTGATGGGCATCACTTCCCATTCATATGCTTCATTCTTACCAGTCAGGCATTCTGCAAAGAAATAGCTTTTTCTGTATTTTAGCAGGAAAGGTGTCTGAAAATAATAATAGTAAGCTCTACAGTCCATTAAAAACAACCATATAAAAAGTCAAATACAATGTCTGCAGTGTAAATACTGAGGGGGCTGCTTTTCATTACAGATAATGAACTCCTTTTGAATAGCAGAAAAGATACAGGTAGTCTTCAACTTATGACCAAAATCGAGCCCAAAGTTTCCATTGCTAAGTGAGACAGTTTTTAAGTGAGTTTTGCCTCGTTTTGCACCTCTTTTCTTGCCATGGTTAAGTGAATCAATGTGGTTGATATGACAGGACTGTAAAGTGAATCTGGCTTCCTTATGGACTTTGATTGTCAGAAGATTGCAAAAGTTGATCATGTGACTCTGGGACACTGCAACCGTCATAAAAATGAGCCAATTGCCAAGTGTCTGATTTTTTTAAAGAAGTTTTTTTATTAAATATACAGTTAAAAACATTGGACATAGTGCGACTTTTCTGGTTCAAACATTTCCATCAAGTTTTACCTTACAACGAATACAATTCATATTCAATATATAAATATGTACAGTCTATCAAAATTCACATATAAATCTCTTCATCTGTGAAAATTACTTTCAATACCAATACAATTCCTACCTATCACATAATACTAACATAATAATTTTCCAACTCTCGACTAATCAATATTTCTTTATCCCGACATTCTTCCTCCTCTCCAACCATTGATACATTTTATTCCAGAATTCATGATATTCCGTTTCACCCTTGTCTTTGAGCTCTAGAGTCAGCCTGTCATTTCTGCACAAGTCAGTATCTTATTTATTATCTCTTCTTCAGTGGGTGTCTCTTTACTTTTCTAATTTTGTGCGAAGACCAGTCTCACTGCTGTTAGTATATGCAACATTAAATATATTGTTCCTTTATTATATTTATCCTTTGTGATACCCAATAGAAAGAGTTCTGGCTTTGGATCTATATTTTGATTTAACATCTCTTCCAGCCATCGTTTTATCTGATACCAAAAACCCCTAACTTTTGGACAAACCCACCACATATGATAGAAGGTTTCTGGTGCTGCCTTACATTTCCAGCACATCGGTGAAAGGTTTTTGTTCATTTTAGCTAATGAACAAAAGCGGGTGGGAGATGCCACCTGTAAAACATCTTATATAGCCTTTCTTTGTATGTAGTGGCTAAAGTTAATTTTCTATTTCTTTCCCATAATTCCTGCCATTTATCTAAATCAATACTATACTCTAAGTTTTTGCCCCATACTAGCATGGTTTCTTTCACCTGTTCTTCCGCCATAGCATATTTCAGTAGGTATTGGTATATTTTCCTTATCACCTTCTCATCTGCTCCTAATAGAATTTTATCTAGTTTCATAGATTCTGTCTTTATACCCCATTCTTTTTTGTCTTTCGTGTAATGTGACTGGACTTGTAGATATGCCCACCATTCCAGTTCTATTCCTTCCTCGTGTAGATCTTTCCTAGATTTTAGTTTTCCTCTTTTGTTTAGTATATTCTTGTAAGTAACTACTCTTCCTGATTTAATGAAGTTTGGATGTACAAACATCTCTGATGTCGATAACTAGTTTGGAATTTCCATGTAGTTTATTGTTTGATTTTTACCCAAACATCCAATAGAGCCCGTCTAATGTGGTGCTTCTGGAAGTACTGGTGGGCCCTGTGTCTTCCATCCCAAAGGACAGCATGCCACCCTATTTGCATGTCATGTCTTCCAGCGTTAATAGCCTCCTATTTTTTAGATTTATCCAATCTCTTACCCAAGTAAGTGTGTAGTATTTTTCCCAATCGGGAAGGCCAAATCCCCCTCTTTCCTTAGAGTCCTGTAATAATTTTAATTTAATTCTCGTTTTTTTCCCTTGCCAAATAAATTTAGATATAATTTTATTTAAATTTCCAAAAAATCTCTTTCCAATCTTATTGGTATATTTTGAAATAAAAAAAATATTTTTGGTAATATGTTCATTTTTACTGTTGCAATTCTCCCCATAAAGGAGAGTTGCAAATTTTCCACCTGTCCAGATCCACCTTAATTTGATCAATTAATTTATTATAATTATCCTCTTTGAGCGCATCTTGCCATTAATTGAATTCCTAATTATTTCACTTTCTTTGCTCTCTGTATGTTTATTCTCCCAATCAGTTCATTTTCTTGAAATTTAATCGTATTTTTAACTAACATTTTAGTTTTTTCCTTGTTTACCCTCAAATCTGCTACTTCGTCATATTCTCCCAGTACTTTCATTAGCCTCACACCAGACTGTGATGGCTCTTCTATAATAAACACAAGGTCATCTGCAAAAGCTTATACTTTAAAATTTTCTTTCTTAATTTCTAAACCTTTAATTTGTTTATATTTCCAGATTATTCTAGTCAATACCTCTAAGGATAATACAAAGAGTAACAGAGATAATGGGCATCCTTGTCTTGTACCTTTTTGAATTTTGAAACTTTGTGTTGTTTCACCATTAACTAGTATTCTGGCCTGCTGTTGGAATAAGTTGCCTTAAACATATTTATAAAGTTCTCACCAAATTCCATGTATCTTAACTGATTCAACATAGAGTCCCACTTGACGTTGACAAATGCTTTTTGAGCATCAACAAATATTAACGCCATTTACTTTTCATTATGAACTTCATAATGAAAACGCGCATGCTCAAGATGGCGTTCCGGTACTGAGACCTCCAATTGTTGGGAGGGGATGCCTCGGTTTAAGGAGGCTTTGGAGGGTCGGGCGGAACATCTAAGGCCCTCGCCCGGGTAAAGGAGTGTCAGGAGGACATTTCGAGAGCTTCGCCAGCTCTCCGGACCATCTCAGCTCCGAAAAAAGCCCGAAAAAAAAAAAACGGCTTCAGGGAAGACGGCGGGAGACGCCGCTAGAGAGTGGGCGCGGCTTCACAGGCCTGGCGGAACAGCCAGGGTGATATCGGCGGCTACCTGCGGCTGGCGGGGTGACAGCAGTGGCCTCGAAGACGGCGATGCTTGGGCCCCCTGCGGAGGTTCCCCACGCCCCTCGATGCCTCGTATGAGATCTATGGAGGCGAGGGGCGGCTGGGCCAATGGAAGGGCCAATGGCAGCGATGTCGACGGTGGTGGCGGCGGCCGCAGTGACGACTGCAGGGATGGCGGCCGAGGTCAGGGCGGCCTGCAAGGGCCTGCAGATACCTACAAAGCCAGTGTGGGATTTTTTGGCAGTAACTGCAGAATGGAGGTTTTCCAGAGGATTGGAAAGTACCCCCCGAGCGGCCGGAGGGTGCTTGGCCGTGGGGATGGGCTGTCCCCATACGGACCTGGAATCCCCCAGTCCCCTCCCCCCTTTAGGTGATCTGGAGGGTGAAAATAGGGGAGTACTACATCTACAGTGGAAGCTTGAGGGATTTGTGGGGTCGGTGAATGACTACAGACTCCTGCTGTCTGAATTTCCCCCACCCCTCCTTCTTCCCGGACCACGCTTAGACCTTGTTAGACCTTGTTATTGCCATAACAGCCCCATTTATTTGGTCTGCTGAACTATTTCCACTCTCCCCCCCCCCCCTCATATTGCCATCTATTTCCTGCCCCGGAAGATATCTCCTGAACTATTTGAACACTCTGTGTGAGCTGGAGGATTTGACCCCTTGACGCTCCTAACCCAAGGGGGCACTGGAACCATGGACCTGAGGCCAGTGGAAGGCGGAGTATGGCCACCTCACTCCTGGATTATCATCTAAGTTTTCCTGGTCGGCCTTGTGAGAGGAGAGCCGGCCAGGATATTTCCGGGGGTTGAATTGTATCTGCCTTCCCCTCCATTGCTGTGAGAGGGCAATGGAGCCCGGTGACTTGGACCATGGATCAGAATTCTGTCCCTCTATGTTTTTAACATCTGGTGGTCTCTGACCTTGGACTATTCCCCCCCCAAGGGTCTTGATGTACTCAGTATCTGAATTGCTTGCCCTGCGAGATTCCCCCCTCTCGCAGGTTTGGCCCTCCACCTTACCAAGGGCCTATCTCGATGACGGACTTTGGAGTCCGGAGAGATGGTATGACGCAAAGAAGGGTGTGTGGGGCTTTTTGGTGAAGTGTTTTAATAAGATTTTAAGGGATCCGGGGAGGGGGGTTTGTAATAATTTTTTAAGGGGAATTGAGAAGACGACCGATGGGGATGGGGGGGTCATCCTCCATGGTCAGAGCCTAGCCCGGCATGGGGTAACGGTTTGGGGGGTGCAGAACGAGGGATTGGAGGGGGGACGGAGGATCATATTTATGAGGGTTGCACCATCAGCACGGTAGTTGGGAGGGGCAGATATGGCGGGAGCAGGGGACCACATCATGTGTCGGGGGCGCGCACTCGCTATTTGAGACCGATTGCTCGCCCCGGTCTCCAAAGCTCCACTCGGACACTAGGTAGCACAGATACTCAGGATCTGGGCCTTCGGTTGATGCTGTGCAATGCCAGGTCTGTGGTAAATAAGGCCCCCCTCATCTGTGATCTTATAAAGGAGGGGGGAGCGGACCTGGCAGGTATTACGGAAACCTGGTTGGGTCCAGAGGGAGGGGTCCCTCTGGTTGAGATGTGCCCACCAGGTTTCAGAGCATTCCATCAGCCAAGGGCCCAGGGGAGGGGAGGGGGGGTAGCGGTTATTATTAACGAAGATCTAGGTCCGAGGGAGACCACTGTGCCACAGATTGCCGGATGTGAGTCCCTCCTTATGAAATGGGGTCATGGGGTTCAGTTGGGCTTGCTGCTCACGTACCTGGCTCCCTGCCACGTGGCAACAGCCCTGCCCGAGCTACTCGACGTGATAGCCACGGTGGCAGTGGATACACCCAGGCTCATGGTCATGGGTGATTTCAACTTGCCTTCCGTTGGTGAAACGTCTGAGGTGGCTCGGAAGTTCATGGCTTCCATGACGGCCATGGACCTGACCCAATTAGTTCATGGCCCCACTCATGGGGGGGGGGCATACTCTGGACATGATTTTTGTCTCTGGCCAGTGGTTGAGTGATCTGGTTATAGGGGGTATAGACATAGAACCCTTGTCATGGTCTGATCACTCACTCCTTCACCTAGATCTCCGAACCGCTACACCCCGCCGCAGGGAGGCGGAACCAACTAGATGGGTCCGCCCCAGGCACCTGATGGATCCTGATAGGTTCCAGATGGAGCTTGGGCCGTTTCCTGAGGATCTGGCACACGACTCGGCCGAGGACCTGGTAGCTGCCTGGAATCGGGCGGCTGGTGGAGCCTTGGATCGAGTCGTGCCTTTGCGGCCTCTGACCCGGTACCGATCTCAAGCGGCTCCCTGGTTTACCGAGGAGCTGAGAGAGATGAAGCGCCAGAAAAGACGCCTAGAGAGTGGTTGGAGGGCCAGTCTCGCTGAATCTGATCGAACACTGGTAAGGTTGCATATTAAGACCTACCTAGTGGCGATAAAAGCGGCAAAGTTGAACTACTTTTCCGCATTTATTGCGTCATCAGGGAATCGTCCGGCCGCCCTGTTCAGGGTGACCCGCTCTCTGTTTCATGCGGGAGTGCGGGAGGATCCCTTGGAAGGCAGGGCGGAGGATTTCGGACAATACCTGTATGACAAAATTGCTCAGATTCGGGGGGATTTGGACTCCGACTGGGTAGATCTGGGCAGGGTGACAAGGAATAGTCTTGAGAATGTTATCTGGGAAGAGTTTGACTCTGTGACTCCTGATGATGTGGACAGGATTTTGGGGAGACTTAGTGCGGCCACATGTTTACTGGACACGTGTCCCTACTGGTTGGTACTGGCCTCCTGGGAGGTTACACGAGGCTGGCTCCAGGGTATTATCAACGCTTCTTTGAGTGACGGTCACTTCCCTGCCGCCTTGAAAGAGGCGGTGGTGAGGCCCCTCCTCAAGAAGCCTTCCCTGGACCCGGCAGTATTAGCTAACTATCGTCCTGTCTCCAACCTTCGCTTTATTGCGAAGGTTGTTGAGAGTGTGGTTGCGCAACAGTTTCCACAATTCCTGGAGGAAACATCTTATCTGGATCCGTTCCAGTCGGGTTTCAGGTCTGGGCACAGCACGGAGACGGCATTGGTCGCGTTGGTCGATGATCTCTGGAGGGCTCAGGACAGGGGATGTTCCTCTGTCCTAGCCCTATTAGATCTCTCAGCGGCTTTTGATACCATCGACCATGGTATCATGCTGCACCGGCTGGAAGAGTTGGGGGTGGGGGGCACTGTATTACAGTGGTTCTCCTCCTTTCTCTCCGACCGATCGCAGTTTGTGTTGACAGGGGGGCAGAGGTCGACCTCGAGGCCTCTCGTTTGTGGAGTGCCGCAGGGCTCGGTCCTCTCGCCCCTTTTGTTCAACATTTATGTGAAGCCGCTGGGTGAGATCATCCATGGCTTTGGGGTGAGATACCATCAGTACGCTGATGACACCCAGCTGTACATCTCCACCCCAGGCCACCCCAATGATGCCCTCGAAGTGATGTCCCAGTGCCTGGAAGCCGTGCGGATCTGGATGGGGAGAAACAAACTCAAGCTCAACCTGTCCAAGACGGAGTGGCTGTGGTTCCCGGCATCCCGATATAGTCAGTTGACTCCATCACTGACTATCGGGGGCGAGTCTTTAGCCCCCGCAGAAAGGGCTCGCAATCTGGGAGTCCTCCTGGATAGGTAGCTGTCTTTGGAGGAACATCTGACGGCTGTAGCCAGGGGGACCTTTTGTCAGGTTCGCCTGATTCGCCAGTTGCGGCCCTTTCTTGATCGGGATTCCCTGTGCACAGTCACTCACGCCCTTGTCACCTCTCGCCTAGACTACTGTAATGCTCTCTACATGGGGCTCCCCTTGAAGAGCACCCGGAGGCTCCAACTGGTCCAGAATGCGGCCGCGCGGGTAGTGACGGGAGCAGCATGGCGCTCCCACATAACACCGCTCCTGCGCGAGCTGCACTGGCTTCCAGTGGTCTTCCGGGTGCGCTTCAAGGTGTTGGTGATCACCTTTAAAGCGCTCCATGGCTGCCGCCTGCTGTCACCGATGACCTCCCATCGACCTGTGCGCTCCCACAGAGAGGGCCTCCTCAGGGTGCCATCAGCCAAACAATGTAGGCTGGTGACCCCCAGGGGGAGAGCCTTCTCTGTGGGGGCACCCACCCTCTGGAACCAGTTGCCCCCGGAGATTAGGAGAATTCATGACCTCAGTGCCTTCCGCTGTGCCCTAAAAACACATTTTTTCCAACAAGCCGGGCTGGCTTAAGAAGAAATTTTAAATATTTTTAATATTTTAATTGGTCTGTGAGTTTTAAATTTTGTAGCCAAATTATATATATTTTAAATGTCTTAATATTTATATTTCATGTTTTTTATGTCTGGCTGTACACCGCCCTGAGTCCTCAGGGAGAAGGGCGGTATATAAATTGGAAATAAAATAAAATAAAATAAATAATATTCCAACACATCTAGTATGGTCCTAATGTTATTTCTTATTTGCTTTTTTGGCAAAGAAAAAAAAACAATTTTGGTCGGCGTGAATGAATTCATCCAAAAATCTTTTTAGCCTTTCAGCCATTATTGCCATGAATATTTTGTAGTCCGAATTTAACAAGGATACTGGCCTATAATTTTTAATGAGTGTCAATTCAGAATTCTCCTTTGGGATCAATGTGATAGTTGCCTCCTCCCATGAGGCCGGTTTCTTTGAGTCTTTTAAAACTGCATTAAATACCTCTAATAATATTTGACCTAAAGAATCTTGTAGGTTTTTATAGATTTCTGATGGTAGTCCATTGGGACTTGGCGTTTTATTATTTTTTTTGTCTTTTGATTGCCTCTTGTTAGTTCTAAGAATGTTGTATCTTTATTCAAAATGTTTTTTATGTCTTCTGGGACTTTAGTTAGTTTGGCTTTCTGGAAACATCATAATATTTTATCCTCAATATTACGTTCCTCCTCTTTGTATAGTTTCTTATAAAACGCATAAGTTATGTTTTGTTTCCCTTTGTTTTGGTATGTTATCTTTCCCTCTTCATTATATAATTTACTAATCCACCTTCTATCTTTCTGTTTCTTCAGTCTATAGGCTAACCATCGCCTTGCTTTATTTGTGTTTTCGAAGACGTTTTGTTTAGTACATTTTATTTGCTGCGCTAGGTCTTCCTTCTCAATAATATTCCGCTTGTGCTTGATTAAGTCCATTTGTTGTTTCAGCTCGATCTTTGTGGTTCCTTTTGTAATTCTACCTCTAGTCTACTAAATTCTTCCTCTAGATTTTTTTGCCGCTGCCTTTTTAAAAAAATTTCTTTTGCCATGTAGGCAATTGCAATACCTCTCATTTAAGCTTTTGCCGTGTCCCATAAATTTTGACTATTTGTGTCTTCTTTCTTATTTTCCTGGAAGAACAAATGCATTTGCTCTTCTAACTTTAATTTAAATTCTTTATGTTTTAAAATTGCTCTTTTTAAGATCCACCTCCTGGTTTTCTTTAGTCCTTTCCATCTAATTTTAACTGGGTTGTGGTCTGCCCAGAGGTTTTTGTCAATTACAACTTCTTCCACCTCCAAATTTAATTCTGTTGGCATCCAGACCATGTCAATTCTAGACCACGATAAGTGTCGATCCGAGTAGTATGTATACTTTTTTCCCAAGTTTCTCTCTCTCTAACTATCCTAAATATTCAGTTCCTCTGCCATTTTGAAAAAGGTGTTGGGTAGTATTCTTCTAATTCCTTTCCTTATTTTATCACTTCTGTAGTCTAGATGTCTGTCCATTATTGCACTGAAGTCCCCCAGAAATCAAATATTATTTTCCATCTCTCCAATAACATTATGTAACTTCTTATAGAATTGTTTTTGGCCCTCATTCAGGGCATAGATTCCCACAAGAACCACCCTTTTTTGGTTCAAAATTACCTCTACTATTAGTATCCTATCTTTCTCATCTTTATAGATTTGTTTTGCCGAAATTTCCTCCTTGATATATGCCACAATTCCCCCTTTCTTCTGTTGCAATAATGATGCGAACATGTTCCCCAACTTGGGATAGGCTAATAGATGTTGATGCTGTCTTGTAATATTGTTATGCCGAAATTCATCTTACTAAGTTTATTAAGGATTTTTTTCCTCTTTGAGGGGGAATTTAGACTGTTAACGTTCAGGGATAGGATCGCTACTTCTTCCTGCCTGTCTCTACCTATTTCTGGGTCTTGTCGCCCTTGTTGATCTAGCCTTTACGAGTTCTTTGAATCTTCATATTTTCCATTATCCATTTTTTCTCCTCGCCCGCTTTCCCTTTCTCTAATTTGCGGCTCCTTCACTTCCGTGGCCTGTGCTCTTCTATTGCCTTCTTCTCTTACTTCTCTTTCTTCTACTTCTTCTTCACTACCAAGCGTCCGAATTTTGATTACGTAACCCTGGGGATGCTCCAACAGTTTAAGTGTGAAAAACTTTTGTTCAGTGCCATTGTAACTTCAAATATTCAGTAAATGAATGGTTATAATTCAAGGATTACGTGTACTGTAATCCAATATTTCTCAACCTCAGCAACTTTTAATATACGTAGACTTCAACTCTGGGAATTGAAATCCTTGCATTTAAAGTTGCTGAGGTTGAGAAACGCTGCTCTAATTAGTCCCCTCGAATCAAACCCAACTTTTGATGGCCATATTGGCATTTTTTTAATAGTTCCCTTAGCAACCAGGTTGCCACTGCCTTTTAGGATACATTTTGACTTCCCATGCTAGTTTACATGCTAGTTTAAAAGCCTTTCAAAAATATATTGTGGGTTTTTTTTTAATTTGATTTGATTTGATTAATATGCCACCCTTCTCTGGAGACTCAGGGCGGCTTACAATGCGTTAAGCAATAGCCTTCATACTTTTGTATATATTTATACACAGTCAACTTATTGCCCCCACAATCTGGGTCCTCATTTTACCTACCTTTGAAAGGATGGAAGGCTGAGTCAACCTTGAGCCTAGTGAGATTTGAACTTGCAGTAATTGCAGGCAGCTGATGTTAATAACAGTGCTTTAGTCTGCTGCGCCACCAGGGCTCATTTTGTAGAAAGGATAAAAAAGGTCACTTCTGATATAAGTTTCTATCAGTCAGAAGACTTTTACTTGATTAAGATGATTAAATTAAACATTTAATGGAATGTCATTCACAAAGATAAGATGGGGTTCTCCAATTTTGGGAAAGGTTGAGGAACTTTTGCTTTTCTTCTTCTAAATTTTTGGACCTCACACTATACTTTTGATGGGTTTCTTTCTTCAAAGAAATAATTCAAGATTTCACTATCAATATGGGAATGATGGCATATTTGAAGGGGAAGTCCAACCTGGAATGGCAGATTTCAATGTTTATAGGAAGAAAAGTGTTCATTGCCTGAGTTTGTTTTCACAAAGCTGATTTTTCAGCTAAGGAATTTAGCACCATGTTATTTTGATTGAAAGAAGAGAAGAATACATAAGATAGTCAAGGATGGATTTGAATTGATATGGAAAAGGTTGTCCTTTTCATTTTCTACAAATGCCAATCAGTACCAAAGAGACAGAATAGCAACTGTAGAAATAAAGGGCATGGAATATAAACTGTAGAAATAAATATATGTTTTGCTATATATTCATGTCAGATATATTCAACTCTGACATGAATCTTGGAAATGAAGTTTACAAGAAACATTTTTTAAAAGCTGCTCGATGTAGTTTGGCAATGTTCAAAATAAATATAACAGCATTTGTCAAGCAGAATTCTGTCAGCCTTCAATCCTTATGTTCAAGTAACTTATCCAATTCTGGGGAAGAGGCTTGTTATTTGAACACTACAAGAAGAAACTCACTAAAAGATTTCTGAATTAGATTAAGTGTTGCCTTACTTTTAACAACTCAGGTGCTGTGTATTAATAATCAGCTTGATTTGTAGTAAAATGACTTGATTTATTGCTGAATGATGCTGATGCTGAATGATGCTGAAGAAATAGCATAGAAAATTTTGGTAGTCAAAATAAAGTTATTTATTTAAATTATTATGGTATTCCAAACACAGATGTGCTAATGCCAGAAAAGTAAAGAAGTATATACTACTTTGTCTGCAATATTATATGTGTAATATCTAAGTCTTTGTCTTCATTCTTTGTCTTGGTATGTTCTTCCCACGAGAAGAGAAACTTGGGGTATGTTGATAATCCTAATGCCTATACCAGGTTTATCAAACTTGATTTCATTGAGGGCCACATCATCAGGATTGTGTTTGACCTGGGAGGTGAAGGGGGGCATGGCCAGAGTGGGCGTGGCCAGCTTGACATCACTCATGTTGGGGGCACATGTGATGGCCCGAGCACTCTGCCAGCCAAAATGGGCTCCCGAGCTCCGTTTTTGGCTGGGACAGCCTCCTGCAACCCTCTGCAGGAGTTTGGGAGGGGCACATGTGGCCCTCCCAAGCTCCATTTTCACTGACAGAAGCACCATGGGCTGTTCCTTCCCTGTTTCCAGGGCAGCCTCATGGGCCAGATCTAAGCATCCCGCAGGCCAGATCCGGGCCCTGGGCCTTGAGTTTGCCACCCCTGGCCTACACCATAACATCTATGATTTTTGTTAACCAGAACAAAAATAACAATAATACAAAGAAAAACAACAGTGTTAATAATGATGATGCCAACCAGCACAATTTTCATATTTTACCACTAAACAAAGGAGAACACCAGGAATACTATCATAACTTAAAACACATTATATAGGCAACAATAGTTAGCACAGCAACGAATATGACACCTAACACTACAGTGGAAAATCAACCAAATAATTTTTAGCATCAAATATATGACACATATGCTTCAGGAAAAAATATCAATAAGAAAAGAATTCCAAATATTAAACAGAAATGCTATTAAAGTCAATAGGAGATATGGGATTTGAATATGCAAGTCAAAACAAAACTTGGAAGATGTGGGCTTAATCTTTCTAAAATACCACATGTCTCTGGAAAAAAAACATCTAAGAAAGGGTTAAATTTCAGCAGATTAAATACCTATCCACAAGTGCCCCAGTCTTAACAGTACTTCTTTGTGCTGCATATTTAATCATCTCTACTAATCAATTATATCTGCATCTTTCCAAAATATGTACAGATCTGTACAGAAGATACTTCTAACTTTACAGTTTCTCCGTTTTATTCTATTTACTCAATTAAATTCTTTTTTTCCATTTTCATTTCCATCATTTTAAAAATTAATGATTGTCAGAATCACATTAGGCATATATTCAGAATACTCTGTTTTTTTGGGGGGGGGGGCAATTGCACAGTTACCTTCCTTGTTGTCCAACACATCCACTTTCCTGGGCTACTCAGTGTAGATGTCCAGACTGAGCCCAAGGAAGGGATCAAACACATCATTAATCATGAGTCCGTTTGCATCCACAAGAGATCTAAATCCAGCCCACTTTGAATTTCTTCTACCCTTATCTACTGTCCATTCCCGTTGACCGTTAGTAGTTCAGATTCTTATAGAGAGCTTAAGCTTGCAATGACTCTTTATACTCATTTGAACTGGCTGAATCTTCTGATTTCCCGGGCACTTGACAATCAGTTCCCTGTATCCAAAGGCAAATTATAATTGGGCTCCAATCTCTCCACATTCCTTTCATTGGCCAACAATCTGGGAGAACATAGACCAAGACTTGTTGTATCTTTTTACACCCATAAAGGCCATTTGATTCCACCATTTCTTTGAAGGATGCAATCTCAAATTCAATCAAGAGGCACTATCTCTAGAATCCACTAGAGAGCAACCTCTACAAAGATTATTATTCTAGCTTTCAGGTTAAGCTGAGCATGCGCCTTATTGAAGTTTGCCAGAAATTCATAGTGTAATGGAGCAGATAAACCAGCTGTGTACCATTTAATCAGAACGTCTTTTCCTAAACAAAGCACATTTGCAGCTGTCACCAAATTTTAAAGCAAATATAGAAAGTCCACTAAAAACTATGCAAAATTTTGAAACGGGGCGTTGTACCTACCTGATACGCCCTTTCTCAGGCAGGCAGGGAC
>WNWU01000004.1:36236081-36502178 GCA_012654045.1 Ptyas mucosa
TATAGGAACAGGCTAAGTCGCCTCCCAAAGTGACTGCCGTCCCTGCCGAGTGGAGAATCTTTTAATTTGCTTCTTCTGTGTCAGTTTTACGTGAAAAAGTTTGAAATTTAGAATTGTGTAAATTGTGTCCAAAATGGAATCTAAATTATTAGCTCTTTTTCTAAAGTTAGCACTTTAGTTTGTGTTCTGCTCTCCCATTTATATGCTAAATTTCAAAACAATATCTATGTGAGAACTACCCTTAACATAAGGACCTTAATAATGGTTTCAACATACATCTGGCTGCCAATTCACTAAATATCTGTATAAATCTTGGCTGGTGGAAGGTAATCTAGTAAAGTACATAGTAAACCTTTTAATGAAAATGAATGTTATATGTATATTTTACATACATTTGTGCCACAAAATGAAACTAAATTATTAGCTCTTTTTTTTAAAGCTAAATTTAGAACAGTACAATTGGTGATCTTTCATTCCCCTTTAATTCCAAAAAACTTCTCAGAGTATTATTAATATCAAATAATGAAGTATAAAAAATGAAGAATGAAGTAATGAAACCAGAAGTTCTTTGAAAATATTATAGGAAATACCAAACTCTTTTATAATTATATGAATAAAAAAATCAATCATTATTTTACAATTATTCCTATATCAATATATGCAGAAATCAACACCAATTTTTCTTATTTATATTTTTAAAAGCACAGAAAAATAAGCTATTTTAAAAATAAACTTTTCAGTTAAAGAAATGATATATTACAGTAGAGTTCAATAGTTGAAATGTCACAGTAATGCTAACTTTAAGGGGTTTATTTTTTCTTTAAAAAAGCTTTCTCTAACTTTGTGTTCTGCTCCCTCATGTATATCTAAATTTCAAAACAATATCTGTGTGAGAACTACTCTTAACATAATGACATTTATAATGGTTTCAACAGACAGTACATCTGGCTGCCAAATCACTCTGGTGGAAGGTAATCCAGTCAACGAAGTACATAGTAAACCTTTTAATGGAAATGCATTTTATATTTATATTTTATCAGTGGTGAAATCCAAATTTTTTTTACTACTGGTTCTGTGAGAGTGGCTTGGTGGACGTGGTGTGGCTTGGTGGGTGGGGCTTGTGGGCATGGCAGGGGAAGGATACTGCAAAATCTCCATTCCCACCACACTCTGGGGCCAGCCAGAGGTGGTATTTGTCGGTTCTCTGAACTACTCAAAATTTCTGCTACTGGTTCTCTGAACTGCTCAAAATTTCCACTACTGGTTCTCCAGAACCTGTCAGAACCTGCTGGATTTCACCCCTGTATTTTATATAAATTTGTGCCACAAAATGTTGCAGCTAAATTACAGCTTATGACTTAAAGTAAAAACCTGTTTCTTTCTTATTCCAAGTTGATGTCCAAAATCTAAATTGAAAGTTGGACACTCAAAAAGGTCACAAATGCAACAGTAGAAAGAGCCAGGACAGTCAAGTAATTGCTTTGGTAGGATGTTTTAGCAAAGAATTACATAGTATGAACATTTGCTGTTTGAAATATCCGAAATGCATGAAAAAACCCATTTCTCATTTCATTCAGCAATGCAATCCACTGCAAAATGGCACAAAGCTGCCAAAATGAACCCACCGGTGTTATATTACTTTCTTGTGCTGTAAAAATATTACTGTGACATTTCATCTGGTCAACCATCTTAAAGGTTAATTCTGTTTCCCATCATAGTTATTCCTGTAGGTGAACCATTTGGTGCAGTTCCTATTTACCTATTCCAAACAATCCTCAACTGTTTCATTGCTCAGTCTCACAGTTAAGAACATATTGACTTACTGCCTACTCTGCTGTTTAATTCATTTATGCTTAGAGTCAGGCATGAACAGAGAATTTGAAATGTGACATCTGCGGGTTGCAGGGTCATTTGAGGCTCTGACAGCACCAAGGGAAATCCTGACATATAAACTGGTCCTGATTTCTAATCTTCCGTGTTCAAAACACATCAGATATTCTTCCCAGAGGGGCTCAATTGAGCCTAAAGTTTTAAATTTCCTTTGGGTTTGAAATCTTGCAAGGAAAACCAGTGTACTTCAAAGATTGAAAATAAACCTTGTGTTTCTTTTCAGGTAAAGCTACCATTGCCTCCAGCAAGAAAATTCAAGCAACTCTGATTGAAAAAAATACCTGGAAACAGACTTAAGAATAATTAATATCAAGGGGATATTGCCAGCAATTTTGCCACTTAGCAAACTTCCATTTGTTCTCTTGTCTGCCTTTGTTGAAAGGCAACTGCATCTGAAGACCACAGCAGTTGTAGATAATGGGTCATTTTTAGTTGACAGCATCTGACTAGCTTGCCATCAATTAAATATAGTCAAAGCTGGAATAGGAAAGTTACACATAAACTTCTAGTAACAATTGTGCTGAAAGGAGCTAGGATGTGTTATTAGACAATATTTAAATTTCAATTAGAATTATTTTAAAGATATTCCATTTTTTATTAGATGTGTCCAAGACAGATAGACACAGATTGCCTGAACAGTGATCAGAAATATTGGTGCAGGAAAGCCTAAAAAGCCTAGATGGCAAGGATAATGTGTAATTAAAACCCTTCCTTTTAGTAAACATGTTTTTACAATACCAACACAAAAAGGAACAGAGCATTAATTGTACGATTGTCACCTGAGGGTAAGACAAGAAGCAATGGGTAGAAACCAGGGGTGAAATGCTACCGGTTCGCACGAACTGGTAGCGGTGGCGACACATGGTTTGGTGAACTGTTAGCGGCGGCAGCGCAACGCTCCACCCACCCACCATTACTTCCTGTTTTTAACCAGGAAGTAATGTTTTTTACTCTCTGCGCATGCACAGAAGGCTTTGTGCATGCACAGAGGGTCCAAAATCACACATGATGCGCACGTGTGCGAGCGGAGCATGCATTTCCAAACTGGTAGGGAAGGTAACTAGATTTCACCCCTGGTAGAAACTAATCAAGGAGAGAAGCAACCTAGAAACTAAGAAGAAATTTCCTGACAGTTAAAACAATTAATCAGTGGAACAACTTGCCTCCAGAAGTTGTGAATGCTCCAACACTGGAAGTTTTAAAGAAGATATTGGATAACCATTTCTCTGAATTGGTGTAGAGTTTCCTGCCTAAGCAGAGGGTTGGATTAGAAGATCTCCAAGGTCCCTTCCAACTCTGTTATTCCAGTTTAATATTTTTTACTATCTTTTGCAGATGTTCCTAGCATTGACCCTAGTATAGGTATCATTGAATATTTGTTTTAACTTTGTTTTTATTGTTGTTTAATGATGTAATCCTGTCATCGCTTGGGTTGGCCAGAAGTTCACAAATATAAGAATTAATTTATTAATATTATTTTATGTTTTTCCAATGCTTTTCTTGAAATAGTGGCATTCCAGGTTTTGAATCCAAAGTTCTTCCTTTGGAATGCCTTCCTTAAATATGAATTCTTATACCATGTGATCAGATTATGTTTCTGTTTAAGCAATCATTGTAATTTGTATAATTCATCAAGTCTGCCTCATAACTTTTATATGCTGTATTTTATGGCTGTGCTGTATTTTATGGCTGATACCAGTTTAATTCTATTGTGCTATATAGGCTCTAAATAATTTTTGTTGCTCAGATTTCCATTCTGACAAAGGACAATAAATATTTTAAGTATAAGTACATCCGTTTTTCAATAGTATTTGTTGAGATTTGGTTTACAAAGTAAGATGGAAATCTTTCTCCTTAACTTAAATTAAAATCAAAGAAATAAATTGTGTGTTAGAAAACCAGCAAGCCAAATAAGCATGAAACAAGTGTGGCTAATTCTATATTCATGGACAGTTTTCAAGTTATTCTTAATTGAGTTTTTAGGTCTTTTTAAGTCAATATTAATAATAGTATGCTGTAACACTACATGCTCGTGCATGGAAAGTCATCAACATTGAGATTTTGTTAACAATGGTTAAATTAACAACTCTTGTGAGAGAAAAGAAATTTATCTACAATTGGAAGCTTTTTGTGGACTTTTAGAAGAAAATAAAAAAAACAAAATAAATTATGACATATGGATTTCATGATTGTTATTTTTTCATTTGGGGTAAAATGAACACTATATTATAGTATTAAACTAATAGTTGAATGTAAGTTTTTCTTATATCCTTGAAGAAAGAAGTTGGAAGTCATTTTTGTTCCCCTTTCTTTGTTCTTTGTATCTTTCTACGCCTCCGTTTCTCTCTTTGTTATCTTTCTTTCTGATTGTTAGTTTATGTTCGTTTTTATTTGTACATTTTGTAAAACATTTCATAAAATTATTATAACAAAAAAAACCCCGATGTTTTCTTGAGTATGCTATTGTTTATTTCTGTCTTTCCTGCTGGTATTTTGACTCACAGATGTTGCTGAGACTGTCCTTTGTGTGATTCTGTCCTTAATCTAAAGAAGCAGAGAATATAGCACTACTAAAGAGGCAGTCATGAGTATGTGCCTATTAAGAGTGTGCGTTGTGCTTCTCATGCCTGATACCACTGCTTTTGAGATAGGCAAAGTCAAGAAACAGAAGAAGCACAGTTCCAAGAATGTTCTCTATTTCTGTAGAATATGATAACAGAATCTTGAAATCGGTCAAAAGTTTCTCTCTGTTCCCTTTATATCAAACAAAATCAAAGTGGGGTTATTTTTAGTTTCTCATGCTTTCCACTTTCTTAATAGTGAGTTACCGTTTCTCCTCCCTTAACGTTTCATTGCCTTCTTCACCTTTATTAAAAAGTCAGATCTGTATTCTTTCACAGCCATAAACTCGCACTAACTCTACTTTGTACTGTAAACTTTTATTAATTAAATATTTGAAATCAAGTAGCTAGAGATTTCCCTTGGGACTTCAGAAGGGAAATTTTAATACGGGCATTCGGGATTTTTTTTCCCTTTCTTTTCAGTAGTCTAAATAACGGCACTTCCTAAATGGAGATCTCTGTTTCCATACCATTGGTGAATACAAGCATTTCATTTATAAGACTGAAGCAGTGGTGAAATCCAAATTTTTTTACTACCGGTTCTGTGGGCGTGGCTTGGTGGGCGTGGTGTGGTGTGGCTTGGTGGGCGTGGCAGGGGAAAGATACTGCAAAATCCCCATTCCTACCCCACTCCAGTGGAAGGATACTGTAAAATCTCCATTCCCATCCCACTACAGGGGAAGGATACTGCAAAATCCCCATTCCCTCCCCACTCCTGGGGGAAGGATATTGCACAATCTCCATTCCCACCCCACTCTGGGGCCAGCCAGAGGTGGTATTTGCCAGTTTTCTAAACTACTCAAAATTTCCACTACCAGTTCTCCAGAACCTGTCAGAACCTGCTGGATTTCATCCCTGGACTGAAGTTTTACTTATTCTTGACAGAAATATCAACAAACAAAGTGATACCTGGTGTATTATTTGTGCTACTGGAAGCTGTTCTGCATATTTTAAAGGTTCCGTGGCTATTTCATCCATAACAGGCCTAAAAAAAAATCAAATCAGATATTAGAATAACATAGAGAAGAACAAAATCAGACAACAGAAATTATCATTAACTAACATACCTATCCCAAATCAAGCTCAAATAATCAGCCATTGAAAAATACACACTCATGAAATAGTAGCCATGTTTCCAAGTTCCCTTTCTCTTTCCATGCTTCAGTATGTACAGGTATGTATACATATACATATATCAATCTAAATCCTTCCCACTTCAGTGGAAAAATTCTTGGAACAGCAAGGAGAAATTGTATCATCTCTACATAGATAGGGAGCATCACTAATTTTCCACTGAAAATCAATAGCTGCTACTTGCTCAGAAAAATTAACAAAACAATATTTTCATGGTTTCGTTTTTAAAAAAGAGAAGTAGAATAACAGAAGAAGGGAGGGAGGGAAGGAGGAACGGACAAAGGCTCAAAACAGTGCAGATCATATTTCTGATGAGAGTTTGTGGTTACTGTTCTCCAAAATAGCACATTCGTCATTAATATATTTAGATGAATTATTAACAAAGCTCTGTTAATTCTTTACAGGACATTCTTTGCAAAATGCGCTTCATAAAAAGCACTTCTCCTTGAATCATTAAAGCTGCTGCATCATTTCCTAGACATTGGAATAAACATGAAGCCAAATGGCTGTGCATATACATGCATGTCAAATAGCTATGTGAAAAGACACATAAAAGAAACAGCTGAAAAAGCAGCTTCTGTGGAATGAAGACAGATGCTTTTTATGCATTCCAGTATGTTGCAAAGTCCCTCATAGAATTATCTGCCCAGTTGAAATTTCTTAGATAGTTTCATCTTCATTTATCCATTGAAATGAAAGCATAAACCTCTCCAAAACATGCCCACTTACATGCAGGAAGCAAAGGCTTCTATTAATGTTGTATTTTATTTGAAACAAACATACTATGTATACAGTTCAACGTATTTGTTATGTTGTCAGCTACATTAAGCAGTATGGTCATATATAAACACCTTTAAAATCCTATATGAAATAAGAAAAGTAATATTGCAATCTCTTTTTATTCCCTTGGGACTAAAAGAATTCTAGATTACAAAAACATTTATTAAAATTTCAACCTCCTATGTAAGAAAAAATATGCCAAGCAAAAACAGGCAACCAAAAAAAGCCATTTCAAAGTATTATTATTATTATTTCAAAGCTTCCTTCCTCCTGCACAGTTTGAGTGCTTTCTGCAAAAAAAAAAAAAAAAAAAAAGATACCATAATTTCCTTTTAATGGTCAGTTACAAACTTCAAATGTAAAAGCCAATCAGAATACAAGAGTTGGAATAGTCTGTGTAATATTACTAACCGCTATAAGATTTCTGCATAATATCTTAAATTATTATAGGTAATCTGCGTTCTCTTTGTATGCCAACTGTGATTACCTTACTAGGGGCCAAGATCTGCATTCTTCATCTTTATTAGGAAACAACAGCATGATGTTTATGTAAATCAGCTGAGAACCCAGGAATTTCTTCTACAACAGAAAGAGAATGGAAGACTAAAGGTCCAGCATGTTGCCTAAAATTAAAGCCTTTTGATATATTTTAACTATATAGTATTAGTGCTAGACCTTGCTGATCTTTTTTTTTTAGTGAGGTTGCTAGGTAACTGCTACGTAATTTTCCCAGTGGGAAATGGCATACATTGTCTCTCCTACTGAAATGATCCCAACTGAGTCAAAAGAGTCTTCTCCAACTTTCCTATCTCCTGATATACTGAACTAAAACTATAATTACCTCAGGCAACGTAGATTAGTAACGTCTGACTCTGGAGTCAGAGAGCCACAGATAAACTTATTTTGATAACCTGAAAACTGCATTCATTGCAATTATCTATGGGGTATGGAATGGATGGAGGGGTAGATGGTTGGACAGATGCAATTCGCTTCGTTCTGATCTCAAAATCAACGTTCATCCTGAAATAGCAGAGTTACACCATCAGCACCTCACATCACTCTGTCCTGCACCAATTATAACTTATGAATCCTCTCTAAAACTAACCTCAGTGCACTGGACTAATCCAAACAGGAGGTTATCATGACTATTGACTGAAATTATCCATTCATGTAGTAAGAGAACCACTGTAAGAGTTTCCTCTTTTCCCACCTGTAGATACTACTTTCGAGCCTTGAGCAGGATACCATAGCTAATGGTATTGAATGCCCTTAAGGGTATTAATAGAACAAAGAGGGTGCACACCTCCCATTTAAGTCCTGGTCCTTGTAAAAGTCACTAGAGTAACCAGTGCCATTTCTGTCCCATGACTGTAGCTGAATTGCAATGGTTTCATGTAAAGTTAAAAAGTGGGAGGAGAGAATCAAATTCCGAGGAAACCCACAAAGGAATGGTCTCCAGGTCAGCATCTCCTCCCTCAGAGTCTTGCTCCAGGAAGGATCTACTGTAAAACATTCCAAATCTACAGTAAAATATTTTTTCTAATCTCTAGTTCTTGCAGACAGTCTTGAAGAACATTAGACTCAGTGATACCTCTTTCATAGCTATCAACATCATCCTCACCTGAAGTGAGGCCATAATAGTCTTCTGGATCCATGTGGCTAAGTCCTCTTCAGGTCTAGAGAATGTATGGTCCAGCCCAAGGTAACAGAGATAATTCCACTCTATTATCTGCATCAAAGTCTAAGTCGATGAAGTCTCAAATAACATGATGACACATTGCCCAGTTATTAGTGGCCAGATGCAAAGAATCAGTTTGTAATGTTGCAGCATAGATGATTTATTCAAGCCTATATACAAGAATCTGGAAAATTAAAGTTCAACACTATATTGGTGCCAGATAAAGGACAATGGACTTCAGGAAGGGTTGGATTCTGAAAGCTTGTGGGAGCACAATGACTCTAAACTGATGCCATGTTTAACTTCACCTGCTCTTCTCCTACAGTCACTCTATCAGACTCCTATGGCTACTGCACCCCTGGAGAATCAAGACTATGGCAAAGCCAGATAAGACCTACTGATCTGTCCCCAAAAGGGAATAAGCATCTCCAACTAAGAAGACTGACAGCTATTCTCCTGATGCAATAAGACAGAAATAATTATCTTTCACCTCTTTTACCTTCATTTTTTTTACAGACTGCAATTACAAGATGGAAAAAAAACCTAAGCTCTCTCAAGTAACAGTCCTGGTGAGTTTAAAAGGTTCTGTCAACAAACCAAAAAAGGGGGGGGGGGAATTATATCTCATTCTGAAAATGGCATTTGGCTACAGTTGCTCATAACATGTAAAATTGCTATCTACTGAAGAATAATGGAAAAATTTCTCTCTCTCTCTTTTTTTTAAATTTACTTAGTAGAACTGCTTGCATTTGGGATATAATCAATTCCCTTCTCTATGTGCACTGTCATTTACTTTCTCCCTGCTGTTAATACGGTCTTTATTAATAAGATGAGGAAAAAAATATTTATTAAAAATAAAGCTACTGTTTCAAGACTGCTACATTTTACAGAGAGCCCTATCAAAATGAAGGTGTCAATTTACAGTCTTCAAACAGCATGAAAGTAGCACTTCACATATCCATTAGTAGTAACTAATGAAGTTCTATTTATAACTTTGTCCAACATTACTGAAAGTAAACCACTCAATTTACTTCAAGGATAATTGCTATGGAAAACAAGTGATCTAAAGTATTCTCGATTTAAGTTTTTTTTTCTAGACAGCATGCTGGCTTAAAACACAAGCTTATGCAACACAACTTTGCTTTGGTGAGAGTCAAATTTAGTTCTACTTTACAGCTGATAAGCGTTTTCAATCAGATGAGCATCTCTTGCTGACAATGCTATAAGAAAAGAAGGTTTGCTTATCTTGGAAGAAAATTGCACAACCAAGTGTTTGTGCTGCTGTTTGAAAACCCTCTAGAGGTACATTTTAATATAGCAAGTGCTCTCTAACAACCCAAAGACTTACAAAAGGTTTAGGAAATTTGAGAGCTATCAGAGATGAGAGAACCATAATTCCTTAGAATGCAGCATACCTCACTCGGGAGAGCATAGTTGATTTTTAATAATTCAAGACCTACAGTAGATCGTATCTCAGTAAATAATTTGTGTAACATTTTTATAAAATTAATGATGATTAATTAATACTTGCTCTGAAAAACAATGCTGAGATTTAATGAAGTATTTGTATATCTTTTTATCACTGTTCAATGCTGCTAGATATTTTTTCTTAAGTTCTTAGTTTGCAGTTTATCATTTCTATTATTCTGATGACACATTTTTTTTCAGGTCAATGTATACCCTACTTAGGAGTGGTGCAGTGACCTAGAGGTGAAGCTCTCACCTCGCAATCAGGAGGCTGTGAGTTCGATCCTAGGTAGAGGTAAGTATTTCTCTCTCTGGGCACAATGAGAATATATCTGCTGAACAAAACTCCAGATTGGCGACAGGAAGGGCATCCGGCCATTAAACATTCTGCTAGCTCCATTCAGTTGAACAGATTCCATCCCGCAAGGGTTTATGGGGTCGTTAAGAGATGATGATAAATGTATACCCTACTTATACCATTGCCTCCAGATTTCACACAATTCAATTTAACTGTGTGCATTTGCAACAGATACTGTTCAGTATCGTTTGTGACTAAAGTCTATAGATAATGTTAAATTGAAAAGCATGGAACAAACTTAAATCATACAACTTAATACAGAAAATGTATCTTATTTTGATTGGTCTCTTAGGGACCAAAAGCTAGGCACTTTTTAGCCCTATAATTGAAGGCTATAAGCACCACATAATAGCCAGAGTCCAGCACACTCAGCACATTCTTCATATAAAGCCTGTTAATCAATTAAAGGTTTTTCAACTGATCAATAATCTTGATTTAAACTAAATAATTAAATCACACAGCAATAAATAAACTTAACATACCTAATGGTTTTCTGGCTATTTATAATGTTAAATTTATTTTGGTATTGAAAGAGAGCTCAAGAAAAAAAATAGAGAAGCAGTAAGCTGAGATATATTTATTTTAATGAAAACCTGCAATATATCACTCAATTAACTTGTTTCCTTGCAAGTTAAGTCTACAAGATAAGATTATAGTTAACATGATTTTATATACAAGCACTATAAACAGTTATCTGCAATCTCTGATCACACAATTCATTCATTTGTTCGTTCGTTCCCCCATTAATTCCTGGAGTAATTCAATGCAAAATTCCATAAGTGTCCTATTTTCTAAGGAACCTGCAGAGTTCTAAACCAATCACTGAGGGGAGATAGTCTTATGTTCAATTTAACTTGAAAACAAACTATCTCCTTTGACATAGAGGCCTTAGAGTCACTTGATTTGCTAACAATAGAAATTAGAAAATACAAACATACAAAAATACATTTCCATATTTGGTTGACACCCAAGCCAAAATGTTTATTCTCATTATATTCACTTTAAAAACATTTCTATATTCTCATTCCTACGTGGGTCCTTACAATCTAGATGAAAAATGTAGATAGTACCGCTTCTTTTCTTTTCTTTTTTTTCCATTTATGGTAATTGACATGTATTTTATGCATCTCTGCTACTGTTTAGATGTGAATTAAAAACCTCCCAAATATCCTCTTGCTTAATTTTCTTAATGAATCTCAACAAAAACAGGTGCTTGGTTTTAAGTGGAAGAAATACTCATTATAAGTGGAAGAAATAATCTTCCACTACTAAATTTAAAATAAAAATACTGTATCATAAAATTTCCAAAATTCATTTGATCTTTGGAACAGAAAGCAATGCAACGTGATCATATAGTCTCTCTTTTGCAAACCTCCTTCCTCAGTCTTTTCTATTTAGTAGAAAAATGTACCGGTTCACAAATACTCAGGTACAGCTATAAAACTGGAATTCTACAGGAAAGAAAACACAAATCTTTGAAATATTGCCATCTATACTATGAGTTTGCAATCGGGCATAGTTAAATCTCAACAAAGTCTTTGTCTACACATGAGTATTAGGCAAGGAATAGTTTTAGACAGCTGCTTGCAAGCTACATACAATCAAAAGCCGTAGTAGTTATCAGACCAGGATATCTATTAGCAAACAAGACTATTTGGGCCTTTCAACTTAGAATTAAATGACCAGGAAGACAGATAACTCTAGAAATTTGACTAGGAAATGAAAGAAATCAATAGAAGAACAAAAAGTTATAGAAAGAAAAAAGATAGAATAGCCTAATTGGACTATAGTCCAAAACAATTATTTGCATTGAGGCTGTGTAAATGTATAAATTTCAAGATTTTATTTTTATAACGGTATGTTCAGAAACACCAGCAAAAGATGGATAAAATTATAAACAGATAAAAACTTCTGATTTTAAAGTCTAAATGTATACTAAGAAAGGTTGTATCTCCCATTTAGAGATAGAAGAGAACATGGGGGATATATGTAAAATACTCCCTGATGACAGCTGTTCACTATGTAAATAAAAATAAGAGCTTAAAAAAATCACAAACAACTTTAGAAAACCAAGAAGTACCGTTATATTTTTGAATATGATAGATACAAAATTTACATGATGCACAATATAATAATATTCACGACTTTCAGGCACCTGGAAGAGTTATTTGGGATTTTTCCAACAGTATCTAGCCCCAAGATTTCACAAGCGCACACACATTTGCACAACTACTTAATTCCTGGAATTAGTTAAAACATTAAGATGTCTTTCCGTAGCATAGCATGCTTTAGATGTAGGTACATTTATATCTTGTGCAACTCCTCACAATTTCCTGCTGGCTTCCAACAACCAAAGTCAGTGGGAGGATGTTGAAAGCCAGATGGCTTGCAAGCAGATCAGCAGGCAGGTAAATGGCTGCTGCTAAGTGGGAGAGGGAGCAAGGGGATACACGAATGGTCAGGGAGGCGTGGCACAAGCCTAGCATGGGTTGGGATGGCTGCTGCTGGATAAGAAAGGATCAATCAGGGGCCGGGGAGGTGCACAAGTGGCCATATCTCATGGCACGTGTGTAGCAAGACTTGGGGTAGCTGCTGAAGGGTGGGGGAGGGTGCATGAGTGACCAGGAAGTTGTGATGTGACCACAAGGCTTAATGAGGATGTGTAGGTAGCCAGTAAACACAACACCTGGGATCTGTGGATGTGTGCAGGTGGGAGAGACTTACTCAACCATTTTACAATTTTCCCTTTGGCTTCCACATTGATTTTGCTTGAAAGAAGATGGCAGTTCATAACCATTATAACGGTGAACTGGTAACCAAGTGCTAGATCATGATCCCATGTTTATGGGAATGCTAGGACAACAGGACATCAAGGATCATTCGTATCTACCATTTGTAATTTCAAACAGTTATTTAATGAGGAACAGAAACAACATTGTCGTGAAGGGAAAACACTACTCTCTGTAAGTAAGCCTGATTGTAAGGGCCTGCAGAGGTGGTTAGCTGAAAGGCTGCTCTGCTCTGCTCTGCCAAAAGAACAGGTGTGGAGGGTTGGAAAAGAAAGTGGTGGAGGAAGCTGCCTGATACCAAAGAAGGATGACAAAGAGGAAGTGCTGGTAATTTTCTTCTCAAGGCCTGTATAGGCTCCCTCACCCATCTATGCTGCCCAGCTGGGTCCAGACTCATTGGCCAAGCTGGTTCCTCCACCAGATTTTTCTTATGAAAGAAAAAGGAGCCAGAATCTTCACAAGAAGGCAATAGCTGCCCCATTTTTCTCCCTTGGTATGATATTGTGAGAATTTTTCCTCTTGTATGTTTGGTTTGAACTGCTGGCACCCCAAAGAGACTATTTTGTTTTCAACCCTTGATCCTGAATGCTTAAGTGTCTGGGAGGAATAAACTGCAGTAAGTTTTGGGTAGTTTTGGACTCCTGTGTTCGTTGTTATTCCTCCTGAGTCAGCCCCCTGCTTCTCTGGCTACAAGGGATTGTACCACAAACATATACCAAGTAGGATTCACACATCATCCTGTCCCAGGAGACGTTGAAAAATCCAGGTCCTGAGAATGAGCCAATTGAAAAGAAGGAAAGAATTCAGATGAAATTTGTTTTCCCTGCAATAATAAACCTTGCAAATGCATTTTAGAGACATACTTCTTAAAGAGCAAGCTAGTGTGCAGGCATAACAAAAAGGAAAATATTGCTAAAAAGCCTCTTTTGCATTCATAACCTGTTCCATTAAGTGAATGCTATGCACTATGTGAAACATAGTATTATACTAACTGAATAGTGCTGTTTTGAACATACTCAGCACACGTACACATTATATATTCTATGGCAATTCTAAGCAATTGGGCCAATGTAATTTTGCTTTTGACTGGTATCTAAATGCTCATTGTACCTGGAGAACAATGTATTTGGCTCCATGTGGTTCTGTACACAATTCCATCAAGCTCTCAAAACACGCTTTATTGAAGCAAAAGCAACTCCCATAGCAATATATCATGTTCCTATCTCCAACTAATCAATAGATTCTCACTCATATTTTATTTGGTTCTCAAAAGCAGGATAAAAAAAATCCAAATCCAGAACTGGCATTTTTTAAAACTGACATATTACAGATGATGATATAAGTTCAGTTTTTAGACAACACTAGCACAACAGGATCTTCCATCCAATCCTTAGGAACACTGAAAACTGCCTTATGTTGGAGTAATGGAGTAAACTGTAAATGCCTTAAGAACATTTTCAGGTGGGAAAATGAATGTCAGAATATTCTATAACAGTCCAAATCAAATTCACTATGTAAATGTCAAAGAACTTAATCTATAGAAAACAATGTCACACCAACTCAAATAGTTGAAAAGTAGTACTTTCAACCCAATGTAAATATACTCATTTCCAAATAACAGATTAGTAAAGAATGCTAAAATAATAAATAATGTTTTTTTAGGAACGCCCTTCTGGACTGTCCAAACTGACTGCATGGTAACATTCCCAGCATATGTAGCCGATGAGTATTATGTGATACTGTTAAGTCAAGAAATAAAGGAAGCATTAAAATAATAAATATTACGGTAATGTACAATTCAATAGATGAATAAAAGGTTTACAGAATGTATTTGTGTGACCTTTATATTTAAATGCTTCCTTCCCAGAATAACTTCTTGAGTTCAAAGGCAGAGAAATTACTTCTTAAAAACCAAAAATGGGATTTAGCAATTTGTGAAATGACTACCCATAAAGTTACGGTATGCAATTTCCAAATATTCAGACACAGCAGATCACAACTAACTGCCCTTAGAACAAAGCGACACACTTTGCTTTATGAAATTATATACATTCATACTTCACATTTTCCAGGTAGAAGACTTTTCAAAGAAAAGGGCATTTCTTTGAGAAAAAAAGGGAATCAATTTCTCTATTTCTCCTTCAGAAAACAGCTTGAGGGTTGGGTGTTCTTTTTTTAAATTACTATAGCTCAGCCTCTTCTGTTGTTTGGATAAATTTCTAGAGCTAAAGTACATTTAATTTTAAAAATGGTTTTGAAAATATATGCATTGGCATAACCCTTTAACACCAGCTGCTTCTGTCTCCTGTACAATTAATATTAAACTTAACATTTATCCATTGTCTGATAATTCTTTCTGCATTTAAGTCATGCTCTCTTAGGCAGTTACAACCCACTAAGCAGTATATTGGTACAGCTGAATTATAGCACATGAAATGCAAAAAACAATGTTTTAAGAAAGACTGGAATTCCAGTTCAGGCACAAAATACATAAACAATCCAGATTGTACTTTATTTCGTATGTTTTTCCTTTATATGTTTCACATACATTTATGTGGTTTTGTAAATGTCAATATACTGACATGAAAAGATAAACATTTCTTTGCTACTCTTTTTCGTATAAAAATATGAAATGACATTAATACTTACAGTGTAACTCACAGATTAAACAAACAATGGAACAATTGACGATATACTGCACATATGTTCAGGGAAAGAATCCAAAATGAGCAAACATAATGAGAAAACTGTCTAAATATTTTGTTTTCTTTTGATCAATTAAACACTGTCAAGTTTGCATCATTTCTTTTTCCTATATATAATTTTTGTTAAATTAAAATCATATAAAAAGGGGGGGGGAAGCAAAGAAAAACAAGTGTAAGAAAAAAGTTGACAAAAAATAGAACAAATGTGAAGAAGTAGCTTCCAATATTCTGCATAGCAGTTATAAATTTCTTTGTAACTTCTAAAAGGGAAGTACAAAGTTTATTTTCCCAGTTTCATTATCCAGTTTCTTTTCTATGTCCAGTGTAACATCTTTTTCACATCATTCTTGTAATCTCTACTTTTAAAATCTACTTTCAAATCAGTCTCAATCTTGTCAAGTAAAACTTATTCCTCTTCCATGACATCTTTTAAACATGGTGTATACAGAGGCAGACATTCCTAAAATTGAGTCTATTGCTCAAAAATATCCTTCAGTATGTTGAATGTTAAAATATTTTGCTTAATTCTGCATTTGTAAGTCAAACTTAAACATTTTTCTCTTTTAACTGTAATCTTTAGTTCTCTATAATATCCAATTTTTTTTATATATATATATTTTTAAGAATTCAAAGAGCAAAGCATTTTCCCCTGGGAAGTATTCTTATAATTAATTACAAAATCTTACTTAAGTTTTATGTTGACCCTTAGTTCATTAGTAACTTTCTAAAATCAACCTTTTAATCTGTTTACTCCTTCCCTAAAGTTTTTGGAAGTCCTTAAACTTATATTTAAATTTTTTATTGCTAATGATTGAAGGAAAACTCATCAGATGCTGTAAAACCAAAGGTAGTTCTAACAAATGAAAAACAGTTAACAAGCAATTTCTGAAAATAATTAGAAAACGAAGTATGCAAAAGCAGTATCCTTTTAAGGACGTCAATTATGGCTTTCTCAAAATATTTAAATATTTATCTCCCAGAGTTGTAAATCCCCAGTGACTACTGTCTTGTGGTCTCCTCATATGGAGTTACTATCTGGAGCACTTGTGGGCAATCTGAAGTCCTTTCCTTGTTGGCTCTTCACTCCACCATGGTCGTCAACTCCACTTTTTCCAGAACCATTTTCAATTTACCATTTTCCCCCTGGAAATCCTCTAAAATAGGAAGACCAAGTTTTACTGTCTGTATTCCCCCTGAAGAAAAAAAAATACTTTTTGAAAGTATTTCTCTCTATATATATGAATGGTCTGTTGATTTCCATAAACCTTTAAAAAAATTACATTCTTAATCTTAGCTAAAGGATTCAGCTAACAATTGGTCATCTTACAAGTATAAAGGGATATAGTTATATCAACAATCATAAAAAAATATAAAGGAATAGCAAATCTATGAAAACAAATAGCATGGCTCAATAAAATTTTTACAGCATTCATTCTATATTCCTAGTCTTCAACTGACTCTTGTCAAAATTGATTATACTTTTACTGTTATAGCATGGGGAAAGGAACAGAAGCAGAAGCTACAATTTTCAAGCACAGAAATCAAACAAACTGATTCATCTTAATGTTTTATTCCATGCATGTTGACTTACAAGAAACAGTTCGTAGCAGTTCTACACTAGTTGGGATGTAATCCCACATAATTCAGTACCACACTGAAAATAAATAAGTTGAAAGAGATGAGCATGTCTTTTGAGACAGTTGTATAGATCTCTTGCAGGCATTTTAAACCCACTGGGAAAGGAGATCCTGCCAGAGTGAGAAGAGAATTGTGTCACATATTCACACAAATCCATTAGGTCACAGAACCCACCCTACAGAAATATCCTCGACATGGGTGGGAGAAATATCTTGTATTTGGGAAGAAATCCCAAGATGCCTAATGTCCTCAGAGTCCCTTTTCACTGAAATGAATATGTGAAGCTTGATATGCATAGAGTGCACGCAATTGGTAGGCTGGGATTTGAAAATGTGACTGTATCTCTATTTCAATTTATGTATGCTCATGTTCCAAATGAATGCTTGCACAGACCTGCAGGCAAAAAATGCCAAAATGAAGTTTCTTAAGAGCTCAGAAGAATCAGTACATGAAGAGTATGCATGAATACACAAAGAATCGGTACTGTCATTTAAAAACTACACAAAGATTTTTCTATGGCTTAGCCTGATTTGATGGAAAATTGGTGAAAGCCCCTGGTCTGAACGCCAAATCTGGTCTGTTTAGAAGTGACACTCTAAATCAGGGGTGTCAAACTGGCAGCCTGGAGCCCACCCCAGCTCTGCAAAGGCAAAAAAGACACAATACATTATGTGACATCACATGACGTGGTCGAGTTTGAAACCTGTGCTCTAGTCTGAACAAACAAAGGCAACTTCCAAGCAGACTACTTGCTCATTAGCCAGCACTTATTTTAGCTGCCTGCCTTCATGCTACCACAGGCCACTAAAATAGCTGAACTTCCATAATATGGATAAACTGAACAAACATAGGGATAGTGTGGATATGGGAGGTAGGGAAAAAATGATTTCTCAGAAACCCAGTTGTGGTCCCAATAAAAAATTCACTTGGCTGTGTTGTTTAGAGCAGAGGTCCCCAACCTTTTGGACCTCAGGGACCACCAAGTTCATAATTTTAAATCCCGCAGACCACTAATACGAATCCAGTGTGCTGCTTGCTGAAGCGCCTGGACTCCCAGTGATGGGATGGGGTCCTTCAGACACTCTCCCTCTTCTCACTCCCTCTCTCTCTCTCTCTTTCTCTCTCTCATTCTTCCTCTCTCTTTCTCTCTCTTTCATTCTCTCTCTGATTCTCTCTCTCTATCATTCTCTTTCTCTCACTCATCTCATGGGCCAGCCAATGCCTTGGGGCTGAAAGGAAGTCAAGTATCTCTCCGAGAGAATGAAGTGCGTGGAACACCAACAAGGGCTGGAAGAAACGGCCATGAGATCCAGCAAGAGATGAAGCTTCTCTCCCGCTCTGGAATATGGAGTGAATCTCCATCCCCCGCCCTTCCCTTGCCAGGCGAGGAGTGACTGGGAATGGAGGGCGAGGGACAGGGACAGCCACTGGTGGGTTCAGCTGACAGGAAGCTACAGCAGGCGGAAGAAACAGCTCGGGATTCCCACCACCTGTTGCTTAAGCCCGCTTGTACCGCCACCTCCCCTTGCACCATTACCTCATTCCACTGGCAAAGGCTGCACTGCAAAGTTGCAAGTTGCACGAACCTCCCTCTACAGCGGAGATTTGCAGCCCCACCATGCCTGGCCAGTCCCATATTCCAGAGCTCTAGTCACAGGACTGTCCATTGCTCTTCCCAGGGCTACGGACCACCAAAATTTTCTCGCAGACCACCGGCTTTTCTAGAGGAATAAGGCAATTCTTTCTCACTACCAAAATCTGATTCACCTTCTCAAGGTTTTAAGTAAAAAATACATTCTTGTGCTCCTTCCCACCAAAAATTATTTTCTTCTCCTCCATTCCATTGTCGCCAATCATCGAAGATGGCCCAGGCAAATCCCTACAATTTTCTTGGCTTTATCAGAGGTGGTTTGTCACTGCCTCCTCCTAGGGCTAAAAGAAAGGAACTAGTTCAAGGTTACCTAGCTGGCTTTGGGCTCAAAGCAGTACTAGAACTCACAGTTTGCCAGTTTCTAGCCTTAACAACTTCACTAAACTAAGTGCAGTATTTATTTAAGCAGTTATTAATAGAGGTCATTCAGAAATGCTTAGCAATATGCTATGTTAATAACAAGTGAAATGAGATGAATGATGAGAACTGAAATCACGATTCCAGCTCAAGTACAAAGAACAGTGTAAATGATGGAAGACCAGTTCTAAACATTTAAAGAAAAACATTGTATTTCTTAAGAGGATTACTAATTATTCTTGTTGTTGCTTTTATAAAACAAGTTGATTCCATGGAGAATATAACAGGTTCTACTTTTTTCAGATCAAAATTGATTGGTTGTTGATTCATTGGTTGTGACTGACCAGCTTACCTCTCAGGCCTGACATCAATGGATGAAAAAGAGTGACTAACCCAAAATCACTCACCAATCTTTCATGGCTAAACCAGGACTAGAATTCAGTCTCCTGAATTTTTAGCCTGGTGCCTTAACCACTATCAAACTGGTTCTCTGCTTTATTCCTCAAATCCCTTCAGGCCTTGGGAAGACACTCTGAGTTCACACTCACATAAATGTCTTGTTTAACCATGATTTTCTAAATAACCCACAATTCACTACATTCATATACAATACCACTGAGTTTTGAAAGATGAAGATGGGTTTGCAAATCACATTGCCTAATTTCATATGAACCAAAAGCAAGCAAATTGTATTAAGTTTTAATGCAATGTCTAAACCAAATGTCCCAAGGTATACCTGTACAAGTGGGGGATGGGAGAAGAGTTATCTGGAAGGAAAGTAATGCTCTCCTTTGAGTGGTGTGGTGGCCTAGAGGTGGAGCTCTCACCTCACAATCAGGAGTCTGCGAGTTCAATCCTAAGTAGTGGCAGATATTTCTCTCTCTGGGCACAAAGAAATAATATCTGCTGTGAGCTCTGCTTAGGCACCAGGAAGGGCATTCGGCCAGTAAACGCTCAGCTCCATTCAGTCGCCCCGACTCAACCCTGATGCAAGGGATTACAGGGTTATTTTTTTAAAAAAATTACAGGTAGTCCTCGATTTACGACTGATTGCTTAGTGATTGCTTGAAATTGCAATTGACTTTCCCAGGGCTACGTGTGATCTGGATTCGAAGTTTTGATGCCTGCCCCCGTGATCACATGATCATATTTCAGGTGCTTGGCAAGTGGCTCGTACTTATGCCTATTTGCAGCATCATACAGTAATGTGATTTACAACTGATTTTGTTGGAAAACTGTGTTTACTTATGGTTTCTACATCCATTGTACACAATGGATTCAGTTCACAACCACCATGTTTGCTTAATGATCACAATGATTCATTTAACCACCACAGCCAAAAAAGGTTATAAAATTGGGTGCAGTTATGTGGTGATCTGCTTAATGACTGACACAACTTATGATCCTAATTCCAGGCTTAGTTATGGTCATAAGCTGAGAACTACCTGTAAGCGAATTGCTTTCTAACTTCCAAGGAAACTAAATCAGATCATTTCTACATCAGTGAAAGAAGATTCAATCATTCTTGCTCATTTCTGTTCATATACTTGTCTGGTTTATTCAGACAAGAAGTTTAATTAGCTTAAAAATCTTTTCTGCACTTTACTTAACATCCTTGATTTGGTTGCTAAACATCATTTTTTACTTCTATGTAGTTTGCGAAGTTGTTTAAAGAAAGACTTATTCTGATGGCACAAATTACAACTTTAAATTAGAACTCATGGATATTCAGTTCAACTCTGTTTTGTTTCAAATAGATTTCATTATTCCTTCACTCTTATTTGATGTGTACTTCAAAACCATGTAAAATTTAGTCTTTATTCTTTTATAGTCTAGTCTATGTCCTAAAAATTGCTTCAGAAAAGGAATATAATAAAAATCATGTTGGTTATACAAGTTCATTTTGTTGTGTTAAATACATAGTCAGTGCTCATACGTGCTATGTAGTCATATTTTCCCTCTTTTATATTGTTCTCCCCCCTTAAGCACTAGTAGTTACCATGGAAACAACAGATTTTCTCCTCTTTCCAAGTTCATCCAGGTTCCATCAACTTCAATAACTATTATTTTTGCAAAATCACAGCTAGTCCAGAGCAATTGTTTGCTGATGAAAGTAGGGTTATCTATCAAGAACCCATGTATTCATTCTAACGAAAGGGAAAGTATTAATTGTTATTTACTAAGTATTAACAACACAGTTTAGCCAAAAGAAAAAAGAAATAAAACTCTCATTGCTTAATTTTATCATCTAATCCTATTCAAAGGTTACCTTCAAATGAATTGAAGCATTGTTTGCAAAAGAAACATGTCTTATTCAATAAAGATGCAACTCAAGGATGGCTATATACAGCTTCCCCAATAAAAGTTATCCAGTAAGTCAAGGGTAAAGAATGCTGTTCACCTCCGATATAAAATCTTGATACTCAAAATGTGATGACCATGTTAATATCCATCTAATAAGATAGAAAAAGAATTGCTCTCTGCACCAGGACATACAACATTTTCCTGTCTTGGAGTTGATCACTCATTTTTCATCCTTTCAGCAACCCAAGATCAAATAAGTGGGACTACATCACATGAATATCTCTGAAGGAGAAGGATTTTTGAGGCTATGTTAAATTAATGGAGGAGGAGCTTTTTTAAAAGAGTAAAATTGAAGTGTTAAGTCCATCAAGGACCAATTATACTTGTTGCTACATCGAAAAGTTGTGCTGCCATTAGCTAATTTGCTGCTGAATTCCAAAGAACATGTTCATCAGGGACCTGTTAAGACTACAACAGCTTATGATCTGTCAACTTTGATTCTAGACATTAACATATACCTTGGCTACATTGTCTGCTACAGGATGTAAGACTTGATCAGCACATGCATATGTTCAGCCCTGATCTACACCAGCACTTATCAAATGGAGAGCATGGCAAGCAGGTGTACAGCATCTAATATCTGTTAAGCAGCTGCTATGCTACTACAGGTAGTTCTTGGTTTATGACTATGCTTAGTGACTATTTGAAGTTATAATGCACCTCTCCCTCCAAACAATACTAATTTCAAAGTTACAATAGCTGCATACACACCCTATATTCACACAACTGCATTTTGAGTGCTTGGCAACTGCTAACAGGCATTTGTGGTATCCTGCAGCCACATGACTCCAATTTTCAAAGTATTTTTTGCCAGTTTCCAGCATTTACTTCTGGTTTCCAGAGGGAAAAACAGCCATTGGATGAAATGGATTCACTTAATGACTATAGTGTTCTGTTTAATGACAGTGCACATAGAATGCTCTGCATTTTTGTGTAGAAGGGATATAAGTGTGGCAGCCTTATCAGATATTGGGTATGCCAACCCATTGCCCAAAGGGAAAAAAATTGATCTCATAAGATTTGGGAAAATAATAAAATACGTGAGTAACTAAATGGTAATCCACATAGGCTTAGGCTGAGTTCAGTTCAGCTAAGTTACTGTATGATTCAGACTGGGTTTACCCAGAAGGAATTATGTTCATCATAATCATTGGAGAAAGTCATCACCATTTAATACACAGAAGGACTTTGCCCGGTTGCAAATATGGGATCTATATTACTAAACAGCAATCCTTACAGATGGAATGAAATCTACAATCTTGTGAATTATGAATTTGCTGAAAAAATGAGGAAAAACAAAGAAAGAATAGAACAGAACAGAACAGAACAGAACAGAACAGAACAGAACAGAACAGAACAGAATACTTTATTGGTCAAGGGTGATTGGACACACAAGGAATTTGTCTTTGGTGCATATGCTCTCAGTGTACATAAGGAGAATAAAATAAATTCATCAAGAATAAAAAGATACAATACTTAGTGATAGTCAAAGTTACAATAAGCTATCAAATAGTACTAGGAAACAAATAAAAACAATATAAATTGAAAGATACAAGAAACATGGTTATAGTAATAAGTGGAAAGCAATAGATACTAGTAAGGAAGAGAAGAAGAATAGTAATACAGTCTTAATTATTTGACAGTGTTGTGGGAATTAATTGTTAAGCAGAGTGATGGCATTCGGGGAAAAAACTGTCCTTGTGTCTAGTTGTTCTGGTGTGCAGTGCTCTATAGTGTCATTTTGAGGGTAGAAGTTGAAATAATTTATGTCCAGGATGTGAGGGGTCTGGAGATATTTTCACAGCCGTCTTTTTGACTCGTGCAGTATACAGATCCTCAATGGAAGGCAGGTTGGTAACAATTGTTTTTTTTGCAGTTCTAATTATCCGTTGAAGTCTGTGTTTGGTTGCAGAGCCAAACCAGACAGTTATGGAGGTGCAGATGACAGACTCAGACTCAGATGACAGACTTCTGTAGAACTGGATCAGCAGTTTGGACAGTTTGAGCTTTCTGAGTTGGCACAGAAAGAACATTCTTTGTTGAGCTTTTTTGATGACGTTTTTGATGTTAGGTGTCCGTTTTAAATCTTGAGATATGATAGAACCTAGAAACTTGAAGGACTCTACTGTTGATACTGTGTTTTCCAGTATTATAAGAGGTGGTAGTATAGGAGGTTTTCTTCTAAAACCCACCACCATTTCTATGGTTTTGAGTGTATTTAGTTCAAGATTGTTCTGGTTGCACCACAAGGCTAGTTTTTCAACCTCCTGTCTGTATGCAGTTTCATCATTGTCTTGAATGAGACCAATCACTGTTGTATGATCTGCAAACTTCAATATTTTAATAGCGGGATCTTTTGAGATGCAGTCATTGGTGTATAGAGAGAAGAGTAATGGAGAGAGTATTCAACCTTTATAAACATCAACAGCAAATGTTTAATCCTTAATTTACCCCTGCAAATACCTTATCGCAGTCTTTGAAAACAACAACAACTTGAGTTTTTTCAGACAAGATCATAGAATATACTGCTGTGAATGAATATCCAAGGCAAGAAAAGTAAAGGAAAAAGCGAACTCAGTGATTAATGTTGATTTACAATCTGTTCAGTACAGGATAAGTTAACTAAAGGCATTTAAATGCTGGTTTTCACCACAAAACAACAGAACTAAGACTATACTATTGTGACAGAAGTACGTTTAAATTATATGCAGTATGCTAATAAAAACAACTCCTGTACAAGCACTTCATAGTTTCAGAAGCTCTGCACTGTTGCAAAAGGAGTCCTATGATAGACAGAATTTATGCAGTCCTGCCTGATTACATGATAATTATTTCTATATGTTTAATGTCTTTATGTCAGGCAACAGCCTTTGGCTCAAAGGCAAGCTGGCATTTTGAAGGAGGACATTAACCTCACTTCTCAGGGAAAAATAAATTATTTCACATGTCTTTACTACCCAGAACAAACTTTTATTCCCTTTTTAGTTGAGAACTAGGAACTAAAGGAAAAGTATGAAGAGGAGAAATTATTATAAAAATTAGCTAAATGTTCATATTTATTTATTTAGATGATTCCCATTGCCATCTATCTCACAACAGTGACTTTGGGCAGCAGAGAAAGTTAAAACAATAATATCCATTTTACCTATGACACCAAGATTAAAACAAATAAACCTAAATCATAAAAACTGCACTATCAAGATAACTTATCTAACCTCCTGGTACAATCTTCACGCAGACTAGAATTTTGCAGATGGAAGCCCACTTTTCTAATTAATTTGTATGAAATTTGGAACAGAAGACAAAATAAATTACAAGGAATATTTGCTTACAAAAAGTGTTACATGAGAAAGATGTAGGAAATGACCAGGCTGAGTCTGAGGGAGGGGTCAAACACATCATTAGTCTCGAGTATCTTCATGCCTACAAGAAATCTAAGTACAACCCATCTTGAGTTCTATTGACCCTTAACTACTGCCAAATTGCCTTGACTGTTAGTCATTCAGATTTCTTGTAGAGAGTGTTAGCCAGCAATATGCCTGTGTTCATTGGAACCGCCATGGCTCCTGGTTTCCTGAATTTGACAGAAAACTGGATATCAAATACTTGTATTAAGAGGAACGCTGTCTTAAAGTACATACATATTTTCACAAAGTCTTTTTTCCAGATTCACAAAAAAGGCAAAGGTGAATCAAAACAAACACAATTAAATAGTGAGAAATGGAAATAGTTGCCAGCTCTATGTTTTCAATAGCATAAGAGCACCTCCAACAGCAATGTAATTGCAAAACTGATCCCTTTTCAACTAAACTGGCAACTTCTCCTCCAATGCTATTCCAAAAGCACATGCAATAAACCCCAACAATATGATCATGTTATTTACACATGCTAAAAGTAATTCCATCTCGCCAAGAAGAATGTGAAGTAGCCTGTGAAAGGCATATAGAAAACAAGAACATATTACAGAAGACAACAAATTCCTAAGGAATCTGGAAATTGATTAATAAGTACTCATGGAGGTCTTTATACAAATATGAACAATATCTGAAAGATCCAGACCAGTGTGAAGTCATCCAAGCTGAATCAAGTTTTTTTCTCTGGATCTAAAAGCCCACCATAATAACCAACATGCAAATGATGTGACAGCTGATGAATCATACCAGCCAAATACAAAAATGTAATCTGTCATAGTGCTTGATTCTTCCTTGCATGCCAAATATAAGCTAGTCACTTACTATCTCTGTCATCATCAAACATCACCCATCATCTGCTCCATGGGCTCATTAAAAAATAAACCCACAGATTTATTCATAATGTAACAGCTTGTGAGATTTGTTGGTATTTCCTGTTTTAAGTTAATTAATCTTTTGAAAGAAACTGATTAAATGAAGCGTTGTTCAAAATAAAAGATAACCAAAGCTTCTCCTTTTCATCTTGAACAACATTGCACACAAGACAAAAGGATAGTGGAAAAATGTTTGGAATACACCTAAAATGTTATATAAATGCTAAACATTATCATTACATTAAAAAAATTATATATCCAAAATAATAAATTCAGTACTGTGATTTCGCCGGTACTAATCAAAATGATTATGATATCCCTGAATTTATTAAGCCGTGCAGTAAAACATGTCTATACAAGATTCAAGACAAGAATAAGCATAATCATTTTGAACAACACAATTTTAACATCCCCATTTCTCATAATATGTGTAACAAAAAGAGCAATAACTTTTTATCTTCAACACTGCATGAATAATCACTTTATACATAATTTAGATTATCCCACACATGCAGCTAAGAATGGAAGCAGCTTTTCTGCAGCTACTGAGGCTTGAACAAACATTGTTTTATATGGATGCAAAGCAAACATTTCAAATGGCAATCAACAATAAATTCTATTTAAGAACTAGACCAACTGGAGGAAAGAGGAGCAAAACTGTACACAGTTGCTTTACGCCAACAACTGTGATAACTTTGGATACCGACTTATCTCTACTAAGTTCAAAAGACTTTTCTGATCTTGTGCGGCTATACCTCCATTTTTAATGTCTGAATAAACCAACTGTCCATCATACAGCATTTGTCAAAATGTCTCCTCTACAATTTAGCAACGTTATGCCTAAATATAGGTTCTGGTTTGGGTAATTCAGGCTAAACTAATTTAGGAAGTTGGAAACTGGCATTAGATTACCCTGTTAATTTTAGACCAGAATTTTTCTTTGCAATTCTAATGGCCATACGAACATACATATTCTTTGACACCATTAAGAGCCATTTCATCTGGAAGGCTACAGCCTGAAGACAGTCAAGCAACAAATGCTTTGCTAACTCTAGCAGCTAAGGCCGTAAATTAGAAGGATTTTCTGCTGCCAATAATGGAGCTTCAAAGGGAAATTTGCATAGTCTTTGGTTTTACTTCAAGACGGTTTCTTTCCTCCAAAAAGTAGGATTTTCTTCTCTCGGCTTTAAGTTTTGTGTTCCATTCCTTGACAGGCAGCAACACACGATGAATCATGCAAGACACCCACTTTGCTAATACAGGCTTGCTTTATCTAAATGTTTTTCACAAAGACACTTTCCATCATGCACCCTCACAGCCTGCAGATTTGAAATGGTACATCTGAAAGCCTGGCATACTACCTTTGAGAAAACCGGGCGTCTTTTTGACAGCAAAGGAATAAAAAAAAGGTTGTATTTCCTATAACTGAGATGTCTCAATGGGTAGCTGTTCTGCTCCAATTCCCCAGATAAAATTTAGACCTCTAGGCAGTGGTCTTCATTGCTATTCTGTATTAGTGAGAGTATAGATTCTTAAATAACCAATAGAAAATATTCACCTGGGAGCTACAGAGCCTGACTAGTATACTACTCTTACGTTAAGATAAACCCTATATTATATAGATGTTATTACTGCACTGCTCAAAGAAATGAAAGATAATCCATAAATTGCTAGATACACACAGAGACAAAATGGTCTCCAATTCAGACAGAATTAGTGTTAGTTAGACTTTAAAGAGTTCCCTAAATAAAACTGCAATGATTATTCTATATGCAAGACAGAAGCAAAATACAGTCAGATAGATACACCTTGTATTTTTATGCTTGCTTGAGATGTTTATACATAATTATAGTTATTAAATTAATGCGTGTCATTCCATAATCCTGTTTTGTATGATTTTACTTCCTTCTATCTTCCTGCAATTTATATATAAACATTCCCCGTTGACATAAATTCATATTGCCAGCTGAAGTTATTGACACAAAACAATATAAAAACCTACAGAGTGTGCACATGTGAGAATAATACAATCGAAGTGATTGTTTAATGAAAAAACATCAGTAGTTTAAAAGGTAAAGGTAAAAGTTCCTCTCGCACATGTGCTAGTCCTCCCCCACTCTAGGGGGCGGTGCTCATCTCTGTTTCAAAGCCGAAGAGCCAGCACTGTCCAAAGACATCTCTGTGGTCATGTGGCCGGCATGACTAAATGCCAAAGGCACACAGAACGCTGTTAACTTCCCATCAAAGGTGGTCCCTATTTTTCTACTTGCATTTTTTATGTACTTTCGAACTGCTAGGTTGGCAGAAGCTGGGACAAGTAACGGGAGCTCACCCCATTATGTGGTACTAGGGATTCGAACCGCTGAACTGCCGCCCTTTCGGTCAACAAGCTCAGCGTCTTAGCCACTGAGCCACTGCGTCCTCAATCAGTAATTTAGTTGGACTATAATCTTTGAACCTGAGGTGCATAATTGGACACTGTGACCTAATAATTTGTTATTACAACATTTTTTCACACAAGTTACTCTGTCTGGAAGACCTTTCCCATCCAGTGGCCATCAAACAGCACAGAGAACTCACTAGAAGGCAACTACAAGTGAATGGCTACATAAATAAAACTCAGTTTAAATGGGACCTCCAGTAAATGTCATAGAAGTAGACTTCAATACGTTCAGTGCATACTTACTTGAAAACAAGCACCATTGAACTCAATGGGGTTTATATCTGTGCTTCACTATTGCTCCAACTTTTGAGTTAAGGTTCATTAAATTATGATGAACACATTGAAAAGATGTGTTTCATTCCTCTTGAAATTTTGAGTGTTTGTTCAAAGTGCATTTTAGTTCGCACTTGTTTTTATAAAGGAATAACTTAGAAAACACTGTGTTCAACATACAATTCTCTGCAGCATACAGCATTTAAAGTCTGATCATACAATCATAATTTCCTTTCTGAATGGAAATAAATCACAAAGTTATATTTTCCCTCATTTTCAGCTAGACAAAAAGCAATGGTCTATATATACCTTTTGCATGTGTTTGATTAGAAGATGCAACTAGTAATTTCCTTAATCAAAAGAAATACATATAAACTAATGGTCAATACCTAGCAGAACACCTAAATATTGTATATAACCAGTAGAGCAAAGCAAATGCCAACATATTCCACTGTGCCACTATTTTGTTCTGTAGCAGAATCTATAGTAATATACAAATACCACGTTAGGGCTACTGAGAATAAGGTCTCATCAAAAGACTGACGATTTTTAACAAGGAAATCAAGTCTAAAACAAGAGAAAGACATTGAAAGAGAGTAGAGCCATTGAGGTCTCATATACAATGAGAACAGAGATCACCAATTCAATTCGATGAACATCTGTAGTTACAGGGTCTGGCACTGAAGAGATTACAGATAGGGGAGCCCTTATATCTTCTCTCTCCTTCCTTCCTTCCTTCCTCCATCCCTCTTTCCTTTCCCTCTAGAAAGCTTTAGCTATTTATCAATTTTTAGAGTGCTAATGCATTGGACTAATTTTGCGATGAGCATCCAGCTTATAAATATGCTAAACCAACAAACTCAAAATACACTAGATAAACAAGGCAACCTCTAGCAACTTTTGTAGGAACCTTAGGGAATGATAAAAATGAAGCATCTACAGTAGTTTCAGATTAACAGATTAACAGAGTTGGAAGGGACCTTGTAGGTCATTTAGTCCAACCTCCAAATGGGAAGAGACCCTTCACCATTTCTGACAGATGGCAGTCCAGTCTCTTCTTGAAAGCTTTCAATGATGAAGCTCCCACAACTTCTGAAAGCAAGCTGTACCATTGGTTGATTGCTCTCACTGTCAGAAAATTTCTCATTTCCAGGTTGAATCTTTCCTTGTTCAGTTTCCATCAATCATTCCTTGTCTGGCCTTCCAGTGCTTTGGAAAATAGCTTGACCCCCTCCTCTCTGTAGCAGCCCCTCAAGTATTGAAACTACTATTATGTCTCCCCTGATCCTTCTCTTCACTAGACTAGCCATGCTCCGTTCCTGTAACCATTCATCATGTTTTAGCCTCCAGTCCCCTAATCATCTTAGTTGCTCTTCTCTGCACTCTTTCCAGAGTCTCAACATCTTTTTTATAGTGTGGTGACCAAAACTGGATTCAGTATTCTAGGTATGGTCTTACTAAGGCTTTATTTTACTTTATTCGTTTCTAGATGTTGGCAGATCTGTTGTTGTTTTTTTATTATCTTTTCCAGTATCTTCCTGGGTACGGAGGTTAGGCTGATAGTTTTCTGTTTCCCATCCCCCCCCCTTTTTTTTGAAGATGGGAACCACATCAGTTCTTTTCCAGTCCTATGGTAGTTCCCTGGTGGTTCAGGATTTTTAAAAGATGTGTACAGTGGTTCAGTGGTTCTGAATTGACATCTGCCAGCTCCTTTAGAACTCTGGGATGTAATCCATCAGGTCCTGATGATTTGTATTCATCAAGATCAGACAGGTGTTCTCTTACCATTTATTTATTTATTTATTTACTTACTTACTTACTTACTTACTTACTTACTTACTTATTTATTTGCTTATTTTAACTTATATTTCTAGCCTGTCTTTTCCAGTTATGTTTTGGTAGATTGGACTATAGTTTCTTTTTGCGGGAAGATTGATACAAAAAATGAGTGAAGCAGCTCTGTTTTTTCTCTGCTGCCTGTTGCCGGCTTCTCTCTTTAGTGGACCGACTGTCTCCTTGATTTTTTTTTTCTTGTTATTTATAGGTTGGAAGAAACTTTTTTTTATTATCTTTAACTTTTGTTGCAAGTCTTTGTTCATTCTGAGCCTTTGCTTTCCTGACTTCGTCTTTGCAGATTCTGGCTATGTGCTGAAATTCTGCCTTAGCTATGTGTCCTTTTTTTCCATTTTTTCTACTTGTCCTTTTTGTCTTTCAATTTGTCAGAGAGATCTTTGTACAGCCATGCTGGTTTCTTCTTGGATTTCTTGTTTTTCTTTCTCAGTGATGTTCTTAAAGCTTAATCCCAGTAACTTGCTTGCAAATGGTATGCCCAATTGCAGTAAATTTATTTAGTAAACACCTGACAATGTTTACAAGAATCTACTTTTTACCTTCCTAGAAGGTACAAAACACATCATTTGTGTTCATCTGAGGGGAGAAGCTTGCTATTGCAGTGTTGGCAATTATGGTAAGGGCTCCTCAATACCAGGAGGGAGGTCATAAGATTCATGAATAGAAAGATAACAATACTATTGAATGTTCCAAACTCTTTCACATGGAAAGCAATAAATGACATGCCAAGGCATGGGGTCGTGCCTTTTATAATCTCTTCACAGCCATTGTTAAATTAATTACGCGGTAGTTAAGCGAATCTGGCTTTCCTCATTGATTTCTTGTCCGCAGTCCCCTGGGAAGGTCATATGACCTCAGGATGCCACACCCATCATAAATACACACTGACTGGAAGTGCCTGAAGTTTGATCATGTGACGACAAGAATGCTGCAATGGCTGCATGTGTGTGTCACTTTTTTCAATGCTGTTTGAATGGTCATTAAATAAATAGTCGTAAGTTGAAGACTGCCTGTACTAGGTGCCAAAAAGTTAACAAAAAGTTGAAAAACTGTCTTGTGGAATCTACTGCTCCAAGGAGAACAATGTCAACCTTCAGCAAGAAAAACATCCTGAAAACATCTTGCTCCAAGGAGAACAATGTCAACCTTCAGCAAGAAAAACATCCTGAAGGCCCCTGACCTTCGCACCTTCCGCCGCGAATTAAAAACATGGCTGTTCAAATTGCACAGCCTGAACTGATGGGGTTTGGATTATTTTAATGTGTTTAATATGTGTTTGATATGTATTTTAACATGTTTTATCTAGTTTGAGTCTAATTGTTGTGAGCCACCCTGAGTCCTATGGAGATAGGGTGGCATACAAATCAAATAAATAAATAAATAAATAAATAATATTAATTTAGTGGCCTTCTTCAACTTACTATTCAAGAACGGTAAGATTGATTCAGAATTTCATCCCTTTTTATAAAATCAAGCTTCTTTTAACCTAACCAAGAGGTACCTTTTTTTTTTAATCGAATACGTGCTAGGCACACTATCTATACAATACTGCTTGACTTACAACCATTCATTAGTGACCGTTTGAAGTTACAACAGCACTGAAAAAGTGACTTATTTTTGTTTTACACATTTATGACTGTTGCAGTATCCTCATGGTCATGTGATCTAAATTTCAGGTGCATGGCAACTGGCTCATATTTATGATGGTTGTGATCACCTTTTGCAAACTTCCGACAAGCAAAAGCAATGAGGAAACCAGATTCATTTAACAATCATGTTAATAATTTAACAACTGCAGTGATATACTTAACAACGGTGGCAACAAAGCTTGTAAAATGGGCAAAACTCCCTTAACAACTGCCTTGTTTAACAACAGAAATTTTGGGCTCAATTATGGTCATAAGTCGAGGACTACCTGTAGCTATATATTTTCAGGTGTAAATGAAATCCAAGATATGCTTCATATCTGGTATTACCTTGCCAATTATATTGTGTAAGATAAGTAAGTATTGTTGAATGAAAACAGGACGATGATATCAGGAACTTTAAAAATTTCTAAACGGGTTATACAGAGATACTTAGCAAAAATTCAACTCAGGACTATAATTAGAGAATAAGCATCTTGTTCTTTATACACATTTAAGTATGTTAAAATCTCTGTGCATCATAGAGTTTTGCTGAAGCGTGAACAACTGTGATTACTCATTCATAGTTTTTGAAATTTAATGTATGTATGGTTATGCAGTTTTCCAGTCTAGAAATATCGGGGTTGAAATTCATTTATTAATGTAGCCAAGTCAGATATTCAGAGAACTGCTGGCCAAATTCTTTAAAGAGGCTATTAGTCCCCAAAAATGCAATATTTCTCTTTTTAGCAAAAAAAAAAATTATAATGAAATTGAGTTCAGTTTGTCTAGGTTCACTTGCAAGTCCTTGCTTCCAAGTATAATCACCATATCTCTTATAAATAATTTTATGAGCTCCTCAGGCTATAGAATTTGATAATTAAACTGGACAGAATAACAACAATACTTCTGTTCAGGTATTTGTGGTCACATTCTACCCAAGTCACAATTATCATCAGGAAAACTATTTTTTATATTTAAATATTTGATCTTGGGTGTTTCATTTAATAGCCCACTTCACAAAACAAACATCCATGGCTATCCAGTGGCATACTATTGTTTGATCTGATTAGGTTTTGATTAGAAATCAAGTAGTACTTCTTAGAATTTACTGTATAGATATTCAGCAAAACATACTTAGCAAAGCTAAGGAAGCTGAGACAGTTATAATTGGTATCAGTGCTGAGAACTATGAATTTTCTTCTGACACTTAAAAGACATGTCTGACAGCACCAGCATGTGGAACATTTAATTGGTCAGATTTTTCTAAGAATCATATAACCAAAGTAAGTCAACCTTTACGTTTGGTTCTTTTCATGTTATCCTTGAAGTGAAAACCACTGCAAATGTTTCATCCAACTACAGGACAAATAAACATATAAGCATCCATATATTTTTGTGTTCTGGGATGACTTTCCTTGTTTTTTGTTTTTGTCTTTCTCTTTGAGATCTGAGGCTGGAAAAATCACCCCACAGTCCAGAACCTCATACTTTTGTAGCCATAATGAATAGAAGACATATACGGTAGTGATCAGCAGAGATTTTCAGGAAGATTGTTATGTTGATAGCATAAATATTGGCAATTTAGCAATTCCATGCATGAAAAGGTGGGAGGACAAATCTGGAGTCTGTACATTTCTCTGTTAATTGAACCACAGTCCTTTATATTTTAACGAAGGTGTTAAGGTTTTATCTGATGGGGGGGAAAATTATCTTGTTCTTGGCATTCATACAGTTTGAATTTTATTTTTATTTTATTATTTATTAAACAAATGTATATGGCTGCCCAATTCACACACAGGTGACTCTAGGTGGCTTGGAACGCTAAAAATCCACAACATAAAAATCCATCATCCACTTCCAAAATCCACATCCAAAATCCCTCCTCCCATGGCAGCAGCAACACAATCAAATCCCCCACCTGATTGACTCCATTTCTGTGGGTGGTCCACAGGCCCAAAGACAAAATCACATCTTTGGAGCCTTTTGGAAAACCAACAAGATGTGGATCAATAATAGTTCAGGGCAGGGAAGGGTGGATGATGTCCCACCAATATACAACTTTTAAAACACAGCATCTAATTTGAAGTTAAATGATCAGATTGACTTGTAACACCAAAAGCAGAGAAATCTTATAATAAACTAGAAAATATTACTGTAAAAAAAAAAGAATCAGGGAATATTCTTAGCCCCAAACTAATTATCTAACTATCATTATCTAGCTAGCGATACATTTGCTTTTTTGCAAATAGCAACTTTTAATTACTTTTAAAAAAGAAGCGATAATAGGTCATTGTTCCTACGAAGCTCCTTCTGCGAAAAAATATGAACTGCTACCTTCTTTAAAAAGAAAAGAAACAGAAAGGAACAATGCAGTTGTTACACCTGAAAATAACCGGCAGGCTCCAAAGAACTACCAATTTATTTAACCATTTTAAATATTAATACTTTAATCATCACTGTATGAACGATTACAGTGCACGGGGTCATGTTTCACTGCAAACTACTTCTCTGCCTCCTTTCCACAAATCAGAATGAAACAGAATTCTTTGGTGGAAGAAAAATTCTGACCATCTGGCAGGTAATCCTTAAGGGATTAAAAAAAAATAGCATAAAGCTTTCTCACGAAATGGAGAAAGGCAGAGACTGAGAGGATATGCATATGTTTTAATGCCAAAGAGAAAAAATATTAAGATTGCTTGCACCCTGCAGCTTCGTAGGATTTATATGTACGTGCTTAGCTCCATTTTCTTCAGGCAGAAAGGAAGAGTGTAACACATACCGATTGCCAAAAAGCCAGAAAGTGAAAGAATTAAGAGATCAACCTTCAGTAGCCTTTTTTTTTTTTTGGTTAAGGCATGCACCAGCTACAAGTATTTTATCACAGCTAACGGCTGTAGAAAGAGGTGGTGGGGCAACTGGTAGCCCAGGGCTTTAATTTGCTTTCCAGTGTTATCCAAGCCCCCAAAACCTCACTTACAAGGGACGTCTGTTTTCTTAGAATTCTTGAAGGAAATGAGCAGCTTAAATGCGTAATGAAAGAAAAGTCTTTGCTCAGACAGGGGAGGAAGAAATTAAAGATATGTTTGCCTGCTACTTTATTCAGGGAGAAATGGCAAATAGAATGACACGGCTGGCTCAGTATACATCAAACATTATCAGGGATACCACTCCATGTATCACAGTAAATGCACACTGTTCGCATTTCGTATGTAAACATTGAATATAATTTCAGGTGATGGACTCAAAGGAAGGAAATGAAAGAGTTTGATTTAGCCAGCTGCAGAGCAGTCTGTTGTCCACATTTCAAAACATCCAAAGGTTTTCCATTTAAGAAAGCATGCCAGGAATTCATGCTGGTAAATGTAGGAAAGATCTGGATTCAAATAGGAAGTAAGATACTTTGGAATTAAGCATTTGCTAAACTGAAACAAGATAGAAAATGTGGGAAGGGCTTCCCATTTGAAAATTACAACGGCAAATAGCAAAACTCTCTGAATAACATAGTAGCTCATATGCTAAAGCAAATATTGATCTACCAAGTTCAGCACTTGTTTCTTAACTAACCATAGTGGTGTGAGGATCCCAACAGGATTTTATAAATGTAAATGCTTAAAAGCATATAGCTGGGTCCTTCAGGCTTTATCACCACAGGTTAAACTGAATTACAGGTTGGAAATGGCAAAACCAACAAGTATTCTGTGCAAATCTAAAGGATTAATAAACATTGACAGAAAATGTTTTGGAAGAGGACTCCCTCCCTTAAATGCATAATGTATGTTTAACATAAATGTCTCTGCTTTAAATGTGTTGCTGAACTCTTAATTTTGGAAGGCAAATTTAATACAACAAAGAAGTGAAAGAAAATAGTCTAAGAACTGTTTTAATTAAAGATAAAACTGTGGGGAACAACTGTATCTCCCAGGAAAATGTAAGACAACACTGAGGAGCTTTAATTTTTTAACTTGATGCAGAGAACTTCAACTTCAAATTCTATTGTGTTTGTATATCCAACAGTATTTGCATACCATTGACTACATTTCCATTTAACAATTAAAAAATCACGCAAAAGGATCAAGAACACAGACCTACAGGGACATTAATATCTACACACATCTACTTCACACTAGATAATGTTCTTTGAAAAGTATATTTAACATATATTTTGGAAGGTTTTTCTAATCAAATTATTTCTTTTCAATGTTATTTCTTTTACTCCTGTGACACTTCATATGAAATTACACAATAATGCCAATGCCTAGAAAAGTTACTGATCAGTGACTTCTGTAAAATATTGTTATTTTTCAAATCTCCATGATAATGTGAAAATGGCAATACATTCATTGTTCTGTCCTCATTACACGTTACCCTGTGTGTCTTTTGACATGCAGCTAAACCCTCCTATCCTTTAATAAGCCAGACCATAAACATAAATCTTGATGCTTTATTAAAGAACAGGATTAGGTGAAACAGCAATGCTATATATGGGATATAGATTTTGGCTTCGGAAGAGCATGTGTCACAGACTAAGATGGATTCTTCTACATGTTTCGGTTAACTCAGAATGTTATAAAATGAAGTCTGACTTCTCAGGATGCACCTTTTTTACAGAGTGAAGGATAAACTACGTGTAGGGTCAAATATTACCATCAAATCAGTTTCCAAACAATGAAAGATTTGTGTTTGGCCACCAGATGTAGCTCAATACTCATTATGCAACAACAGCAATAAAAATACACAAACTATATGCTGGAGGCATAACATCCATGATGATGTTATTATATAAGTGATGTGATCGTGTAGAGGTAGGTCCTCAGGTTATGATGGCAATTGGAATCTGCTAAGTGATGTGGTCATAAAGTTCAGTGGCAATTCCAGGAGTCCCGGTTGCCATTGTTAAATGGGGCCCACATGGGTCATCAAGTGAGGAGCTCATGTGATCATCACTTCTGACTTCCTGCCAGCTTCCCCAACTGACTGCTTGTGGAAAGCCTGCAGGGAATGTTGGAAATCATGAGCATATGAGTGCAATTTGCTGCAATGTTGTGAATCAGGTAACAAGTGCCCAGATCACAATAATGTGACTATAGAAATATTTCAATGGCCACAATTCTGAGGATCCCCATTGTCCAGTGTTGTCATAACTTTAAATGGTGGCTGAAGAAATTATTGTAATCCAAAAACTGCCTGTAATACCATCATGCCATCTGATGTAAGTCATGTTGTGTGTGACAATGTCCTTATGAATGTAACATCATAACTAAAAAAACAGATTTCAGAAGGAATCACAGATTAAACTAAGGAACCATTTCCCTCCTATCAGCAGTGGAAGAGCAAAGGATAAATAGAAGTTTATGGGTGTTCAGCCATGCAGAAGCTCCTGCAAAATCCAGTTCAGTATTTTGTACAAACCAGACTATTTTATAATTTCTTTTCTGACTTTTTCGAAAACAGGCATAGAAACTTAACCACAGAATTATATCTTAAATATATGCATCAAATTGCATTGTAGTAATCTCAATTATCAGCTTAATTGCCATATGAATAAGCTGTACATTATAGAAAGAATGCCAAATAGCAAGTTAGCCAAAGGAGTCATTTGATTTTTTTAATTTAAAAATAAAAAAACTAAGAAAACATGATCACATGAGAAAAAAAGAAATTATTTTGGTTCTGCCTTTTATTATATAAATTTCAAATGCAATTATCTATTTCCTTGTATGCCAAAGAAGACTTCTTCATGGAAAAAAAAAGCTAGAAAGAGATTCCATTTATGGGCCTCCCGAAGTAGCATTATGAGTTTATATTAATACTACTTCATCAGTCAGGCTAATGAGATTCTATATCCTAAAATAATTAATTGAGTAGTTCTCTGGTGAACGGGGTTTATTAAATCTTAAGTGCAATCTTATGTAATCATCTAGCTTTTCCCCTGTCTCTTCTATTTTTCAGATTAAAATAAAATGATTGCTGTCCAGCACAAAAACTACATCAATTATTCCTGACATGTTTGAGCACAGTTCTCCAAATATATCTTTCAATGGTTGCTGAACAGAAGCACGCTGCACCATATTGATTTGCAAAGAATATACACACTCTTCTCAAAATAAAATAAAACAGAATAAAATTATTAGGTATTATTTTTGCTACTCTGTATCCTTATCTTATATCCTCTGGCGTCTCATTTTCCTCTTTAAAAGTCTCCTTTTTAAAATTTCCTCTTTAAAAGTCAGAGTTCTTGGGAAAAGAAATCTTCAACAGAATGAGCCGACATTTGAAGAGGCATTCTGATTAGGAAAAGTTATACTTGTTTGCCTTACCTCTTCTAAACAAACTGGCAATTTTTAAAAATGGATTGTGAAGTCCTTGGTACTCTCTGAACTTGGTTGTTTGCTTGCAGATGTTTTATTACCTCACTGAAGACATCAGTGCATGTTATCTAGTTGGGTAACGAAATGGCTGCAAGCAAACAGCCAAGCTCAGAGAACACCAAGGATTTCACGGCTCAACCATAAACTACATATATTCTCTTCTTTTAAATATAGATTTCTATATCATGTAGTTCAGTAATGGTGAACTCGGTGCCAAAAAGGTCGTGTGAAAATATCGCGCATGCAGCCAAATTTCTGGGTTCTAGTGTGCATGCGCACCCAAAAATTAGCTGGCCGGTAAGCATGCGCAGGCCAGTTTTCAGCACTGCTGCACACACAAAGGAATTGTGCTCCAGAAAAGCTGAATTTCTGGGTTCTAGCACGCATGCGCACCCAACAATCAGCTGGCTGGCGCATATACCAGTTTTCGGCACTGCCCCGCGCGCAAAGGACAGCTGATCGCCACGCGTGCATGCGCACCAGAAACCCGGAAGACAAACAGGTAAGGCCACGAATGTCAGGCGACATAACATCACGTGCCACTTTGGGCACACGTGCCATAGGTTCGCCATCATGGATCTAGTTCATATCTTACATAGGACCTAGTTATTTGAGGAACTGCCTATTATCTAAAGTTTCTGCCTATCCCACATAATCTAACAGAGTTGGTATGTTCTAGATCCCATTGATTAAACAATATCATCTGGTGGAACTTGGGAAGTGGCCTCCTCTGTCATTCCCATCTGGACAGCTGCCATCCTGATCCTATTTAAATAACCCTTAAAACCTGGTTCTTGGGAAAGAGTGGACAATACAATACAAGTATACTATTCCATTTCTGACCACGCATATTGGGGTCTGCAACCCCTCCAAATATAACTTTTTAAAGAATTAAAATAATATTACATTAGTTCATAAATGTTTGCAATATTGATGTAGGTTATAAGATAAGAATTTCAGAAAGGAAGCCAAGATTTCAAGATATCTACATTCTCGTGAAAGGAAATGAAGTCACCAAAATCTTGCAAATGTTGACGTAAATCTTGTGAGATTTACATTTTTCTGCTTTCTCTGAAGGAACCACATCATTGGACGAGATTGCAAGAGATGGTCTGATGAATGAAAATATCCTGATCCTAGAGGTTCACATCCCCATCCCCAAAGATCAGTAAAACCTTATTTACCTACTATGTACTTCCTAGCCATTGCAGAGGTAAATCTTTTTTGTCAAACACAGAATAGTTCTAAATTTTGTTAATTTAGATATCTCACTGCTAGTCTGATGTGTGAACCCATGTGGGACTCAGTGCTATGCTGCCTGTAATTAAAAAAGGTGGAATGAGAGATCTGAAGATTAATAGAAAAGCAATCAATTCTATCCTGTCTCTCTAACATAACAGCATACTGCTCTACTGCAATTTTATTGCCATAGTTGATGTTGATCAATTGAACTGGAATAACTTCATTAAATAATGACTTCTTTTTTCTTGTAAAACCTATCTTCAATTTTCACTGCTCCAATTTTTCACCAAGCCATTGTTCTGTTTGCATAAAACTGTGTGATTGGATAATGCAATCATTATTTTTTATTTCTATAATAAAATGCCTTAATTTTTGTTTTTAATACTTCAATCTAATTCCACAGTTCCTTCAACCTTGCCAGAATTCTCTAGTTTAAAATAAGATTCAGCTGAAATATTCTGCTTGGCATAGCTGCCATCTTCTGGTAAAATAAAGGCATCTCATTTAAATCTAAAACAAGTAATTTTAAGGAATATATTAATCTGATTCCTCTAAATTAATAGTAGTAATCTGGCATATATGGTCACAAAACTGTATTGCATGCAGCCTAAATTTGAAACTGACTTATCCCACTGTTACTTAATCTTTTTGTTTTCAAGACTGCTTCCCATTTTAAAAAAATATATAGGTAAAGGTAAAGGCTCCCCTCGCACATATGTACTGGTTGTTCCCGACTCTAGGGGATGGTGCTCATCTCCGTTTCAAAGCCGAAGAGCCAGCGCTGTCCAAAGACTTCTCCATGGTCATGTGGCATGACGGAATGCTGTTACCTTCCCACCAAAGGTGGTCCCTATTTTTCTACTTGCATGTTTTACATGCTTTTGAACTGCTAGGTTGGCAGAAGCTGGGACAAGTAACGGGAGCTCACCGCATTACGCAGCACTAGGGATTCAAACCGCTGAACTGCCGATTTTTCGATCGACAAGCTCAGCGTCTTAACCACTGAGCCACTGCGTTCCTTTAAAAAATATAGAGGACTCCAAAAGAGCACTTCTTCTCTAGTGTGTGTATGAGTGAGTGTGTGTGTGTGTGTACGCGCGCAAAAATCAAACATTACAATTAATGCATTGATAGAATATTTATTTCTTGTATAAGGTAGATACTAAAGGGCTGAAGCCAGCTAGCACTGTTATATCCAGGTCAATCATAGCAAAGAGACAAGAGATAATATATTGCTGGGAACAGATGCTTGAACATGGAGCTATGCCACAAGAAACCCAGCAGCTACAATCCAATCTTCCAGCTATGCTTAGGCAGAAATTAGGAGTTTCTGGTATAGATGTTTTTCCTAGGTTAATTCAAATACTGAAACAATGTGTTGAATGGCCTGACCTACATGGTTTCTTCAAGTCATTTCAGCTATTTGGATAACTGCTTGAACCCTCATAGGCCTTCAGCCATAGTTCTGCTAATTGACTCCTCCCCCTTCTTCTCAACTCAAGATTGTCTGACATAAGTCTCTTGCACTTCATAATTAGCAACAAGTAGTCCTTGACTTACGATCATAATTGACTCTCACATTTCTGTTGCCAAGCAAGACAGGTGTTAAGTGAGTCATTTGCTTGTCAGAAACCAGCCAAGTTACAAATGATGATCACATGATCCTGAGTCAGTGAAACTGTCATAAATATATGCCAGTTGCCAAGTGCTCGAATTTTGATTACGTGACCATGGGGATGCTGCAATGGTCATAAGTATGAAAACCAATGATAAGCCACTTTTTTCAGTGCCATTGTAACTTTGAATAGTCCCTAAATGAATGGCTGTAAGTCAACAACTACCTGTATAACATTTTTTACCCTCTAATAGAGAGCTTCCTAAACATTTTGCCATCACACCTTCCTTTAGAGTAACTTTAACATACACATTTCCCTTTAAAATCCAAATACCAAAATAAACGCAAACGATGAAAACAATACAATGAGACTTTATTTTTAATAAAGACATTAAAAAATACAAAATGTTCACACCTCCCCTGGATTCTGTCTGCATCGACCCAAGGAAAGTATACATCACAGTTGGGAAACACTGCTCTAATGGAATAACTATGTATTGCCTCTTCCTGTTATTCCAAATCTGTTGCAGACTATTTTTTTTAAAGAAACTTTTAATCAAAATTCTAAAAAAAAAAATCTTGTTGAAAAACTGCTGCAAGAAAATTGAAGGGAACAGCTATGACTTAGCCAAGTGGCAATCAAGCAACCTGTGAATGAAAACTTTGCAAAGAATTGCAAGAATGGCCTTGTGACAGATATTGTGAATTGTGCTGAGTAAAATTGTGCATCTCCAGAAGCCCAGAAAATTCTCCCACCACACACACACACACACACACATACATTGTTTTGGGGTAGACATTTACTGTGCACATTGGTATAAATCTGAACATTTTCACTACACTGACAAAAAAAGCAGAAGTTTGTTCAGTATAAACTTGCTTTTGTGTCCTTAAATCATGAATGTTCTGAGGAAGCATTTCTTCTGACTTATTTATTTCTTTGTCAAAATTTGTATAGCCACCCATCTCACAAAACACGACTCCGGGTTGGGTATAGCAACTGAACATAGCATTTGTTACTAGGCTACAGTAAAATGAATCTCAATACACTTGGAATTGCAGGCTAGGTACTGTGGGACATGAAGGAGGTATAGACAGCAAAGAGTGTGGAGGGCTTGGAAGAAAAGGAAATGAAATGAAAAGCAATAGCCATTAGGTCGTACTTCTCTCCATCATTCATCTTGATTGTGAAGCAGAATTGACACTGGGACAGGGTCTCCTTTGAAGAACAGCAGTCAGAAGCAAAATACCACAACAAAAGAATATTGTTTCCTTTCCCTCCATCCCAGTAGGAAGAAGCCAGGGATAGAACAGAATGTTTTGCTAACTACTTGCTCCAGGGAGAAGAATTTGACCTACTTTTGTATATAGTGAAGCAAGTAGAGAAACTATTCAGAGTGTATCTCATTTGCCTTGGTCACAAAGACATTAGTTTTGCAATCGCTTCTGAAACATTTCCATGATTTAGCTAAAACAAACTTTTTATGCTGTTTTTCCAATTTTTACGGTATGTTTAGTCTGATCTATTTTCTTTTTCCTTTTGGTTTTAGAAAGGCATCATGTTAGAAACTGGGAGACCGTGAATTCTAGTTCCACCTTAGCTATAAAACCAGATGGGTGACCTTGGGCCAGTCACTTTCTCTCAGCTTTAGGAATGAGTAATGGCAAAGTACTTCTGAAAGTCTACAGGAACTTAACCATGCTGTTGCCAGATTTAAGACTAACTCAAAGTCACAATAAATATTATTAATGTTAAAGGAGCACATAATTCCTGATTAATTTGGAAACATTTGGTCAAATCACAGTAAAAACTAATTAAGCAACCAAGACACAGACATTCAACAGAGACAAATTAAAAAACTAAAACAACTCTTGACCAGGAATCAATACCCAGAGAAGAAGAGATTAATCCCAAGATGAGTACTAGACACATAAGCTAACAGTAAATAAACAACCTAATCAAGGAACCACCAAGAACACTGACAGGGCAAGCCATTTGTATACAAACAAAGAGCAAACCCCACCACCTTCTAGCGCTGATAATGTTACCTACGTGGATAATGAAACATCTGCAAAAAAACAAGAGAGCACCAAAAAGAACTCAGACTCCACAAACACAGACTCCACAAACACAGACTTCACAATAAACTTTTGAATTCCAAAATGCTCCAAGTGGGCAAATACAGGTTGTCTTTGACTTATGACCAGAATTGAGCCCAACATTCCTATTGCTAAGCAAAACATTGTTAAGTGCATTTTGCTCCATTTTATGACCTTTCTTTCCACAGTTATTACGTGAATCACTGCAGTGGTTAAGTTAGTAACACAGTTGTTAAGCGAATCTGGCTTCCTATTGATTTTGCGGGTCAGAAGGTTGCAAAAGGTGACAATGTGATCCCGGGATACTGCAACCGTCATAAACATGAGTCAGTTGCCAAGCATCTGAATTTTGATTACGTGATGCTGCAAATGGTCATGTAAAAAATGGTCATAAGTCACTTTTTTCAGTGCCGTTGTAACCTCAAATGGTCACTAAATTAACTGTTGTAAGTCAAGGACTAGCTGTGTATTTTTACAAATACTCACCCAGAATATTATGCTAACATTCCCCCCTGAGAATTTTGTTACCTTATTATCCCATTCATCATCCTTCTAAACCTATTTAATATACTGCATGCCACCAATGTCATGCACACACCCGCAAGCAGTTCTTCCACACCGATACACTTCGGTGATGAAATATTTATGCCAAACAGTCCATTTTAATGAAGAACAGCCCCCTTCCTCCAATATAACATTGTGTGGCATGATGCATGGGATTAGGCAATTTATGGATTAGCAGCAAAGTAGAAAAGGCAAAATTAAAAGGCTGCTCAAGTACCAAGATGGAATTGTGGTATCTTCATGATTTCTTGTATTTTCTGTAAACTTTTCCAGAATTGTTCCTAAGACAGATTTTCTGGACTGCCCCAACAGCATCCCACATGAAGCCATATTAAACTCAATAAAACTTTTTAAAAAACCCACATCTCTAGAATTACATTATTATACAATCAAACATCTCGTAGGTGATTCAATCTCCACAGCAAAATGCAGCTTGTGATAAAAATATACATTAAAAAAAATACACAGCTAATTGCTTTGCCCATTGAAATTTATTTAAACAATATTTTGGTGAAGTTTGAAATTTTCAGAGAAAACTATTCTGAAAATCGGGAAAAGCTATGAGGTCTTTGTCTGTTCAGTGATATTGACAGGCTTTCCAATGCAAAATATTGGGGAAAATACTAGGTACAAGTCACTCCACCAAACAGGAGGAAAAATACATACATACATACATACATACATACATACATACATACATACATACATACACCTACTCCTCATTTAATGATTTGTTCACAGCTCAAAGAACTAGGTCATTAAGCAAAATGTTGCCAAGAGAGAGGGGGAGAGAGAGAGGGAAAGAGAGAGGGATATATATATCTTTATCAGCAAAATATAAATTTGGTATAAAATGGTTTGTCATGAATGTGACTGCTTGAGGGCTCCTGGATTGGAGCTGAAAGGCGAAAGGGAGCAGAATGCCCCCTCCCACATGTTGGGATATATATATATTGCTCACGGCAACAGAGCCAGCACCCCAAACCTCCCCACCAGTATTTATAGACAGACGGCAGCTCTGATCACGCTTTCCTCGCACAGGCACGAAGCCGAGGACACCAGCCTGACGATGACTAGTGAGACCTCGTTGAAACGTTGCCAAGATACTCTCAATCTTACACGGGAAAAGACCCAAATACACCAAAACTTGCATACGTACGTACATACATACATATATGTTTTCTGAGGTTTTTGCGGGTGTTTGTATGTAGGTCTTTGGTTATTCGAGTTTTCTCCCGCGTAAAATTGGAAGTGTCTTGGTGATGTTTCGACGAAGTCTCATTCGTCATCCTCAGGCTGGTGTTTTTGGCTTCGTGCTTCTAGGAGCAATGTGTGCTCTCAGCTGTTTCTTCCTTTTAACTGCTAGTGGGGGTGTGAACTGATTGGGTGGGAGCTTGGCTGTGTTCTGATTGGGTGGACGTGTGTTATGATTGGTTGGGGGCTTGGCTGTGCTCTGATTGGATGGGGGGTTGGCTGTGCTCTGATTGGATGGGGGTGTGTTCTGTTTGGGTGGGGGTTGGTTGTGCTCGGGTTAGTCTGAGTTGCAGGGGGATTTGAGCTGGTGAGCTGCGTTGCTGTTGTTTGGCTTCGCATTTGTGGTCGTGCCACATCTTCATGGTGGGTGTCAGTCTGCTTTATGTATGGATTGGAGGGGTTTAAAGTGGCTAATGATGCAGCTGCGGTCTGGCTTCTGGTCCGTGGTCGTGCCTTATCATCGGTGTGGGTTTGAGTCTGCTTTCCGCGTGGATGTGTGGTGGTGACATCCTGTGTGGCCCTTGTGAGTGAGTCTGGTGTCATTCCTCGTGTTAGGGACTCGTTTATCAATAAGGGCGGGCTTCCAAATGGCTGGTAGGCGGGAGGTATCATCTCGTTTATTTGTGCTGTGTGGGCGTTTTTCTATCTCGATGGCTTCTCTGATTATTGTGTTGTTAAAGTGTTCGGTTTTGGCGATAGTTCTGGTCTTTTTAAAGTCAATTTCATGTCCTGTGGCTTTAAGGTGTTGGACCAGGGAAGAAATTGGTTCCTCTTTTCTGACTGAGTTCTTGTGTTCTTCAATGCGTGCACTATTCAGGAAATCCAATGGCTCCCTAGGACACACCATCTACCAGAAGAAAACACACCAAACTGCTATCTGCATGCACTCTTTACACCACCACCCAGCACAGATCAACTCCGTAGCCAAGACACTCATCTCCACAACAAAATGCTTAGCTGACGAACAACACCTAAAAACCGAACTACACACTCTCACTAACTTATTAACATCCAATGGATTCCAAAGAAATAAGATTACCAACCTAATCCAAAAAGAACCCCCACTAAAATCCAAGACAGAGAACAAGAAAACGGCAAAGCCCTCCTCCCATATATAAAAGGCACCACAGACAGAATCAGCAAGATCCTCCACAAACACATCATCAAGACAACATTCTGCACAAACTGAAAAATATCCACCATCCTAAGAAACCCCAAAGACAAAACTGAGTTAGAAAATCAAGGAGTATATGAAATCCCATGCACCGCCTGCCCCACCACATACATCGGACAAACCAACAGAAGAATTTCTTCTCTTATCATAGGTTTTGTAGAAGAAAGCAAATACTTAGCCTCTACGGGGAGGGAACATATGGTAAGAGTGTGGCTAACTGATGAGGACCAATCAGTCCGAAATAGATATATATTAGTCTCCCAATAGGCAGCAAAATGCTTGCTTGCTGTCTGAAGAAGCCTAGGATAGTGGATGTGATTTCACTGAGCTATGGCTGCAAGTTGAGAAACTTGGTTTACGTAGGAAAATACCCGGTTGAAGAAAAATACATACAAAACCTACGATAAGAGAAAAAAGCAAACACACACACACACATATATATACACATATGTTTTCTGAGGTTTTCGCGGGTATTTGTATGTAGGTCTTTAGTTATTCGGGTTTTCTCGTAAAATTGGAAGCGTAAAATTGGAAGTGTCTTGGCGACATTTCGACGAAGTCTCATTCGTTATCTTCAGGCTGATGTTCTCGGCTTCGTGCTTCCAGGAGCACGAAGCACAAAGCCGAGAACACAAGCCTGAAGATGACGAATGAGACTTCGTTGAAACATCGCCAAGACACTTCCAATTTTACGCGGGAGAAAACCCAAATAACCAAAGACCTACATACACACACACATATATATATATACACACACACGTATATATTGAAAAGATCACTGGTTGCTGTCATCTCTTTCGGATCAATTTCTCTTGTACAGCTTTGCCAGCATTATTCTCACTCCAGCGTGCATTGTTATCAGATGTGCATGAAATTTGATTGTAATTGCATGCATTGGTCAAAAAATTATCGTATTACTGCTGTGTTTGCTAAACAAGTTAATCGCTAAATGAGGCATAGTTATATACAAAACTGTATGAATCCATAAATATTTTTCAACAGATTCAGGGAGAAGAATTAATTGTGTGCATGAAATGAAATCTTGCAAAAATTAAATAATGCTAATCTTTAAAATGTGGCATTCGCAAGTATATTCAGTTTGCGTGTTTGTATTTTACACAGGATTTCTCAGAGGCGTCCTGTCTATCATTGACCAAAATCAATACGCAATGCTTAATATCAGTCCAATCTGGGGTATACTTGTTAAAAATATACAAAGTGTGCAATCTGATTCACTCTAAACTTTACAGAAACTGATTACAATATAAAAATGCTGTCATTTCTTTTTTCTTTCTTTTAATACTAGAAATTGTAGTCCTTCACTGTGACAATCTTTCAAGAGCTTTTGAACAAAGAAAGTGTACCTTCAGATCAGAAGTGAAAAAAATAATCAGTTGTGAATTGGGAACAAATTTGAACATACTGCTTGTATCGGATTTCACAAAAATAATAGCATTCATTTTCAATAAATTCACAATAAATCACATCTGAAAAGAAGGAAACAATACTGAAAGTTGTGTGCAATAGCTATACTGAAACAAGCAGAAGGCTTTCTATTTTAATTTGAATTTAAACGTCTTCTAGGATTATTTGGATGAACTTGGACTAGGTTATGAGCCTTAGTCCTACAAATGCCACATTTTCTAGTAACAATAAAACAATCTCACTTAGTTATCACCCCAAAGTATAAACAAGGCCTAGTTTTACCCTAACCACATTCATACAATTCTAGGGTATCTAATTTAGTGACTACTTTGCAAATCTACATCACATCCCAGTACGATGGAGATACTGTGGTGCACTGACATTTAATCAGGGTTTTCAGTATGCTTCACCTCTCAAAGCACTTATATATTTGCTCATGTTTCATATTTTATTTATGTCTCATTGTTCTGTCTTTTTATTTGTACTTCTCTGGGTAAATGTTTGCTTTTCTCCTCCTTTACCTCCCTCACACACACATATAAAATAAGGAAATGTTATACTGGCCGTTGCCTTGAGTCACACTCAAACCAAGGAGATCCAGATAGAAATTTCCAGACATGCTTGCACTGAGTGATTATTTCCCCAATATAGAGTCACTTCAGGAGGATAAAAAGCAGGTATCTTGAAAGCAGGTATTGCTTAACGCACTGTAAGCCGCCCTGAGTCTCCGGAGAAGGGCGGCATATAATCAAATTTTTTAAAAAAAGCATGATGGAATTAAATAGAATAAATAACGTATCTTTGTTTTATAAACAAGATTAAAAGTTAATACTTCATACTGAAAATACTAAAGGCCTGATCTAGAAAAAGATCTAATTATTACTTTGAATAAGATAAGTAACTTCAGAAATGAAGTATGAAACCTTGTTGATCCAATTTACGTGCAACACATTTTTTGTAATCAATGCCAACTTATACCGTAGATAAAACAGGACAAAAACACTTTTTTTATCCCAAGAGCTCCCAATAGATGGCAACATAAGACTGTGTATAAATTCAGCTTGTTGCCTGAAAATGTACATTCCATAAATGTTACATACTTCAGATGAATCCTTTCCCTACCTTTTATTTCTCTCCCAAACCCACCAATCAAAAATGCGGAGGCAATATTTCAATTTTGCTATATAGATATATGCTTACAAATTCTGCTGCGCACTTGCAGGTTTTCCCATTTATATAAGATGAATCTGAGTCTCCAAGAAACGGAAACTGATTTATACATAAAAGTTATTGTCATAATCACTCCTTGCATCTGTTCATTATACTCCATTGAAGGTACTGATTTTGATTCTGAATTCACAAATTCTGCTTTTGAACTGGAACTCAAATTGTTTACGGTTTCTAACTGTAAGGAAAAAAACACACATAGTGTATGGAATTCCCACAATGATTGTTCCAGTTCTCCATACTCACACTGTTGTGACCTCGACTCCCGAGCCTGTCCTAACAGAGGAAGAAGACTCAGAAGGTGATGGGGAGGAACTGAAAAGGCCTCCCTCTCCAGGACCCTCCTCTCTGGCAATGCCTCAGGTTCCATCCGAAGGCCAAGAGGAACAGCCTGGGATATGCCAGAAGGAAAGCATATCGGAACAACAACAGATAGGGAGCTTGATCCCAGGCAGCGTTGGAGGGAGAAGCGTGCGCAGCAACGAAAGACGCGTGGGAGGGCCAGAGATTGAGCTGAGTCACTGAGCCACACCCCACAAGGAATAAAAGTGGGTGTGATTGCTCTTCAGGCTTTGTGACGGTCAAAATTAAAAACCTGAGAGTCACATCGCGTTACCTGAAATCTGGCTTGTGCATATTTGGATTGGACCTTGGCTAACTCTTGCTTCATGGATTACTTTTTGCTACTGAACCGGACTGAGGATAAACTTTCTCTTGCTGACTGTAAGTGAAAACTGACTTGGCAGGCATTTCGCAGTTTACTGCCAAAACTCTTATCTGCAAGGGTTTCTAGTCTGATTGCTTAATAAAATCTTGTCAGGCATGCCTGGTTGTGTGTTTGCCTGTGTCGGGAAGGGGAACAGAACACACACCCAGTACCCTGGCATCCAGATTCAGGCATACTTCGGACATATTGTGAGTTTGATTCCAGACTTATCACAATAAACGAATATTGCAATAAAGCAAGTCATGTGTAATTTTTTTGTTTCTCAGTGCATATAAAAGTTATATTGCAACAGCTTTATGCCTAAATATATATATACCTTCATTTTAAAAAAATGATAAAAATGCTAATCATCTCTGATTAATAATAATGAAAAAGGCTATTGCAAAAATTGTAAGAATTATCAAATTGTGAGGGAGACAGAAAGTGAGAAAATGCTGTTGGAAAATTAGCACAATAGATATGCCACAAATCTTCAATTTGTTAAAAAAAAATCCATGACGCACAACAAACAAAGCTCACAAAAATAGGCATGCTATTTGCCTGCATACAGGTAGGCCTTGATTTACAACCATTCATTTAATGACAGTTCAAAGTTACCACAGCACTGAAAAAAGTGCCTTAAAACTAATCCTCGGAGTTACAACTGTTATAGCATCTCCACAATCATGTGAAGACCTTAATTCGGGATGTATTTATGACAGTTGCAGCATCCCAAAGTCATGTGATTGCAATTTGTGACCTTCCCAACTGGTTTCTCACAAAACAAAATCAACAGGAGAAACCAGATTCACTTCACAATCCCAGATTCACAACCATGCCAAAACAAAGGCATAAATCAGATGCAACTCATTTAACAATTGCCCTGCTTAGCAACGGAAATTCTGATCCCAATTATGGTTGTAGGTCAAGGACTACCTCTACTCCATATTATATATTCTGATTGTAATGTAGCTTTATGAGTATTAATATTCTTTCTACTAATGTTTTATGAATGCCTTATTCCAGACAGACAAGCATCTAGCACCCTCTTCATTACCTTTTTGGAGGAGATATAAATTTTAGATTTCCAGTGTTCATGAGCCTTGAGGCTTTCAAATATTTTATCTTACTTTCTTGGTGATTCTTAAATAAATCATGCATGCCCCATTGCTTCCTCTATTCCTGTAGTTCCAAGAAACAAAGTACACAACCTAAAGTATACACACAAAAATAAACTCTCCAATGAATGTTCATGCAGTGTCTTCCTGAACATCACCTAGAATCTTTTTGCAGTAATGTTATTCCAGTATGTACACACATTCTGGCATTTACCTGTATGGATCAATCCTTTTATATCTTGATATATCTTTTTAATTATTTTTCATTTATGAATATCTGAGGTTCAAAAAATAAATCAAAATACCTTGTCTCTGCAGGTGCCAAATTAGGATCCAGAGAAACTGTCTCAGTTGTAATTTCCACTTTTCGTACACTCCCAAAAAAATCAGTTATCAAGACATTATCAGGATTTCTCTGAAACAGATCTGTCCGGTGTCCAGGTGTTGACACACACAAACTTTTAGGGCATACCTGAAACTATAAAGAAGATACTTCATTTCAAATCTTCATGAAAACCTTTGCTGCATTTCTGTTCCCAACTGCTGTATTTTCTCCCTACAGTAATCATCCAATACCACTATACAACTTGTGACATGGTTTTTCAATTCCCAATAGGAATAATATTGAAATCTAAATAGTTTTATTCATTTTTAGAGTGAAAGGATTAATTTAACAGAACAGACAAACCATATTTCTATCACTGGTATCTTGTTACAGAGTTACATGTATATCCTCTCCAAATTACAGATTCTAGTTATTTGAATAATTTTCTAGAAATCCATAATTTGGTGTTATATTAAAATCAATTTACCTCTAAACGAATCAAATCCTAGTTGGAAATTAGCAGAGTTTCTAAAAATGACTGTTTGCCCCATCGAAGAGTATAAAGAACAAAGCAAGAATAGAATATTCAAGCATTGGACATCTATCTATCTATCTATCTATCTACCTACCTACCTACCTACCTACCTACCTAGAAACCATCTTACTTGCAATCCCAATAGCTGAACTCTGCGAATTATCCTAAAACCATTTATTAATCCTACATGTGCTATTGAGAAGTGAATCCAACAATATTTAACAGGGCCACATATCTGGAAATGTGAACAGGGTTATAACTCTACATTTTCCTAGATATAAAAAGATAAAGTAAAATTTAAAACTGTTAAAACTGAAGTCCTTGTAAATCTGCTATAAGATCAGCAAATTGTACACTGTAATTTCTAACTCACTGGCCCATTTTCACAATATTTCCAAGATGGCACGTTATTTATCTGTTAATTCTGTAGTTTCTAGTAAGTTAATGGATTTCAGAAAACACAAAGTTAATGAGACAAACTTGTTCAGAATGGAATGATGTGTTTATCATTATAATACAGGTAGTCCTCAACTTATAACTGCTCACTTAGTGACCATTCAAAATTGCAACAAACCTCCTCAGACCTACTTATAATCTAGTTTTAAGGTTCCAATAGCTGCCCTCCATAGTCACATGACGACATTGTGGGTGCTTGGCAACAGCCCCACGTTTACAACGGTTTGCAGCATCCTGCTGTCACATGACCATGATTTTTGGCATTTTTTGCCAAAACCCAGTGTTTACTTCCAATTTCTGGCAAAAAATGCCCTTTGGGGAAAATGACAATCACTTAATGATTGCCAGATTACCTAATCATTGGCACAAAAACAGACATAAAATCAGGCATGGTCACACTTAACCGCCATGATGTACAAGGTAACTCTAGGCTCAATTATGGTTGTAAATCAATAATTACCTATATATCCTTCGTTCTCAAAATTATACCCTATATATCCTTTAAAAATAGATTTTTTGTCAGATTTAATAATGAAACTTCTCTCTCAGATGAACACTGATTGCTTACTCATTTCTATATAAGTTTGGCAATGTGAGCTATTTACTGCAAAACTGATGCCATCTTTTCTAGTGACAAGATAACCTGCAACTGCATCTGTAAACTTAAATACTAAATGATTTAACACAGCTGCTCTCTCATGTGGAAAAAGACTCTGAGATTTAGATTCACAACTCATATCTTCTGGCATAGTATGTTAAGCAAGATTGAATTTAAAGAGGACATCGCTCAAATCTGCAAAACAGGATATGAGTGGATACCATGTGCACCAGAACCTTTTGCTTAACATAATATGAAAGATTTTGAGAGACAAGCTAATCCTTATGTATTAATATATGAATATATAGATATGTCCAATATTGCTGCTTCATATCACCTGGCTATAGATGTATACAGAATTTCCATTTAGGTAAAAAAAATCTGTTATAAAAGATCATATATGGAAGAATGGCCAGGAGTCTGTCTTCTCCTTAGGCATTAGTGGAAAATTTTAATCATATGCAGACAGATTTGCTACATAGCACCCCAACCCTAACCGCACCGCTGAATTCTTGGAGGTCTGCTGCATAATTCCAATTTTAAGAAGGCTTCCAGAAGAGGTATGGTCCTAAATCTTCTAACCATATTAACATTTCAAATAAATGAAAAAAGCTTCCTAAGCATGCCTAGCAGAGTGAGAATTCTTCGCAATTCAGTGAGATTTACTTCTGGAGGGGCGGAGGGAGGAATCATGTTTAGGATTGAATTCTGAAAGTTGCTACCGTGTTTCCCTGAAAATAAGACTCTGTCTTATATTTTTTTGAACCCCAAAATAAGTGCTTGGCCTTATTTTCCGGGAGGTCTTTTTATTTTGGGGTGCGTGGAGCAAAATGGGGATCTTCTTGCCGTCTTACCTGATTTCCAGCTCCGCATTTAAATATTTTCAGGGAGGGTTTATTTTCAGGGGAAGGCTTATTTTAGCGCATGTGCTCAAAAGCCCGATTGAGCTTATTATCAGGGGATGTCTTATTTTCGGGAAACAGGGGAGTTATTTAAAAGCAAGTTTGGGTAATTAATTTTCCCAAGAGGCTACATGAGATTGATTGATTGATTGATTGATTGTAGGGCAATTCACATCATATTTCTGCAAAAAGGAACTGAGAAACTGGGACTATTGCGGAAGGCCACAATGCCCCCTGCCACCAATGCCCTGCCCTGCTCTCTGCTACCGACACTCACACACTGAAGCCCCACCCCCTGCCAATGATTTTCCACCTCCAACGCTGCCAGAACCTGCCCCACACTGCTGAGAACCAGATTGGAACTGCCCATCGGCCATAAAATGCCCAGATCCTTTCTATTGGCAGATCTATTGACTCTCTTCTACTAGTCAAATCCATGGAGCTATCTCAGCGGTGTCAAACTTGCAGCCCACAGGCCAGATTAGAGAGGAATAAGTTATTCTTTTAGCAGCTTTACTGCTCCATATACGCCAAGTATCACTGACTGGCCCCACCTGGTTTAGTGAAGGGGGGGAAAGTCCCGATTAGTCACATGATGTCGCCGTCATGCCGCAGGTTTGACACCCCTGAGCTAACTCATATCATCAGATTATTTGCTCTATTACACAGGACCTTTCCAGAACCACAAAATCTTCCTAGCAACTACAAACTTGATTCTTTAATTAGACATGGCAATCACATCATTTGCTCATTGAGATTTATGTTCTACCAATCACTTATGCTTCTTTTTACACTCTGCGATTAATTCTTACATTTAACTTCAGTCAAAGCTAATATGTTTTTCAGCTTGAATCAGGAACCTAGCAATGTTCTGAATCATGCATAATATAACTTTTTAATATAATTGAGCTGAAAGACAGCATTATAAACAACAGTCTTAAAACAATTCAAACTTCAACGTACAGTGGTTGTAATGAAAAACATAGCTTTGTTACTAAGATTCCATGGTGTAAGAAGATTATTTTTAATGAGGTAATATAGATTTAAGCCCTAGATTTAAGGCTAATTTAACTTGAGCAAATCTCATTTTGGGGGTTTAAAACTAGAAAAAAATGTTTTTCCCAACTTGACGCAATACAGTGACAATGAGGGAAATAGGAAAGGATGTTAAAAGGATTATGTAAAATTATACAAAACACGCAGCTTTTCAGTTGTGGTTTCATGAATAGCAAGTTAAATAAGTATTTACCAGGTCATTCATATTTGTCTGGCTTGCTGGATTAATTTCTTCTAAAAATTCCAAGACGTAAAATGTATATCTATCCATCAAATGAACGCCAATGCCAAGATCTGGTTGATGCTTCAAAAAGAGAATGTTGTTATAAATACTATAAATTTACTATATATAAATGTTTAGCAATGAAAACCGAACAACACAATCTTATATCTACATCCTCTATCAACAGATGATTAACCTCCCAAACTATGAATAGCTACTATGTAGTACAGAAAGGAACACAAATAAATAAGGCCAAGCAAAATACTGTAGGTGAATGTGCTGGAAAGGAACTATATAGCGCTGTAACACTAGCTCTATATTTTAATCTACCAAACTTGTTCGGACTAAGAGAAAGGCAGCAATCCTTTCCCTGCTTCTCTTATCGTTCAAAATTCATCCTTCATTGAGAGTGTCATAGTTCTGTAGAAATGCTTTCAGCCCACCAAACTATGCAATAAAATATACCAAAGTTCTCAAAAAAGGATTGTGAAAGTCATTATCTCCTGGAAGGTCATAAATAACCTAAAGTAGGGTCATAATTTCGTTTTTATTTTTTTAAAAAATCTTGCTTTTCTTTAGAGCACTATTATTAATTAGTACTGCTATTTATAAAATAAATTCTCATTCCATTATAAATGCAGTATTTTCCAGCAGAAGCAACATTCCTATTAAATCTTATACAGCTAGATACTCACCAAACTAGGATAGATTTTCACTTGGTGACTGTTATCTAGTATATAGATAACTATATAACTATCTAGTTATATAGTTAACATATGAAACGATACACTTACAGAAAGTGAATCTTCTCCAACTTGGCTGCTAGCCAAAGCCATTATATTGGGAGAATAAAACCGTTCGTACATGGATGCTCCTTGGCATGTATCAATGATAAACAGCAGTTCATTGTACCTAGAAGGGGAAAAAAGAATCCTTTATGTCTGTATATGCCAGCTGGGCCCATACTAGTAAAGCCCTTACTAGTATATAAGAGATTAGCTATGTCTTCCTTTATCCATCAGCTGCGGTGACTTCATCCAGTCTTGTAAACAAAATGCTACTTTAAAATAAAATATTCCTGGAGATTTTGCCTCCAGGATTTTTGCCAGGATTAACAGACAATAATGTACCTTTATAAACTATCCTGTTTTATCATCATTGCATAGAAAAAAAGTACTGGTGATTAAATACACAATCCAAGGTGTGTTTTATTCAAAAGTAAAATCCTGAAATCTTACATTAAGGCAGCTCCATGTCAGTATTTAACCTCTTGTGTAGGCTTCCTTTTGCAAAAGATCTGTCTCCTCATTCAGAACCAAAATAACAAAGGTTTTCGATTACTACTTCCTTTGATTAACTATTATGCAAGATTACACATACTTTTTGATCTATACAGATCTACATATATATTTTGCTAGATCTTCAACTATAGATCTTGCTATAGTTGGGTTCATGCAACCCCAATATAAACTTATCCTTCCAACCCTGGATAGGTTTGTAGAAATCTCTCATACTTGTAAATTGAGTTGCATAGCAAAGTACCTCTTTCAATATATTTGCATAGCCGTAATATCTAAGATTTAATCCTTATACCTTGGATGCCAGGTGGTATTTTAAAGATCAGTGATGCAAAAGACCCAATAGATCAGCCTGTATTTTCAAACCAGCCAATCAAAAGAAGGACCAGCTTTGAGCACCATTTCTGGACAGAGGACATTGCAAAAGCCCAGTGGGTTCATGACTTGCCTTGTACAGAGGACCTTAATGCTTAGCTGTACAATCTGCTAGATCAGTGGTGGCAAACCTTTTACTCACCAAATGCCGAACAGATCCGTGCTTCATGCGCTTCACACATGCCCATGCTACCCGTGCTAATGTGCGGCTCCTCCCTATGCGCTGCATGTGCAACTGCACCATCTGCGCATGTGCACAGTTTCTGCACGTGCGCCCCATCATGCACTGCGTTCACAATCACAACATGTGTGCATGCGCATGGTTTCCATGCGTGCAATGCACATGTATAAATGCTGTCTGCACATGCGCATGCTGAGCATCAGTACTCTCATGCGCATGCACAAACGCGTGCACATGCACAGGAGAGCTCCGAAGGCCAGCTGGGTCCCCTGAACTGCATGCATGCGTACTGGAGGCCGAACACCGGCTGGGGCGTGCACACATGCGCAGCTGCAGGTAAGTTGGGCGACAGCTCACATGCCCGGAAAAATGGCTCTGCGTGCCACTTCCAGCACATGGGTTAGAGTTCGTCATCAGGGTGCTAGAAATACATTATCCATAGTATCATAAAAGGTAAAAATGTGAACACTGTTAATGCAGATGTTGTCAGTGCTGTTAATTGTAGGGGCGAATAACTGACCAGTTAAGACTAACTGTAACAGTATATGAATTTTTGCTAAAACCTATGGTTGCAAATAAATGTACTAAATGAAATGAAAATTGTAAATGCATTCTAGGTAGATCAGAAGAGGCAGAAAAATGCAGGCACACTAGAAAGCAGGGGTTAGAAATTACCTCCTTTTCTGCCACATTTGTTCAAAGGCATCAGCGAGTTCCACATTCGTGATTTCTTCCGAATCTTGAAATTTCAAGAAACCATTCCCTCCATGACCTTGGCGGGGAAAAAAAAAAGTCAGGATATTCTCAAAAATATTTTCTGAAACCTTCAAATGAAACAGTTGGCATCCAACTATAACAATGCATAAATATGCTCTCGCCCACCAAGGGAGCTTATATTACAGCAGATGAAAGAAGCAAGGCAAACAAAAGGCTAAGCAATTGCTTTGTCCTTTGGAACTCAGCCTGAGCAAGCTGAGAAGCCCAATCAATTCAGATTTAACATTTAAGAAGTCTGTATTACCCACGTCCCTCCAAACCTCCCCTGAGTCACTGCAACTACCAATATATATGCAGCCACACATCTTGAATTCTCTTGTAGATCTGGATTTCCAGAATAATAATATATACTGTAGTTCCAAGCTAAGTTAGAACAATTGCTATAGCGCCTGAACAGAGTGTTTAAACATTCACCCTATTCAAACATGTGCTGGGCTACATTTTTTAAAAATTATGATTTTCTGAATAAACCACTGACTTGCAAGGCGTGCAACCCAAGGATCTCAGTCTCCCTTTGGCCCATCTCACCATGCAGATCCCAGGACTGAATAGGAATGAGTTTTTAAATGAGGGTGGGGATGGGGGGGACCGATGTGTTGTTTTTTGCTTGTGTAGCTATGTAACATGCAACTGAAGACCAGTTCTTGCGTTGACTGTATTTTAAAATCCTAGTTTTACCCATATACATATTGATGACTGCAATATAAATATTTTAACATGAGAACAAAGAATGATGGAAACAGTTACTAAGGCTATGTTTCTGATTGTGCATGAATCATTGCCTATAATGAATATTAGTAAAGGACAGGGCTTGTATTAGGCTTTTCTACAGAAGACAAGTGTGAGATAAACACAAGTCCCTCTGGGATTTCTACAGTTCTCACCGGGCCCTTATTTAAACAAGCCTCATCTAAATCTGGCTATCTCCAGGGTCAGAGTGGTGATGGATCCTTTGAGGGATATGCTTGTCTTTTGAGTAACTATTGGATTTTTTCCAGACTTTTATTATATATTTCTGTATTTCTGTTGGGTCTTTAGTGTAATGTTTCGTAAGCTGCTCAGAGTTGGAGGGAATCACATATCATAGTAACCATAAAATTATTAGTTATGCTTTTAAATAGTATGATATGTGACTTAATACCCTTACCCTACCCTAACATTGGTAAGCTATAAATCACGAATTAGGACAGTGTGTGGATCTGTCCACTGTGTGATGCATCAATCAGCAAAATAATTACATTGGCCTTTTCCAAACTGATGCAGATGGCCATTTTAGATGATTATGAAATGTTTGAATGTTTATTGGCCACTGTTGAGGATTCTGAGAAGTAAGTCCAACCCATACAATCAAACTAAAATACTCCACACATACAATCAAACAAACATTTCCAAGACAACTTCTGAGACTCTCAAAAGTTGAACCCATTCTGTGTTTAATTCACTATTCAAGGATTCAAAATCAATTGCAGGCATAAATGTTAATTATATTTCAGGGATTAGACAGATTAGCACTGGTTTTTCAATGCCTCAATATACATATACCATTCATAGCTTGAATTCACAAGAGACATCTAGTTTCAATTTTCCTGATACAGATATGCCGTTAATCATTCTAATACAGCTAGTCCTTGATTTATGACCACAATTGAGCCCAAAATTTCCATTGCTAAGCAAGATAGTTATTAAGTGAATTTTGCCCCATTTTACAACCTTTCTTGCCACCAGAGTTAAGCGCATCATTACAGTTGTTAAATTAGTAACATGGAAGTTAAGTGAATCTGGCTTGACTTTGCTTGTCAGAAGGTCAGAAAATGTGCTCATTACAACCATCATAAACACATTCCAGTGATCACGTTTTGATCATGTGATCACGAGGATGATACAACAGTCATAAGTATGAAAAACTGTTATAAGTCACTTTTTCAAGTGAAATTGTAACTTTGAATGGTCAGTAAACAAACAGTTCTCAACTGAGATCTACTTGTAAATGTACCAAAGAGTAAGCTACAAAGGAAATATGAAGTCTCAAAGCAGAACAAATTAGTCCAACTGTCAAGGCTGTGGAGGTATTTCCATTATTATTATTATTATTATTATTATTATTATTATTATTATTATTTAATCTTTAGTGAGATCCACAGCTTTTGAGGCTGGTTAATAGCTCAGCAGCTCGAGTCCTAACCAAGGACCTAGGAACTGTTAAGGTATCATCGGAGGATGTAAGCTGTTCCAAGTAAGGTGGTTTTTTGTAGAGTCAAAATGTTCAAGTCCGGTAAATTTAGAATTTCTAAATAGTAGGGTAGCCCTTTGGGTATTTCTCCAATAATAATAATCATCATCATCATCATCTTTATTCATTAAATATGAAACTCAGTCAACTGAACATTCAAAAATGCATCACGAATACATTGACTGGTGCTAATGGTTGATATGGGTTGCTGCCAGCATCCTAGGTATCAACCAAATACCTTCTTAAAATGTATGATGTTCCAAGTAGCATTTTTCTGCAGTTCCACTGGTGTTATTGCAGGAAGCTGCAATTTCCTGATGTATGTTATAAAATTCTTAGACATGGTACCAAGTGCCCTGATGACAATGGGTATCAGTGTTATATGTTTCATCCATAGCAGTGTAGTTTCGATGGCCAGGTCGCGATATTTCATTATTTTTTCCAGTTCTTTTTCTTTGACTCTGGCATCTCCTGGTACCGCGATATCAATAAATTGTACGTTTTGGTTTTCGACAACTGTGGTATCTGGCGTGTTGTGTTCCAAGTGACGATCCCTCTGTATTCAAAAGTCCCACAAGATCCTCACCTTCTCATTTTCTATAACTTTTTCCACTTTATGTTCCCATGATTTTTTGGATACAGGTAAGTCGTATTTTTTACTTAATGACCAGTGGATTAATTTAGCAACTCGGTCGTGTCTAGCTTTATAATCAGTTTGTGCGATTTTGATTATTATTATTGTTGTTGTTGTTGTTGTTATTACTACTACTACTACTATAGGAAATGACAAAGAAAATACAATTACCTGTCATATATATGAGAATATTGCTTCTGTCATCAGAAAGCAAACGTTTGGAACGAGGCGCACTTGCTGGGATTCGGCCTGTTAACACTCTCAAAAAATTTTCCACGGTAACCTAAACGAGACAGTATCCTGTTTGTATTTAATCTTACAGGCATTATTTGTCCAACAAAATATACACTACTGCATATTACAGCTCATTAATGTATTATTAGCTCAGGTTAAGTCAACATATTTCAGGCTCCATAATATACATTCAGTGCTTTGAACACCTGTCAAACTTTATGATTTTATCTCTGGGAACAATTTCAACATTTTCTTACCATCAACACAACTGTGTGTTGCCATGGAAAAATGCTCATAATCATATTTTAAAGCTTTAAATTCTGCATGACAATTATGGAACACAACATTCCAGTGATTAAAAATATTTGATCATAAATTATACATCTGCCCAGCAAAAAAAAAAAGTCCTACCTTGTTTCCAGGAAAACAAGACCTCTCCGGATAATAAGCCCAATTGGGCTTTTGAGTGGATGCGCTAAAATAAGCCCTCTTCCCAGAAAATAACCCCCTCCCCCTGAAAATAAGCGCTCCCCAAAACTATTTAACCACATTCACAGACGGGCCCTACCATTTCCTCTGGTTAGGGTTAGGGAGACAGAGCTAGAAATCAGGTAAAATGACAAGAGGAGCCCCATCTTACTCCATGCGCCCCAAAATAATAAGATCTCCTCAAAAATAAGGCTAAGTGCTTATTTCAGGGTTCAAAAAAAATATAAGACAGGGTCTTATTTTCGGGAAAACACGATACTATGAACTCTCAAACCTCACACCTACTAGCTCTGAAAATAATTTTCTAAAGTTCCAAAAGTACTCAGAAAACCATGCTAGTTTTCTGAGTACTTTTTTGAGTTGAGTGTTCAAAATCTCAACTCCTGTAACTGGTACTGTAGTCCTCATTTAGCAGGAATTGGGACTGGCAGGTTTGTCCTTAAGCAAAGTGGTTACTAAGTTTCCAGCTCACAACTAACAAGAATAATTCATTTCACACCTCTAGTCTTTAGTCACACTAGTTTTGTGGTTTTTCTTCGATACCTGCTTTAAAAGGTTTAGGTAGGATCATCACTATGTTCAATTATTAATCAAGGGAAAAATATATCAATTTTCAGGTATTGCAATATCCCACTGATTAAACAATGATTTGGTAGGCTAAAGATTTTGATACCAGAGCATGTGAAGTTCTAAAACTCATACATCATTTTGAATGTGCTGAAGAACATCTCTGAGGCCCAAGAAGTTGCAAGTTCTCATCAAATCAATTGACTTAAATGTTATCTTCTTCCTCATTACCTTTTCTACCTTTTAATATGGAATGTATTTAAGAATTAACCTCATAATTTCTGTAATCCACTTCCACATCATCTCCGTAGACATTCAGTTCCATGTTTTTGTGACTAAACACAGTGGCTGGAGCTGGATTTCTTGGATTGCAGGCCATATCATCTGCTAGCATTAAGACTATATGACTGATTGGGAATAAAAATAAATGAATTTGAATACACAATTTGAATGCAGTAGCAACACAAAGCCTCAATAAACATACATGGTCTGCTAACTTTGAAAGATTGTTTAACAGCTTTAATCCTCTTTTCTATGCAAGGCATTCTGTGACTAAGCCAAAACTTCACACAGAATGAAGAAATAGCTTTTAAAAATTAATAAGGCTAACGTTACTGTATTTGCACATGAATTCAATTCCATGCAATTTACAAAACTCAATAATACTTCAAAACAAGAATAGGTGGATGGCTCACCCTAGAAATCAATCTGAGTTTTTTTCTCTCATTGTACTCATCAGGTTTCTTCATCAATGTTTTAACATTAGCATAGATGCTAATGTAGGGAGCAAACCATGGCCAGTTGGCAGATCTATCTTATGCAGAAAGTCTTTAGCATCCCTAATTAAGGAGCAATATTGGATAGTGCCACTTACAATATGTTTGACAATTTAGTTAAACTTGGGAATCCATTTCATATTTAAGGAGCAGGGGTTGCGTGCGCATGTGCAGGGCGGGGCGCATAGAATTATGGCTGTGGGCACGCACATGCGCAAACCTTCCCCATCCTCCCTCCTGGCACGCAATGGCGAAAAGGTTATCCATCACTGTTCTAGGAGAAGGGTGGGTGCTAACTTTCTACACCTATGTACGTTCAATAGAAAAGTCTTCCATAGAATAATAGCTACTCATGTTGTGGGAGCACTTTTTCATGTAAAATAACCTCATACTTTAAAAATAAAGCATGCTGAAGAAATTAATTTAAACTGCAAACTATACCTAGGCTATGACTTAATTTATTTTATAAAATTTATTTTATAAAATTTGTATGCCGCCCTATCTCCAAGGACTCAGGGCGGCTCACAATGACAATCGACAAGCGACTGTTAAAAACAACAAATACACATAATAAATGTATCACATGCAAAATTTTAGTTTCTCTATGCAGGGTCTACATTTTAATTTCACAGGATACTTAAATTTCAACAAATTCATAGTAATATGGATTGCATCTATTTCAGATCATCATCATAATCTGGTTAACTATGCAATGAACCATAATCATAATTATTATATGTATCTGCCACCTGACTTCCAACAAGTCAGGGCAGTTTACAAATTGTTTAAAAAAGCACATCTTTTCTAAAAAATTCCCCCCAAAAAGCACAAGAAAACAGAGATGGCAAAGATGTGACCTATATTGTGGTAACTATAGTACTGGATACCCACTTTTAGCTCAAGGTTTACTAGTAATTCTTAATATTTTAGAAGGTTATAATATATAATATTTGAAAAGGTTGATCGAAGCCTATAATAAAGATATTTGATTTGAATATTCTGAATTATTTACAACTAATTAATAGTATTTTAGAAATCTATAACATCCAGGATATTTCAACTTCATTCTTTTTTTATATATATTTCCTTTTAGAACCTGTCTAATGAAAATGCATAGATATAAAAAAAGAATGGAAGACTAAAACAAGTGTGGGATCTCCTTAGCAGGTTATTAGTACCTTATTTGTACCTGATACCATTTTAAAAAGTTCTTCTTACCTATCAGGAATTCCAAGTCTCTTGACACTTCTGTAAACCGAGAGAGTATTGGCCACATGGCGATAGTTAAACCAGAATCGAGATGTGCACACCTAAACACATTAAGAGACAAATATATATGAGTGTATGTATGTATATATGTGTACACACACACACACACACACACACACACACACACACACACGGAGGGATGGGATAAGAAAAAATTCTGTAGCTATAATGCAACAACATAACTGTGCAGAAATAAATGGGCCACTGAGCTACAGCTTATTTGGAAATTTCACTAAGGACAAATTCTGTCAAACTGCAGAGCTGTTCTCTCTCAACTGAAGACTAATGCCTCCAGTATTATCTTCAAAGATCTCCCTACTCTATATACTTCCTACAATATACAGCATTAGTAAATTAATAAATCATGATCAAAGTGAGTATGTTGGCTATTTTTTTCTGAAAAACTTCTGGAAAAGTTTCATTTTTAAAAAAAAAGCATTGGTGATAGCTAATGCTTTACAGATATTTAAGTAGAATTATTTTTATATTTATATTATAATATTTATATTGTTATCAGATCCAATCCACTATCTTTGTCCACTTTGTCCCAATCTACTATCTTTACATGAAAAGCAATTTTATCACTGTAGAGGCAAGCAATCTTTTCTTTACAGTGATACCATTTGATATATTCCCATAGATTTTAGATTAATTTGTTTAGATTTGTTTAGATTAATAGGTTCAATAAGACTGGGTTATCTTACCAGAACAGCCCAGTTGTTTGTATGACCACTTCTAAAAAATTGTTCTGCTTGATCCTGAAGAGAAAATATAGAAATTATACAAATAAATAAAATAGCATCACATGCACACAAACACAAATTAAATATGTTTTTATCAAATCAAGTTATTTTTTACTTTATTGGAAAACGTTAATTAGTATAAGCATCATACCAGTTTATATATTTATGAAATTGTACAGAACAATCCTGTGTATGTTTACTCCAAAATATGACTCCCTTTTTAGAAGAACTTTTTCTCCATATAAGTTTGCTTTGCTTTAAAGAAATCTTTATTCAGGTAGCACTGCATGTATAAAAAGCCTTTCATGAATCATATCAAAGAACAACAAAGAATTCTCCCCATCGTCTTGAAACTTGATCAAAGATGGCAACCAAAGAGGAAAAAAAGAACAAAACAAAAGCAGAAAATCATAAGGAATACTTAAGGAGACCCACACATCCCAGTTAGTAAAATTTAACTTTGATTTCAGTACTGCAAATACTTGCAATATAAAAAAAATTACAATTCCTTAATGCTATTTCACAATTTTATTTATTGAAAAGTCTTCACACCACAAACAAAATTATTTTTTTTTTAAAATCACTTATTCCAAATGAAAACATACTTCATTTTACCACAGGAATTGCAGAAATTAGCCTCAATGAATCAAAACTGGCAAACCAGGAAAAATGTGAATTAAACCAGATTGATCCAACTGATCAGACATTTTTCTCCTTGAATCCTCTAAAAACAAACAAGCTAGATTGGATGGATTCCTCCTTTAACAGAACAGAAGCTTGTCATTCAAATTAAAATAAATGTATGAAGTCTGACAAGTCTTGACAGAGTTCTGCCCCACTATCAAATGCCACCCAGCCAAAACACTCAAACGATCATAAAGAAATTAATCCCATAATATATGATCTGCAAATACCTCACAATAAAATATTTTTTCATCCTTTCTCAAGAATAATGTACTGAACTCAAGAATGCTGTAAAATATTGCAGTAGAAATCCACAATTGTAACAGGGACTTTTTAAAATTATGCTAAGCTTATGATGAATGTTTGTAATAAATATTCTGTGTTTATTCTCTTGAATAACAGAATTAAAAATTAATAAAATATTCCTAGTTGATTACCAACCTTGAACCATGCTATCCTTGTTGAGAACTCAATAAGAACTCAAACAGTGACATGAGATTTCCCCGAATGTCATCTATTTGATAACATCCCAGTTTCTTAGGGGCTAAAGAAAGATTATGACCTGACTATTTTTTTTAACCTCTTTGTCAACAATGCTACATTTCTGTGTGATTTTTTTTGAGCTAAATTATGTGAGAGAAATAAATTATTTTCCTTTTTGTTGATAACTTGATCCTTATTTCTTTATCTCAAATCAGCTTCAATTTTGAGTTAGTCTTAGCTAAGTTTTTTTTTAAAAAAAATCATTAACTCATTGTGAAAGATTTAGTTAGACTAGCCATTATCAATCACTGAAATTGAAAGTTGGCCAATCGTTAACTGGAACACTTAATGCACAATTTTCCCATGGTGCAAGAATCTGGATACTAAAAAAATATTTACGCTTGAGATACCGAAATCCAGAGCGGCAATTTTATGTCCAGGAACTCATAATATCTCAAATAGATTTACTATCACAATTAATTTATTGAATTATTAGTTCAATTTTCTGTCCCTGCTTGATTCGAGATTAGTCAATCTTTGCCTTTTAGAACAAATAAGAACTAAATTAGCAGGAAATGCATTCTGTTTTCAAAATTTAGTTTATCACAGTATTATGGATTGTTTTTTTCTTTGATTTTTTGTTCTTGAACTGTTTTTCAACCACATAAATGTTTCAAGATTGGGTTGATTAATGTCTTTGTTCAATCTGATTTGAGCATCACTGAAAATAATAAGACTGTTCTCTGCTATGCAATTGGAAAAAGCTAGTTTCAATTATTTAAAGCTTGTATTTAATTGCAGCCTTAAAATTTCTCTAATGTTCAACAGATGTTCAATATCAATTCTAGGTCATTTGGAGAAAATACCACATAACTCCTAACTCTGGCCACTTAGCCATAATTTGCTTTATTGTCTGTTTTTTTTCTGACACACAGTTTAAATGTCTAAATAGAACTCTTCGGGGAAACATTAATTTAGCTGACCTGAAAAAATGCCAGGTTTTGTTTTTTAAATCTCCAGAGCTTGGGCAAATGGATTATCATCACAGCAGTGTGACAAATAAATTGAAACTACCAGTCTAATGAATACTATTTTATGTAATTATCCAGCTTGTTTTGTAATCTATGTATTCAATCCCTTCCCATCCTTGTTACAGAATTGTTGAAACAAGCTGACTGATGTGACATAAAACAAAGCAAGTACATGTTTAGTCATTCTTTTTAAAATCATTATTTCAAGAAAACATAAATCAATTAAACAGCCTTAACAAATCTAAATAAATAAATCTGCTAAAGGCTACAACCATGAAAGCCAAGCAAACCCTCCCTCTTCCAACTGAAAAGAGCAACAGATAGATCATTGCTCTATTACCCCAAGTCCCTGTTGGTTTTCTCGAGAGATCCAGCCAACTTTTATTGGAAACAAAATGCATGAATGCATGACTTCTGAATCAAATTCAGAACAACTTGAAAATAGAAATAGCACTTAGACGTATGTACCACTTCACAGTGCTTCACAGCCGTCTCTAAGCGGTTTAGAGACTCAGCATATGGTCCCCAACAATCTGGGTGTACATTTTATCAACCTTGAACTGGTCAGGACTGGACTGCCGAACTGCTGGCAACCGGCAGTCAGCAGAAGTAGCCAGCAGTACTGCATTCTAACCACTGTACCACCATGGCATCCAAATTCAACATTCTTTTTACATTGTCATGTACACATAATGTATATAGGAAATGGGAAGAGACTTGGCACAACTCTCCAGGAGCAAAATGACAGTAGGGGGAGGAGAGAACTGGAATATAAGAAAACATTGAAATCATGCACAAGAGATATTCTTCTTCTTGTGCCATATCCATCATCGGACATTGGCGATCATGTTGGCAATCCTATTTTTGTCAACAGACGCATGAAAAAGTGTTGCTGAGTTTTGGCCAAACCAGTCCCTTAGGTTTTGAAGCCATGATGTTCTTCTACTTGGACCTTGTTTGCCTTCAATCTTTCCCTGGAGGATTAAGTGAAGGATGCCGTATTGTTCTGGGTGTTGCATCACATGTCCAAAATATTTTAACTTTCACTTTTTAATGGCTTACAAGAGATATACAAAACTGAAACTGGCACTGCTACTCCATCCCCCTAACTCCAGGGTTTTGCTTGAGATAGTTGCCTAATTAATTTCTACTTTGAAGAATTGTTTATATATTTATAACATTTATATGCAGCCCATCTTACCTCAAGATAACTCTTGGCGACTTACAATCGTAAAAATAAAAAACTATACAAACTAAGAGCACAAATTAGTATAAAATCCAGAACTCGCCCAATTAAAAGGGAACAGGATGGGGGCAAGGTGAGATCTGTTGTTAATTGATCAACCGCCTCCACTGTGATACTCCCCCATGAAGCCCCAAGCTAACTGGCAGAGCCAAGTCTTTAGGCTCTTCCAGAATGTCAGGAGGATTGGGCTAAACCTCACACCGGAGGGGGCGGCAAGATGTTCCACAAGGCAGATGAATGGCAGAGAAGGCCCTTCTCCTGGATCATGCCGGAATAATCAGGGTGATGGGCCCACAGCATGCCTCCTTTGCTGGCCAATCCCAGTGGAATGAAATAGTTGTGCAATAGGCTCAGAAACATACCATGAAGGGCTTTAAAGATAATTATCAATACCTTGAATTGCACCTGGAAGCAAACTGGCAGCCAATGCAGCTCATGGAGCAGTGGTGTTACATGGGCCATTTTGGGGGCCCCAAGAACTGCTGGTACCACCGCCAGAACTCCTACTGGTTAAGGTTTTGCAGAATTTTAGATCTGAAGGCCAAGTAGAGATTTGGAATTTAAAAAGTGTACTTATTTCCAACTTCTTAAAGCAGTATCATCTTTCCTCAGGATTGCAGGGTACCCCCAGTAGTTGGCCTATGATCCCAGAGAAAACACATTTGGTTCATTGCATATATTTGTACCCTTACACATTCCAAAGTATCTTTCTGCATTAGAATACAAAGTGCTGCGTAATCTGATTCCTATTCAGCTATTCCCACAGAGAAAACACTGCAAAAACAGTTTTTCAGCATTACTTCTGGAATTGTAGACAGATTCCCACAATGAGAACAGTCAATGAATTGGCGAGGAGTAGTGATTAAAAGATGCTGGATAAGGAATGTGAAATGGAGCTTCTATTACATAGTACTTTCAACTTTGGAAGCTAACTGGAGACAGTCAGGTCTCCTCTCTCAATGCACCCCACCTCAAGGTTTCTTGTTATTAAAAAAAAAAAGCCAAACAGGAAGACAGCATTATGTATGCCACCTTGAGCATTTGAATGAAAAATTGGATAAAAGTGCTGATGTTGATGGAAGAAAAGACTAAGATCCTGCCTCCTAGGATATCCTTGAGAAGACAAGGGGTGAGAGGTTGTATCTCTTTCTCTCCATTCAGACTGAGACCTTTTTTCCTGTGTTATTGCCACTAATGTATATGAATGAAAACTGAGGAAATTATAGCAAAGTCGAAGTAGAAAAGTCCTAGATAATTCAACTCCATGCAATGCAAACTATACAGCTGGATGTATACTTTGGACCCTTGACGTGAGCCCAAAATTTCTGTTCTTAAACAGGACAGTTACTAAGTGAGTTTTGTCCAGGGGTGGGTTCTAAAATATTTTACTACTGGTTCTGTGGGTGTGGCTTATTTTGTGGGCATCGTTTGATGGTCATGTAACAAACAATTCTTTAGGATTTAGCAGAGTCTGGTCTACCAGGCTTTTAACTGCTTGCAGAGCCGTACCAGCCTACCTATTTTTTTTTGGAGCATACCCATTTGTTTTTGGAGCTTACCAGTCTACCCATTTGTTTTTGGAGCGCATCGGTTTACCCATTTGTTTTCGGAGCGCACTGGTCTACCACGACACTGCCTTTTACTGCTGATCAGCTGTAGGGCGGCGGTTTGAAGCGCTGCGGCAAGAGTTTAAACAATTTTTTGCCGCTCTGCCACCACCAAGAGCATCGGAAACTGCCTTCAGGCAGCTTGGTCTCAATTGCCAATCTACCACCAATGAGAGGTTTACAAGGAGCGGATTGGTTCTAGCCGATCAGTTGGGAGGCTACTTGACTTCTCAATTTAAAGCTAAAGTGTCTTGTTTTTTTTTTCCCCCTCTTCTTTGTCAAGTGAGCCCTGATTTTTTTCCTTCTAGCCGATCAGCTGGGACTCGGGAGGCAGCGAATAGATTGGGGGCGGGGCCAGGCAGAGGTGGTATTTACCGATTCTCCGAACTACTCAAAATTTCCACTACTGTTTCGCAAGAACCGGGGAGAACCGGTAGCAACCCACCACTGGTTTTATCCCATTTTACAATTTTTATTGCCACAGTTGTTTAGTGAATCACTATGGTTGTTAAATTAGTAACATGGTTGTTAACTGAATCTGTCTTCCCCACTGACTTTGCTTGTCAGAAAGTAAAGAAAGATGATCACATGAACTCAGGACACTACAACCATCATAAATATGAGTCAGTTGCCAAACATCTGAGTTCTGATCACATCATCATCGGGATGTTGCAACGGTCATAAGTGTTGAAAACAATCATAAGTCACTTTTTTCAGTGCTGTTGTAACTTTGAATGATCCCTACATGAGTTGTTGTAAGTCAAGTTTTACCTGTAATAGTGATGTACTGATGAACATGAAAACATAAATACACTGTTAAATTATGCAATTAAAAAAAGTCAGCTGGCTGACTTTGGGCCAATCACACACACTCTCAGGCTGGATGCAAATAAATAAATTAAAATAAATACATGGCCTGTCTTTGCCGCTTCCTTCTCTTACAAAGCTCAATTATTATTTACACTTTTTCTTTCCTAACCATTCCTTCTCTTCCCATATGAAAAAAAAAACCCAGGAAATGGGGATTAGGTGCCAGCAAGCTGCCATTTTTCGTTCACTTCCCTCAGCCCACTAGGACTGCTGGCTAAGCTCCACAAAAGGTAAGCATGAAAGGCAACAGCTGGGATAATTTATGTGTGTGTGTGTGTGTGTGTGTATGTATTATATATAAATAATTTATTATATATATGTAGTTCCTGACTTACAAGTTTATTTAATGGCCGTTCAAAGTTACAGTAGCACAGAAAAAAGTAACTTATGACCATTTTTCACACTTATGACCACTGGAGCATCCCCATAGTCACGTGATCAAATATTGGATGCTTGGCAACCAACTCATATTTATAACGGTTGCAGTGTCCCAGGATCATGTGATCCCCTTTTGCTACCTTCTGACAGGTGAAGTCAGACAACCGTGTTGCCAATTTAACAACTGCCATGATTCACTCAACAACTGTAGCAAGAAAGGACGTAAAATGGGGCAAAAGTCACTTAAAATATGTTTCACTTAGCAACAGAAATTTTGGCTTCCATTGTGGTTCTAAGTTAAAGACTCTGTGTGTGTGTGTGTGTGTGTGTGTGTGATACAATGTAGGAGATAATATATTAAGATAAAACTAAAATAGAATAGAATTTTTTATTGGCCCAGTGTGATTGGACACACAAGGAATTTGTCTTTGGTGCATATACTCTCAGTGTACATAAAAAGACAAGATACACTCCTCAAGAATCACAGGGTACAACACCCAGTGACCCTAATCCCCATATCACCCTAATATGGAGAATTACAATGGGATACACGTTATAATTCTATTTCTAGGGATGCTTGACCATTCTAACTGCTTCTGGTGTGGCTGCAGTGAAACCATCCCAGGGGTTTTGAAATTTCCTGGGTAAAGAGGAGCAAAGGCAGAAAGCAGCAGCAGCAGCAGCCGAGTCCCCGCCAAAAGCCGTCAGGGGGCGGTCGACCACTCGACCCTTTGAGGAGCCAGGCCAGCCCACTCCTCCTCTCTCGCCCTCCAGGATTGCAATGACAGCCCGGAGGAGAGAAGGCAGAGTCCAGCGCCGGTGTAGAGCACTCCGGATAGACATTTGCAACACCGCATTTAATTGCAAAGCAATAGACAGCTAGATTTTAAAAGTCTCCCGCCCGGTTTTTGTGTGTGTTTTTTTGTTTGTTTGTTTAAGGCGGTCGCCCTTGAGCCCCCTTGGTTGCATTTGCTCAGTGCAACCAAGACCAGCCCACGGAAACGGAAATTCAAGTCCTGGGTTTCAAATCCACCCCACGGTAGGAAAAGAAAAACAAAACAAAAGCAAGGGAAAAATAAAGGCGCGCAGCCCGCCGTGGTCTTTGCCCTTCCCGGCGTACCTGCGCTCCGTGACCGACCGCCGAACTGCAGCGGCTGAAGAAAAGAAGAAGCGGCAGCGCTGTTGCTGCAGGAAAAAGACACCGGCTCGGGCTGGAGGGAGCCATCTTGCCTCTCCGCAGGACCCAGGAAGGAGGAAGAGCGGTCATTGGCTACCCCATTGCTAATGTAACTCCGCCTCTTTTTTCTTTTTCCCAAAGTTTGCGATTGTTTTTACTGCGGGTGTTGAGATGCCCGATGTGTAGGGAGTGCGGGCTTTTCCAAGGCGTCGGCGCCGATCTCCTGCTCTGATCATAAATCTTAATCGGGGGAAAAAAGATCCCAAGCCTCGTGGCGATGCTGAGCAAAAATGATTAAAAGAAAACCATTGATATTAAAATCTGCTTCCTTTGAAGCGCTTAACTGGGAAGGGTAATCAGTTAAAGATCCTTGTAGGATCTTTAACAATTGCTACCAACCTGCCTTCCGTTGAAAATATTTACAGACCCCTCACATCCTGGACGTAAACTGTTTCCACTCCTACACTCAAAACGATTCTATAGAGCACTGCACACCAGAACTAGACCCAAGGACAGTTTTTTCCCGAACACCATCACTCTGCTAAACAAATAATTCCCGCAACACTGTCAAACTAATTACTAAGTCTGCATTGCTATTAATCTTTTCATGTTCCTATCACCCATCTCCTCCCACTTATGACTGTCACTTTGTTGCTTGTATCCTTACGATTTATATTGATATTATTTCCTGATTGCTTATTTGTACCCTATGACTATCATTAAGTGTTGTACCCTATGATTCTTGATGAACGTATCTTTTCTTTTATGTACACTGAGAGTATATGCACCAAGACAAATTCCTTGTGTGTCCAATCACACTTTTTTTAAAATTTATTTTTTAATTTGATTTATATGCTGCCCTTCTCCGGAGACTCAGGGCGGCTTACAATGCATTAAGCAATAGCCTTCATACTTTTGTATATTTATACAAAGTCAGCTTATTGCCCCCACAACCGGGTCCTCATTTTACCTACCTTAGAAAGGATGGAAGGCTGAGTCAACCTTGAGCCTGGTGAGAATTGAACTCGCAGTAATTGCAGGCAGCTGGATGTTAAATACTACCTTTTAACAGTAGCATTAGTCTTCTGTACCACTCAGGCTCCTTGGCCAATAAAAAATCTATTCTATTCTATTCTATTCTATTCTATTCTATTCTATTCTATTCTATTCTATTCTATTCTATTCTATTCTACTCTATGAGCTCCATCGAGAGTTTTACTGACAAGACCTCTATTTAAAATCTCAATAAAAGAAGAGCAGAATTTCCCTGTTTTTACATCATGGTATTTAGCAACAGAGTCATTGGGGACCTAATAATCTGCTTTCTCAGTATTGAATCCTAATGTTACTGTACTTGCAACTTATGAAGTGCATTGCTTACCATCAACGTAGCTAATTACTGTATGGACAATCACAATGTACTCGTGGTTGTCCATGATTGAAACCTGTTAGTAAACGTGTATACCTAAGTTCTGTATACCTTACTGGTTTTTTTATATTGGTTTGGTTAAATGAAGCTAGTTAATAACTTTAAATTTGATATTAAGATATGGATTTCTGTTTTTCTAGACAATCTTAAAGATCCAGATTGCAAGTATTTCATCAGAAAAGCATTGTGGCGTGGGATTGCATATAAAATTTACCTCAATTTGAAGTGAGGATCTGGTGCAGTACACTTTGGGATTTATTATCTTAATAAATTGGCATCTGGAGAATGTATCTCCGCCACCAAAAAATTAGGGGGAAAATGCTCTCTTTTTTACAGAAGGAAGAAGCTCTGTGACTTTGCCAAGCAGGAACAGAATTGTTTAGGTCAGAAAGTGGATTTTTACTTATAAAAAATAAAAGAGAAACATACTTTTGCAGATTTGTACATGTGTTGGTTTTTGTCCGATGCCTTGTCCTCAAAATTGTCATGATGTGTACAGACAGTAAGTAAGATGAATTTGCAGAGATGCTGGACTGATATACAGTAGCTACTTTAGCTACAGAAACCCCATTTTGCTGAAAAATATTCATGTTTCTGTCTTTGGGACCTCTCATTTTTGGTCTTCACATCCTGATCCTAAAATACCTGGAAGGCTACAAAACAGTCTTATCAAAGAATATGTACCATCCTAAAGGAGAGTATCAGTGGAAACAAGGCTGATTGACCCTCTTCCTATTGTAAACAGATTAGTTAGAATGAGTTAACTGCCCTTTTTTGTTGCAGATAAATTAGCTAGAAATATTTGCATACTTAATTATCAACCTTATTAGTTAGGGGCAGAGGAGGAGGGCTATAATATAGTAATGAACCAATCTTCTGACAGGGCCATTCTCTACAGCAGGGGTATCAAACTCAAGACCCGGGGCTGGATCTGGCCCGCATGGTGCTTAGATCTGGCCGGCAGGGCCGCCCTGGAAACAGTGAAGGACTGGCCCGCAGTGCGTCTGCCAGCAAAAACAGCTTTGCAAGCTCCATTTTTGCTGACAGAGGGTTGCAGGAGGCCATCGCAGCCAAAAATGGACCTCAGGAGCCAATTTTCCCTGGCAGAATTCTCAGGCTACCACAGGTGCCCCTGACACGAGTGATGTTGAACTGGCCATGCCCACCCTGGCCATGTGCAACCTGCCCAGGTCAAACACAACCCTGATGTGGCTCTCAATGAAATCAAGTTTGACACCCCTGCTCTACAGGATTGTGAATACTTCGTTGCATTTTGCCTATTGCTTTCAAATTATCAGACGCTCTTGTTTTCCAAAAGTATATAAAAGCTCTGCTAACTTTTGTATTGGGGGTTCTTGATTTGTGACCATGTCTCTTTGCACTGTAGAGAATAATAGATTGCAATTTCCCATCTTGTGTGATAATTGGCTACTTCAAACCAAGGAGAAACAAACCCAGCATTTGACTGGGTCGATTCATAGTTTGGCCATTAGAGATAGGTGAAATCTATTACCAAAGCAGCTAGGGGAAGAATGGAAGTTCAGAATTATTATTATTATTATTATTATTATTATTTATTGAACTTTTATACCGCCCTTCTCCTAGCGGACTCAGGGCGGTGAACAGCCAAGTAAAAAACATAATACAAAAGTTAAAATCATTTTAAAATAATTTAAATACAATTTGGCCCAGAATTTAAAACATGTCAATTAAAATCAATCAATCAATATCAAACACTAAAACCAATAAAGAATAAGCATAAAGCATCACAGGTGACTGACAATCTCCCTAATTTCCATAAGTATAAGAAGACACAGCAAGATTCTGTTATGACTGATTCATTATGTATCAGCAAATTATTGCTGACACTTAGCACCACATAGATTTTCTCTATGGTGATTAGTCCCTGACATGGTCCTTCAGATCTTCCAAATGTGTACTATACTTCACTGTGACTCAGTCCATGCATGTTGCTACTGGTTATTTTCTTTCCTCAGAGCCTTCTTCAGAAGCAGGTCTTCACACAATGTGCCCAAAGTAGGATAATCTGAGTCTGGTCTGGCCATTTTTCCCATACTATTATACAACTGTCGAAGTTGGACCCTGAAAAAATGGAGAGAAAGAAGATAGCTGCCTTCACATTATGGATATGAATATAGTTGCAAAGAGTGTTAAGATTTGCAAAAGTAACCAATCAATTTGTCCTGGACCAAAGTAAAGTTGATGATTATTGGTGAGCAGAAATACATACAGTGCAGTGGTGAAATCCATTTTTTTTACTACCGTTTCTGTGGACGTGGCTTGGTGGGCGTGGTGTGGCTTGGTGGGCATGGCTTGGGCATGATAGAGGAAGGATACTGCAAAAACTTCATTCCCACCCCACTCCAGGGGAAGGATGCTGCAAAATCCCCATTCCCTCCTCACTCTGGGGCCAGCCAGAGGCTGGTTCTCCGAACTGCTCAAAATTTCCGCTACCGGTTCTCCAGAACCTGTCAGAACCTGCTGGATTTCACCCCTGATACAGTGGTTTATGAATGGTTGATGGGTGAGAAAAAATAATGTTTTCAAAGTATAAGGAAGTGGAAGTAGAAGAGAAAGATAACAGTTGAGGTAAATAAAGAAAGAATGTCATTGGAAGTGCAATGAGTTTTTGTTAAGACAGGTCAAGATGGCAAAATTCAAAAATTCAGGTATAGGATACTCTGGAGAATTCCAGAATATTTTGTTATCTCTCTCTCAACAATGTCAAATCTCTCCCAGACCATTCTTGAGGTCATTTTACTTCTCTGCTCTGGAAGCAGTTTGAAGTATCCCTCAAACATGGCATTCATTCTCCCATCCAAATGGAAGTGAGGCCTGATATCGCTTTCTCACTAATTATGTTTATAATTCAGGGTCAAACATACAAAATAACCACATCCATGTTGCTATCCTGGCAATAGTATGGTAGTAGTTTGCCACTGCTTTTTCCATATTTGTTTTTTTCAATTTTCCAGTCTAATGAGTTGGAATTCTGGATGATCAAGCAATAATCAAATCTGATATGGCAAAGCTTTTTCAAAATTATCCAAAATCCATACTGTTGCAAGGAAAACTACATCAATAAGTCCATATAGTCATTAGGAGTTGAGCTTGATTTGAAGGCATCTTTATGTTTTCATGAAAAAAGTCTAATTGAACGCAGTACTGTATATAGAATACATTAAGGTTTAATATTGTATCAGTGAGCTCATGTATTTTGTGTAACTAGCCTGAATGAAATATGACTCTAAGGAAAATATTTAGCTACTGGTTTATTATTTACAAATGAGAGGAAATTATACCAATTACCTAGAATAAATGAAGATGAATCTTTGTGTTTATTATAGGCATAAAAGTGTTTTATCAATTTGTATGTTCATTATGTTTCTTATAGGGATAAAGATATTTTGCAGTATCAATTGATGTCACTGCTGAACTGTCAGCTAACTAGGAAGCTATTTTTAATCATGTCAACAAAACAAAAGATAAGTGGTACAGTTAATCTTGATCACAACAGGAAATGATTTGGCATCACAATCAAGGTCTTAGTATGTGAGAAATGTTGTATGCCTAGAACAATTTTGACCATGGGGAGAAAAAGCTTTCCGCCCTTTCATTTGTGATTGTGCAAGATCCCACAATCTCATAATTGCCATTTGTGAGCTTAACATCTGCCTTCCAACAAACAGAATTAATGGAGAACACTGAAATGAATGAAAGTTGCAGTCACATGATGTCTCGCTTTAACGACCGCAGTGGTTTGTTTAATGATGGAAACAGAAGTGGTATCATAGGTCCAGGGCAGTAACATGATTTTTCACTTAGCAGCCGAAGTGCTTAGTAACAGAATTGCCTATCGCTTATGGTTGGTTAGCGAGGCTTGTAACATCCTGGTTATTACCATGGGTAATGGATGGAATGGAACGAATAACACTGGGAGACGCATACTTTAAGAACTAAGATTGCACCTAAATTTGTTTGGAAATTATTGCACAGAAAGATGCCAACATAACAGAAATACACATTCAAATTGGAAATTTCATCTAATACTCAATACTTAATATATGAACTGAAACTACACCTTAGATACGTAGTACATCTGGATAGTACAGGTAATCCTTGACTTACAACCGTTTGTTTAGTAACCGTTCAAAGTTACAATGGCACTGAAAAAAATGACCGTACGACCATTTTTCTACTCTTATGACCATTGCAGTATCCCCATTGTCATGTGATTTACGTTCAGATGCTTAACAACTGGTTCATGTTTATGATGGTTGCAATGTTCCAGGGTCATGTGAACATGTTTTGCAATCTTCTGATAAGCAAAGTCAATGGGGAAGCCAGATTCACTTAACAACCGTGTTACTAATTTAACAACTGCAGTGATTCAAATGTGGCAAGAAAAGTCATCAAATGAGACAAAGCTCACTTAACAAATTTATTGCTTAACAACATAAATGCAGAACTCAATTGTGGCCATAAGTCGAGGTCTACATGTATTGCTACACATAGCTTTCTTCGGCTGCAAGAGCAGGACAAATGGAAGCTTCTTTTGTAACCTCTCCCCTGTACACATGAAGAGACACTTATGTACACACTTATGTAACTTTATTTTTTAACCCAAGAGCTTCTAAAACTACAATCAAAGGAGGAGAAAAACTGAAAATGCATTTAATTTCTTTTTTTTAAATGCATCAATTAAAAGTACATTAAATTGTTTAAATTTAACATTATCACTGGGTGGTTATTATTAAATAATGTTTGCCTTCTAGCACATTAATTACAATTTGTGAGGCCTGTGAAGTCCTTTCAAGCTTTCAAAGACCATTCATAGCCCTAGAGGCCGTCTGCATCTGCATCACTGAAAACAAGCGGATTAAAATCAGGCAGTAGATCCCCAGAGAGCCTTTTCTGTAAACACCACGTCAACCCTCAACTCCAACTTTTAGCTCACTGAAATTCCATAATGAAAATTGGTGTTCCTCAGACACACTAAGCACAGGTCTAAAAGCTGCTGTCTCCCCATGAATTATCCTTTCCAAAAATAGCAATAGCAATAGCACTTAGAGTTATATACCGCTTTATAGTGCCTTATAGCACTCTAAGTGGTTTACAGAGTCAGCACATTGCCCTCAACAATCTGGGTCCTTATTTTACGAATCTCAGAAGGATGGAAGGCTGAGTCAATGGTGAGCTGTCAGGATCAAACTCCTGTTGGCAGAGTTAGCCTGCAATACTGCATTCTAACCACTGCACCACTAGGGCTCATCCCCTGTAATTAATAAACCTAGTGGACCACTTATCAGTTCTCTTACCACGTCTTTGCTATGGTCAAGCAAACTGGGCTATTTAAAAAATGAAACAGGGAAAAAGGTCTATTGGCATGGGTTTGAATACTGTTTCCCCATAATGTGTTAAATTTTTAAAAGATGAAAAAAAATCAAATTACTCTGTTAATCTGAAATCCTCAAATTTCAGTGTTAAAGGAGAAGTTATTCCAAATGTTTGAGGCTTCATTTTGGAAAGCCTTTTTATTTATTTTCCAGGCACTTCTAAAATAAAACTTTCAATGGATATTGATATTACAAATTGCTTAGTTGACATTATCGATTGCCAGGTTTAGTTCGTGCAAGAGTTTCAGTATCTTCATGAACAACATAGTAGGAAGGAACAATGCATTAATATAGCCTAGAAAACATACATAAAATGGCTTTAAATATTGGTTTCTATCATTAACTATCTTGGTTTCAACTTTAGTGTGCAGTTTATTTACTTGCGAATAAAAATTTTTTTTTAAAGGCACTAAAGGCCTTCAGTGATTTGTAATGAAGGCAAATAAACCTCATAGCAACTTTCTGAGAACTTTTTATGGCTCCCAGAAGAGAGCATGGACTTTATTTTCCAAAGTATAGTCTTTGGACATAGGAAATATGCAGTAACTTTCGGGGAGATTGGTTGATGTACTTTTTGCTCAGGGGAATTTTTGGATGGCCATCCACACTTTGCAACAAAATGGTAACAGAAGGGGACAAAAATAACTTTTTAACTAAAATGCAAATCTATTATCCATATTAATTAAAATATTTGAATTTTAACTAAATGTAAATTTAGTTAAATTAAATCTATGTTAATGTCACATCCAGCCTTTCCATCTGTATAGCATTCAGTGGCTTCTGGTAAGGTACTTATTGTAATACCTGAGTATATAAGATTAAATTCAAGGTGAAATTTAAAAAAAAATCAATTGAGGTAGCAGTTCAAAGGTAGATGAAAGAAAGAAAGTGTATTATTTTCCCCAAAACAATCTAGGTTTTGGCTTTTATTTTTTGAACCCTCTAAGTTGAATAAAATTTTATGCTTTTAGATAGTGCTTTCTTTCTTAGGAAGCTGTCTTTTAAACATATTATATGGTTACTGAAAGTCAATTTTGCTTTCATACAGTCAAATTACTTTGGTGAATTGTATGTATTGGAAGACTGTAGATAGCGTAACATTTGTTAGATAGAATTTTGTGACCTTCAAAGCTTCCTAAAAGCTACTTTGTTCTAAGAGACTTCCTCTGGCTTTCTTATTTTTTAAAATGTAATTAAAAAAGCATTATTAGAAGCTTATTATTTTATCCCATATATATATATATACTGATCCTCTTTCCTGGTTCCTTGCATTTTATTGAAAGCTTTCAAGCTACCAATTACATTTGTTCCTTCTCATCTTCCATTAAATGAATATAGAAAAAATTATTTATTTTTAAATAGAGCAATTAAGGAGCTAGAAAACAAGAAGTGGTAATAAAAGCTTTCTGTACTTTTTATTATTATTTTATTTTACTTGGAACTAATGTAGCCAAAATGAGCCATATACAGAGAGCACTTCTATTTAGTATTATAGTAATACGAATAATATTGATTTCAGGAATGCGAATAAATAAATAGTTATACTTTCCTCGGTTGGTTTGAAATTTGAAACGATTGTTCACAGAAATAGCTTTAAAGTATACACTATATGCATCTACTCAAAAGTAATTCCAAAAATAATAATTTTGGGAACTTTGTGACCTTTCAGATGCTTTTACATTAAATCTCCAGCATCCATCGCTCACTCTGGCAGAAAGTGTTGAAAGCAACATATGGAGGATTATAGTTGTCTATGCCTAGTGCATACAGTATTATTATTAGCTATGAGAATAACCTTGGGAGACAAAGGAAAAAAAAAGAGCTGCAGCCTAGTCAATGATCTGATAAAGCGAAATCTGAGTCCAAAGATTGGGAAGCAGGGGGAGGAATGAAGCATTTTAGAAGGGATCCTCTCTAGTTTTCTGAAAAGCAAAGGAAATGGAGGGAAGTAGTGATTTCAGACTTGCATGATTCTGTCACCGTAACTTTACAATAAAGATAGCATTAGTACTCATGTTTTTGGTTTTCTCTCTGGACTACCTTGAAGGCTGACACAGAGGTGGAATTCAACCAGTTCAGACCGGTTCAGGCAAACTGGTAGCGCCGACTATCAGTTGGCCCCACCTACCCCTGCTCTATCCTGTCCTTTATTTCCTGCTTTGTAGCTCATCTCAATCATGCGGCAGAGCTGATTCCCACTCACCCTGCTGTTCTACTTACTGTTGCTGGCCTGGGAGGTAAGCAGCTGAGCTTCTAAATGCTCCATTTTCAGCCCTGAATGCAAATGCCATAGGCATGCATGCACGCAAAGCGCTCACTCACCAAACCGGCTGTTAAACCGGCAGCATTTCACCACTGCTGACACACATATTTGCATGCACACATAAACACACATGCATATAAACATATAACTTATATATTCCTATTCTTTTCATTCTGGGCTTTTTAAAAACATTTGCTTCCAATGGTTCTATGGAAAAAGGGGAGAATGTGTACCACTTCAAGGCTAGTACAAGAGGCTACTTGGATTTTGCCTACATATTTTAGGTTGTGTCAGAGAAATAAGTTTGTTGGAGATACAGGAAAACCTTTATTACCCCCAAATTAAAATATATGTAGAATATCTCAATTTGACTAGCTACCCAAGAGCGGAATTGAGGAACTACTGCATCAGAGGTGTGTTTCAGCAGGTTCTAACCAGTTCTGGAGAACCGGTAGAGGAAGTTTGGAGTAGTTTGGAGAACCGGTAGTAAAAATTCTGACTGTCCCCGCCTCCATCTATTCTGTGCCTCCCAAGTCCCAGTTGATCAGGAGGAAATGGGGATTTTGCAGTATCCTTCCTCTGGAGCGGGGAGGGAATGGAGATTTTATAGTATCCTTCCCCTGGAGTGGGGTGGGAATGGAGATTTTACAGTATCCTTCCCCTGCCACGCCCACCAAGCCACGCCCACCAAGCCATGCCTACAGAACCGGTAGTAAAAATTTTTGAAACCCACCATTGTACTGCATGAAAATTTTTAATTGATCCTTTCAGATCTTCCCGATGCAATGTGTAGAGTAAAGAGTTCAGTGCATAAACTGGATAGGATGGGAATGAGAAAGTTGTATTTACAATAAATAAAGCCATTTCTCTGTAATCAGCTCTAAGGCATATTAACCCTCCACATATGGTGCACTCCCAGATGTCTTGGGCTTCAAGTATTATATAATCCCTAGTCAGGGATGAAGGCATCTCAACTCCCATCCATTTACAGTAGCATTTCCCAATCATGGTAATTTTAAGATGTGCTGACTTCAACTCCCACAATTCCCCAGCTAGTTGTTACGGTTGGCAAATACGGATGTACAGTACACCAGGTTGAGAAAAAATATAGATGAATTTATTTTTAAAATATGAAGCTACTAATTTTTTTATTAAGCTTTCAGTAAATTAAAAGTAGTCCTCAACTTACCGTTTGTTTAATGGCTGTTCAAAGTTACAACAGCACCAGCTATTTTTCACAATTATGAAAATTGCGGCATCCCCATGGTCATATGATCAAAATTCATATGCTTGGCAACTGATTCATATTTATGATAGTTGTAGTGTCCTGGTATCATGTGATCACTTTTTGCAACCTTCTGACAAGCAAAATCGATGAGGAAGCTGGATTTACTTAACGAATGTGTTACTAAGTTAACAACTGCAGTGATTCATTTAACAACCATGGCAAAAGAGGTGTAAAATGGGGCAAAACTCAGTTAACAACTGACTAATTTAGCAACAGAAATTTCGGGTTCAATTGCGGTCCGCCTGTAGTGTTTCTTTTAGAAAACATGTTTTTTTTTTTAAAAAAAGAACTGAGCATAGTACTAATAATTTAAGTAAAATAGCTTAATTTGTACCCATGTTAAAACAACTGCTATGGCTGGTTCATTAGAGGAGTTGTCTTGCAACACAGTCTTATTCAGTTTAAGAATCTTACTTTAATTGGAACCATTGATCATTTTAAATAGGCAAATGCTTTTGAATGGAGCAAACATGCCTTTATTTCTATGAATCTACATTTTATTTTAAATGAAGAAAAATTTAAAAAGTAAGGCAATTTAGGGAATTGGCAATAGGGCTTTTCATAAATTCTTTTCTGTTTCCAGGAAAAAAAGAAGAAACAGCTAGTCTTGATTATTTTGTTTAACTAAAGTGATATGAATCGTGAAAAGATAATCGCTGATCCAGTTTAGAGCTGGATAGAAGTCATGGTTTTAACTTTGACTTGCTTCACTTGGACATTTGAGAAGTCACTGGATGCAAACCTCTCCCTTTCATATTTATGTGTCAACCAGAAATAGGAAATATGTCACCCAAAAATAGGCCAGTAGAAAATACAGATTTACATAAAATATCCATATTGTGTGCTGATCTGTATAGAAAGAGGCAAGCTCAACCATATGGCTATGTTTTAAATACAAATATGATCATTTTATATTTATTAAAATTGCTATCAGATGAGCTCTTGGCCTACTTAAGCTATATTCACATGGCACACACAACAATAATCTGATTCTGAACCAAAAAACTTGGGTATTATTGAGTCAAATAACCATGATTGTGATTGTCTGAATGTAGCCTTAGTTTTCTGTATTGGCATTGACTACCAATGAAAGACCATAAAGGGTTTGGTTTTTTGGGGGGTGGGTGGAGGAAGCACCTTTGAGACAACCATCAAAGCTCTGTTGTCTTCTAAGCTGTTTAGTTTTAAATTTACACCTGAAAAGTATGGAAAGTATAATACAGACAGAATTACTGGGATTTCCAAAACATGGCTTATATTTGTAAACCACATTTTTCAGAGTATAAGACACTCCGGAGTATAAGGCGCAGATTTGGTTTTGGAGAGGTAAACAAGAAAAAAAAATTCTGCCTCTGCCTACCAGCATCCATCGGTATTCACCTGGCTAGCGTCCTTGCAGCAAACAGCAAACAGCCTGGTCAGCTTCAGCATTATTGAAGCCAGATTCAGCATGAGCAGCTGATTGATGGTTGGATTGGCCTCCCGGAATACCACCAATTAGCTGTTCCAGGCTGTAGGGATGGCCATAGCCCATCGCCGCCTCTCTGTGTCGCATTTTTGGCCTCCGTGCGTTTTTGGCCTCTGCATACCCTGTTTTTGGCCTCCGCACATTGCATTTTTGGCCGGTTCCAGGCTGCGGGGATTACCGCTGCCGCTGCCAATCCCCACTGCCTGGAACAGGCTGAAAATGCAACGCATGGAGGCATAAAATAGGGCACGTGGAGGCCAAAAACACGACACGCAGAGGTGGCGATTGGCGGCAATGTGTTGTGGTGAACCCCATAGCCTGGAATCGGTCTAAAATGGAGCACGCAGAGACCAAAAATATGATATGTGGAGACCAAAAATGGCTGAAGGGTGGGGGTTGGCGGGTGGGCAGGGCTTTGGCAACATTCGGTGTATAAGATGCACCACAATTTTCACCCACTTTGGGGGGGGGGGAGTGCATCTTATACTCCAAAAAGTACGGTAGGTTTACATCTGACATTTATTATACACAACAGTGTAGAGGAAACAAGGTCTTCTCTCCAATGTCTCTCCAGGAATCAAGAGACAAAACAATAGAAACAGCATCATAATATAAGTTCTTGTATATATATGAACAATACAGGTAGTCCTTGATTTACAACAGTTCATTTAGTGATCGTTTGGAATTACAATGGCACTGAAAAAAGTGACTTATGATCATTTTTCACACTTTCGACCACTGCAGTGTCATGTGATCAAAATTCAGACACTTGGCAACTGACTCATATTGATGACAGGTTGCAGTGTCCAGGGATCATGTGATCATCCTTTGTGACCTTCTGACAAGCAAAGTCAATGGGAAAACCAGATTCACTTAACAACCATGTTGCTAATTTAACAACTACAATGATTCACTTAACTGTGGCAAGAAAGGTCTTAAAATGGGGCAAAATTCACTTAACTCTCTTGCTTAGGAACAGAATTGTTGGGCTCAATTGTGGGCGTAAGTCGAGCACTACCTGTATAGAGAAGAAAATAAATAACCAGAAACCTAAGCCAGAAATCAAGCAAAATAGGTGTGTGCTAAGCTTCCAAGATTTGTCACATAAGATACAAATGGTCATGTTCTACCCAGAGATCATGTATAGCCGAAAAGTAAACAAATGGATAGTAGAACAAACCAATTCAGAGTTAAGGCCCGAGTTATCATATTTTACACACTATGCGAAGACCTAGGTCCTTTGAGAAGTTCCTAATGCTGGGGGAAATGCTGGGGGTCATCCTCTCCTCCTACTGGTGGAAAGGATGACCAGTAGGAGCAAGATGGATGGATTCAATTACAACAACAATAGATGCAACGTTTGGAAGATCGAAATGCCAGGTTGAGGACAGATCATTCTTGAAAATGTCTCTCCATGTGATCATTAAAAGTCAATACTGACTTGAGGGCACATAAGCAGTCACAACTTCCAATAGAGTCTACACCCCACAATTTCCCAAAAATGCATAGAACAGGTCAAGTCTTCCAACCCTGTGACTTCAGTTATGTCATCAGGTTACAATTATTCTCTTCCATGCTCTTGACTTCTAAATTAATTGATTTTAAATATATATTCCCCCTAGCCATTAAAAATTTGCTTGCCTTAGGCTCTAATGGATTTCTGTACTTCAGGTCTGTCATTTCAGTATGAATTATTCATCTCTAGATAAAGGTGATGCATCACTTGGAAAAGATTTCTCTGTTCCCTTTAATTACAAAGAAAGAAAGAAAAGTATCAAAAGACTCGTTTCCTTTTAATTCTTTTCTAGTAAGATCAAGAACATGAAAGAAATACGATTTCATGGTGGAGGTTACACTGCACAGCAGGCATCGTATTTGGTCATCATTACAAAATTTCTTTTCTTTGGCACTATTGTTGTACAAGGCTAAAGTACGAAACTATCACTAAAACAGGTAATTATGAGCCAACTTACTCTCTACACTCTGACTCAAAATGACCTATTAAAGAGTGAAGAATTCTAGTTGAATGCAGTTGTTGGATGTACCACCTTGAACAACTCTGAATGTTTGTGACCCTTTTCCTTTGTTAAACTAAAAAATGCCAAAAACATGGTTTTTGCCTTTGCCAGTTGCTCCTTAATATGTTAGGGAAGGATCTGCCTTCATTAGATGCTTTTGGCAAAAACATTTCTTTTATTGTCCACATGGTTAGGTAACATCTGCCCATAATAAATTAAGAAAAGCTTCTTCCACCTTTTGTCCTTGAGTCAATTCTCTTGCTGTCTTATTGTTATGTTTGTTTACACAGTTGCTTGCTCACATCTTAGATGTAACTAAAAAAAATTATAAATAAAACCTTAGATATTTGTAGCATTTGCAGCCTGTTCCAGCATTCTGAACACATCATGGTTTAGTTGCTAAAAGTCATGTATTGTCAGACTTAAAACAAAATTAAAAGCAGGTTTTTTTGACCTAAATATTATAGTACATTGTTTAACAAGCTTCTTGCTTCCCATTAAAAAAGTTACCATGATTCCCCGAAAATAAGACCCTGTCTTATATTTTTTTGAACCCTCAAAATGCCTTATTGCCATGCACACAAAAGCCCAATTGGGCTTATTATCAAGGGATGTCTTATTTTGGGGGAAACAGGGTAGGGGAAAGGAACTCTGTTAAAATTGGGGAAAGAATTTCCTATTGAGATCATTGACTTTATCGGTCATTTGATGCAGGCTCACTTATTTACTTACAATTTATTAAATTTATATGCCACCCAATTACCCAAAGACAACAGGTTGTACAAGAATAGAAACAAGATATAGAGGGGGAAAAGCAAAACTCTGAACTATCAGATTAAAACAACCTATTCCTTTTTTTGAGGAACAATTACCATATTTTTCGGACTATAAGACGCTCCAGACTATAAGACGCACCTAGCTTTTGGGGAGGAAAGCAAGAAAAAATAAAATCTACCTCTCCTCCCAGCAATTTGCCTCCTTGCAGCAAACAGCAAACAGCCTGGTCAGCTTCAGCACAGCCTCATTTAGAATGAGTAGCTGATTGGTGCTTGGATCGGCCTCCCAGAATACCGACAATCAGCTGTTCCAGGCTGCAGGGATTGCCACCGCCTATTGCCGCCTCCGCGCGCCCCATATTTTGCCTCTGCATGTCCCATTTTTGACCTTCATGCGCCCTGCTTTCAGCCTTCGTGCATCCCGTTTTCGGCCACTGCACTGCCTTCTCTACTACTGCCAAGAGATCCAAGCTTCCTCCCCACCCGACCATGCCCAGAAGGTCTTAACCAACTAGACACATGAAAACCTGCCATGAGCCTGAAGTCTCACCAGTGCATGGACTATCTCCGTTCCCCCACATCATCCTAAAAGGTCTGGGTCTTCTGCCTATTCCACCACACTGGTTCACTTACTTTTCCTTGCAGTTGCTGACAGTGTGCCCAACTGATGCAAGGCTTAGCTAGAAAACTAGCGAAATCAATCTTCCTTGTGCCTTGTATCAGTTGGGCACAAATGTTAGCAGCTATCTACGAAGAACTCAGGTGGATAAAAATGCCATACCTAGTCTAAACACCTGGCTGTCTATGCCACCAACCATAAGAAAGCAAACAAACATAGATTGATGAACTAGAAAGAGTTTTTGTTCTCAATGCAGCCAGCTTATAAAACCAACATTGTCTTTTAGCCAAGTACAACATTTCTAATAAAATGTGATGAGAAAATTCCAGGTCAGCATTTTCTGATTTAATTTGATTGAGTTTTCAAAATTAAATTAAAACGTAGTCCAAATATCTATTGAATACCAAGTAATCCTGCCATCATTATCAGAAACTGTTATTGCAGGATATCCCACCTCCAATGCCAAAACCAATACCTACTGATCACCACCTATCCTAATTGAAAAATTTAATATCTGGAAAAAAGCTGGCGTTCTCAGATTTATAAACAGTCACGATTCAGGGAATAATTTTCACAGATAACTGGCTTGTATATGATTGTAGTTCAGTGTGGCATCTTTTCTCATCAGTGTGCTATGCTTTAAGTTCTCTTTGCTTAGTTGTGAAGATTATTAGGAAGTCTCAGAAGCTCTGCCCCACTACATATTACTCTATACTTATGTGATATATCAGTAAGTATACGTGATATATATATAGGAGTTATTTTACCACCACTTCTTGAGACTATTATAACAATAATACTAATGACATGGTTAATGTTATTAAAACGATACACAGATTTCAAGGGAAAAATAAGGATGTTTTCCCATACCCATTCAATTGCTTCAGTTCAGAAATAGTTTCTGGTATCACATAAAATATAATTTAAGCTATTTGTTTCTTCTAATTATCTGAATTTAGGTAGGCACCACTGACTCAGACACTTTGCTCTAAAATGGAAAACTGGTCTCTGGATGGTTCTGTGTTCATAACGACGAAAAAAGGTCTTATTTTTTAAAAAAGCTTTAAAAACTTTCTGATGTTCCTATTTATCACTTCATCAAGCATATGATAGGCAACAATACACATGGCTGCTGGCTGTGTTCCACAAGAGGTTCTTGCACAATTAATCTAACTCTTTAACATGGTTCTGATTTTCATCATAATTCTTGCCATAATTGCTATTTTCCTAAGAGACATTAATGATATAACAGTACAAAGTAATCAAACCATACTACTGTATATATTTTGGCTTCAATATATTAAATTTAGGATGTCCATAGAAAGGTGTCCATCCTTCTGCCTCTCTGTGTCCCTCACTACTGCAACCCATCCCACGTACTTCAGGAATTCTGCCTGATTCAGTAAAAAACCTCCTTTTGAAATTACAGGTGAACTTGAAAGTTTCATGGTACTGAAGCCAGATGGGATGTAGAGGACTTTGAGAAGTAACATAAAAAGTTTGAGGCAACAGTACATTTAGAAGCGTTTTGTTTCACAAGAACCAAGAATAACTTTCTCTTCTACTCGTTGCTCTGAAAAGTTATCTTTGGATTCTAAGTCATTCTCTTTTAATGAAATTCTTTGAATAATCCTATCAGTTCATCACAATTATCCCTGTATTACAAATGGGGGAATAGAACTAAGGTATACAGTTTCTGAGTTCTCACATTCAGCCTAAGGAAAAGAGCTACTCATCAAGGGGAAAGGTTTTGATCACATGATTGTGGCCACCATGTTGACTTTTTCTTTTTAGTCCTGTTGCAAATGCCTCTGATTCCTTCTTTTCTCTTTACCTCAGAAAAGCCATGCAGAAAGGTTGAGACACTGAAGTAGCATGAGAGAGAATTAAAGAAAAAATAGAATATATTAATTGATCCCAGAGCACTAGTTAGATTTCTTTCCTGCATCATTCATTTTTTATTAAAATTTCTTCTCTTTCCCAACTGGAATGTATTTTTTTTAAATTAAGTTTGTAAGAAAAAAAATGGGAAAGATGTATTTGATTCATTTTAATTACCAAAGAGAAATATATATCCCTTTGACATAATGTATGTTTAAGAAGATAACAATTCCTCATGGTTGCTTTTTCTATCTCTTGAATGAGAAATAAAACTGGCAAACTCACTCTTCAATCTTCATTGTCACAATCAAATTCAAGAACTAGGAAAATATGCCAATTAGAGCCATTTTTCAAAATTAACCTATTCCCAAATGGTCTGGCCTGGTAGCCTCAAACATAAAAAACCTAGGACATTAAACAACCAGATAACAATAGCACTTAAACTTATATACCACTTTATAGTGCTTTACAGCACTAAGTGGTATATATAGAGTCAGCATATTGCCCCCAACTATCTAGGTTCTCATTTTAACAATCTCAGAAGGATTGAAAGCTGAGTCAATCTTGAGCTGGTATGATTGGACTCTTAGTAGTGGTTAGTTAACATGTAAGTATCATTCCACAACCTCGAAGAAGGGTATACACTCACATAGTGTGGAAATTTTGTGCAAATTGCAACAGATAATAAATGGGGGAGAGGGAGAATTATTTACTATTGTTCAGTAATATTCCACTAGTCAATGGTTCTTTCAGAACCATTTCTTTTAGAGCAAGAATTTCCTTGACTCCATAATGCATTTCCATGTTTTAACAACTGAAACCATTTTGTTATTAGGAGTAGAATTCTTGGTTTTTATACTTTTCATAAAAAATTAATTACAAATTGAAATTCGTTGTTATTTCTTGGTCAGATATTTTCTACCTGGTGCCTTCCAAACATGTTAAAATCATTAATTTCCAGAATACGTATCCAATCAGCATTCCTAATCAGAAATCTGATATATAGACCCAGAATGAAGAAGGATGATTTAAATCAAATGCTTGGTCAATTCTATTCATTATACATATTTTTATTTTCTTCACTTCAATCATGTCTGATTCTTGAAGACTCTCTGGACAAGTTTCTTTTTAGGGTTAGTGTTAGGGTTATGAAATTGAATATTGATAATGTATAGATTATCTATTAATACTATTAATATTAAATTTAATGCCAGTTTCTAAATCCTTGTCTAATGAGATGGTGAAAAAGTAACACTTTGATCTAGATGAGGGGTGTAGAATTTTTTTTTCATAAACATTTTCCATTTGAGGAGCACAGATCCTTTTAGTCATCCCCTTCATATGATTAATATACTAGTTCCTAATGAACTGGGCACAAAGTGCATTTCTACATAAGTTGTGTAGCTTTTGTATTTGAAGACATTATTTTGGAATAAGTGAATATGATTCAGCAGGATTTTTGGAAAAGATTTCACATAATAATATTTTTCACAGAATCAAATTTATGCTCTTTCTCCAGATATCTGATTGCATAAGAGCCAGATGGAGCTTTTCAATTACTGTACAGCAGAAGAAACACAAAAGAAGTAAAGTTTATGGGCTGGCATTTCCAAAAACAATGTGGGATGGGCTGATACACACCTTCAGCCATCATGCAACTAAGATAAATGCAACATATGAAAATTATGAAATTCCCTATGTAAAGGTACCTTTTTACAATTATTGTCACTATAGAAATAACACACATTCATAGCCAGGAAAACAAGGCTATCCTCTTCTAGTTAAGCATAAATGTTTGTGAGGTTAATGTCACTGGTAGTGGCTACTGTAGACTGGATTCTGAAGAGAGAGTGGACTGAAAACAATTCTAAATTTGGCCATAAGTTGTCAAACATCCATAGCTCAGTTTGTCTGAAGAAAAGATGAATGTCCACTGAGTTTGTGAAGCAATTGAACCTAAATATGCATAGCCATGTCCAACACTGAAGCCTTTTACAGATCTTTTACATACAAAATGGTTTAAGGTACATAATAGTATAGTGTAGGAATAATTAATGAATTCATTCAAAGGTTTGTGATTATATTAATCAAATAAATTTATATTTCTTTTTCTCTCCACCTTATTAATCTCCAACTTCCATATGACTCTAGAAATTGCAGTGTAAGGGTATCTTGGCAAGTTGTATCACTAAAGGTATTACAAACTTTTGAGTTTTATAGATTTTGTTGTATGATACTTGTGAACTGGCTTTGACAGTTCATCATGGTTGCCTGAAACATTTTGGATTAGCATAATGTGTGAACCTAGCCATTATTACTTGGAAAAATATGGAAAATGGAAAAGCTATGCCTTAGTTCATTATCTGAATAGTTCTTAAGTGTTTTAAAAGTCATGGGAAGTCATATTAGCAACGATTGAGTTACATCGGTTACCAAAAAATGTGCATGATTTTCAGGTCTTTGAATCTCTTTGTGAGCAAGAAGGTTTAGGTTGGATGATAAAACCGATGGTGGATAAGTAATGGCTGATTCCTAAAATGTAACATAGGAGGAAATGAGGGGAAAGGTAAACATAATCCCAGTTTTGCATGAGATAAAATCCTTTCCTTCAAGCAGTACCAAAGGTGCTTTTTCAAGAGGCAACAGGACTTACTTTGTTTTTCCTTGAAGACGTTTTGCTTCTCATCCAAAAAACTTCTTCAGTTCTCATCCAAGAAGTTTTCAGTCCTAAAGAAGCTTCTTGGATGAGAAACAACAGGAAAAACAAATAAAGTCCAGTTCCCTCTTGAAAAAGCACCTTTGGGACAACCATGAGCTGGATGACTGAGAATCTCCATAGACATTCCTGAAAGGAGTCTTCAAAGCCATGTTTCAATTCCATATTCTTGTTACGCAACAAGCAAAACATAAAAATCTGCCACTTCCTTAGTAAGGCAAGGAATTAAATAGAAGTTTATCTATAGTTAATGCTTACTAAGTTTTGAAGTGAGTTAGATAGGATCTCTGGCTCTTGCACCATAGCAATGGAATTCACAGCAGGGACATCAGACACATACAAAAAGGACACTTGCATTGTGACTCTCTGTCCACCATCTTGCTGATTTTGACACACATATACCCTGTGGGCACCAGAGATGGCCATTTTGTAAACTAGAGACTAAAGGCCTTCAAGTCTGGGAAATCAGCAGGTACATGGCTGTTGACTCAAAAAATTAAGAGGAATGGACCCGAACTTAAACTAGGAAGTTTACATACAAAGTGCAAAATTCCAGATTGCTGTTAAGACAGAGAAGTTCTTTGTATATGTGCCTTCTTAATTTTCTGGTGCATATCTACTGATCTAACCTTCTTGTGCCTGTTTGAGAAGATGGCGTGGATGCAAAGTTTAGTTGCAATGCTTGGTTTGAAGGTTTAATAACTACAGCAAAATGGTTGTGGAGTGAAAAGTATAATGTAGGAATGATGACCGTACAAGAATAGTTCACTTTGTTCAGCAGCTTCAATGAAGCTGGATAGAAATAACCCTCTTGACACTGCTCATTGTACAAACTCGATTGAGAGTAATTCTACAGCAAGACACAACAATATTGAAGAGATACACATATGACCATGACAAGGTAAAGAGCCATAGGAAGCTTAGTAACCATGTAAAGTGACATACTGGGGTGACCTACGCGGGATGACAAATGAATAGAATGTCTGTTGGAGAAGTGAAGAATGTCATAAATATGTCATTAAAAGAAAGAGGCAGAAAAAAGCAGCATCAAAACTGCAAGTCCAGAATGAACAAGCGCAGTTTATGTTACAAACAAGGAGCAAAACAACAAAATTGTAGAGGAAACTATTACATTTAACTTACAGAAAAATGTCTGCAAAATAGAGTTGTCAACTTTTTTTCCTTCTTCCCAAAGAAAACAAATTTACAAGAAAAATGAGCAAATGTTTATAGCCAATGGGCAAAGAAGCAAAATATTTGTGTTAATAAATAGGTAAGGCAAACAAAACATTTAAAACATTTAAAGGAGAAGAGTAAGAACTATGGCTTAGACTGAGTGCTTTCATACTGGGAAACAGGAAAGGAGGAACTGATACATTCCAGTCTACCCCTTCATTCCTTCCACCATGGTTCTGGAGCCATTCTGTTGGATACTAGGGAAAGGATACCTTGGTATTTTGCTCTCAAGGTTTCAACCATCTAGCTGTATGGGGTTGAAAGTCTAAGTAGCAGTAACATTCTGTGACTTAGTTCCTGTCCCCCGCAAGATAAATATATTATTTAGATCAATATTTTTGCATTCTTCATATGACTTTCTCTTTTTTGTTATATATCCAACCAGCTTATTTCATTTCCTGGGATTCATAATGCTAAAAGCCAAACAACAAAATTTCAGTAGAAAAAGTATGCATCCTGTTCTTTTCTGCCTTTTCATTCTCTGTAGTCATCAATCATCTGTTTTGGGTGCTGCTCCATCATCTTCCTGTAGCAACCAACTGGTTGCTATCCAGATGAGTTGGATTGCAGCTTTCTTTATCCACAGCCAGGATATCCATTAGGAATGATTTTGCCATTTTAATCTGTTACAAAGGGACTTTTGCTGCAACTGTTGTTTTTAGTGCTTTCTCCATTAATTCCTCAATGCTTCCTCAATCAGATCTCTGCACCTTCACGAAGTCAGCAGACAAGCCAGGAACACAGCCTTTTGTAACAGTTTTGTGATGGTTTATATTTTCAGACATTGTTCTATTTCACACACGTGCATGCTTTGCAAATTTCCTCACCCTGTCATGCCCAATCCAAAGTGTGATGAACTTTCTGCCAGGGGCAATTTAATGGGAACACAGTAATTCAAAATTATTAGCCCTAAACTAACATAATACAATTTCATGCATCCAGATGGCCAGGCAGCATAGAAGGTAATAGGATTGAAACAGGTAAGACAGCTGTCAGTAAAATAAAATGAATATATTACTGTATGTAGAACTAAGCTCTTCTACTATGATGAACAATGAAGGAATTAAATGGGAATGACATATACCGGTGATGGCGAACCTATAGCATGCGTGACGAAAGTGGCACACATCTCTCCAGGCACACAAGCGTTGCCCGTTGCTCTTCCGGGTTCCAGTGAACTGCCAGCTGGTCTTCACATGTGTGAGAGTGCCAGAAACCGGAAGAGCAGCTGCCCGGCATGTGCATGCACTCTAAGCAGCTGCTCTTCTGGTTTCAGGCACGCGCATGCACACCGGCCACCTGGTCTTTGTGTGTGCATGTGTGTCAGAAACCGGAAGACCAGGTGAGTGGTGTGCATGTGCACGCTGGAAACTGGAAGATCTTCCCAGCGCGTGCATGCGCACCGGGCGGCTGCTCTTCTGGTTTCCGGCATGCGCGCACACGTGCTCCTATTCGCCCAAACTGACGTATACTGTTTTCAAGTTATTAAAACATCAGTGGTGATGGTGACCTTGGGAAAAGGGGAGGAGTTGTTTTTTTATGTGAATCCAACAGTCTCTCACTTAATTTTATTAGCAATTTTTCTTCTCCCAAGATGGCTACTTGGAGATCTGTACAGAAATATCCCAGAAGGTGAAATTGCTCTTACTTGTCCTTGTTAAAATCCTGATATCAAGTGTGTTCCCATTGATTCTTTTGTGCAGTTTGGCTTGTTTGTCATGCACAGAATTGAGAGAGGACTTGTTGGCAGATGATTGTTAGTCATCCTGCCTCATCCCAAAATTAAATCTTATATCACTCTAGCCAGCCATTCCTTTCCATTTGAAGAAGGCAGCTGTAGCTCAAAGAGAAGTGATGCCTCTTAATAAAAATTGTTAGTCTGAAAAAAGGTTACCTGTTTGTCTCTGATTTTTGGCTACCATATGCTAACATAATTTTCCTGTTATGGTGTTATGAACAGACTATGAGAACAATGAAGTTTTAACGGGAAAGATTAGGATTATTAAGGGATATTATGCTAGAGTATTAGTAAAAGCAATACTTTACTTGTTTACTAAGGCTTTTCCAAGCTAGTGCCTTGTTATCAAAATGTTAGAAGGGATCTGAAAATGCACAGTTAGGATAATTTACAGTTTGAAACTGTAAATTTCGACTGCCTTCCTAAGAGCCTCTCTGTCACGGAGAGGTGATAGATTGGAGATGAGATCAGAATGTTTTTGAGAAATATATTCCATTGAGAAAAATACAACAGCAGTTAAGCTATTTTCTGTGAAAGGGAAAAGGAGCAAGTACATATGAAGAGGAATAACAGAATAACCGGACAGCTACACTGTGTGGTTTTGCTTTTCCAAAAAGGTACTTAAAGAAAGCAGAAAAGGAGAAGGACAACTCTACTTTACTGCTGTGTATATAGCAAGTGAGAATTACAAAGTACACAACAGGCATCCAAATGGAAACCTCTTTGGAAAGGAAGACTTGGGGAGTAGGGCACGGAGAGTAGTGATGAATCAAAGGAATACGAATCTGGGTCCTTAGACTAATAAGTGATGGCTGACAAAAGAAGGTAGTTGACAAAAGAAGCATAAGAATGGGCTTGTCTAGGAAGCTCAATTCCCAGACATTCAGAAACTCAATACTTAATGCACTGTCGGGTGTACAATTTGAAGCACTTCTGGGGACAGCCAGTAAGTTTATAGAATTTTGAATTCATTTTTACATTTTCCATCAAGTAGTAAGAGCTTCCACGCAGGGTTTCTATTATTCAGTGTTCTTGCCTTAGCCATAGATGAGTGGGGCCTTGAATCTGAGCCTCCTCAATTCTACTCCAACATCTTAATGCCTATACCACAATTATAATCCTCTCATAACTTTGCATTGCTACTTCTATCTTTTCCTTTTTTTAAGGGTGAAAATATGTACTAAGGGAAAAAAAAGATAGAAGAGTTGCATATTGTCTTTTGATGAAGAGATTATAATCTCCCTCAAGAAAACCTTTGAAAAGCATCCCAGGTTAGACATTTACAATATTTAAAGATCTAGTACAAGCTAAATTATCAGTAGCAAACTTCTTAGTTTTTCTAACATTGTGGGAATTTTTAATGGGAATCTTTGGCTATATCTAAATTTGCTGACTGGGATGAATCTCAGGTTAGCTTCACTTTCCCGAGCAAAATGGGATCAAAGGAACTGGGAATACACAAGAGGAGAATGTTGCTCTCCTAGCATCCACACTGAGCTGTCAAAAGCTTTTTTCCCCCTAGGGCATCATTTATTACATTTGAGCAATAAAGTTTTATTCTGCATGATTTTAGTGATTGTATGTTTCCAAGGCATTATTAGTTTCCTATATTTGAGAGTTGATTTATAGAACATTTTTATATCACCTGACAAGCCCTTCAGCCTGAATGCCCCTTGCAGACAGTAAAAGATCATACTCTGACATTATAAGATTTAATCATCGAAGTACCAATTCCTAACACAGAAGCTTCATCCATCTCAGTGGTATGCGTGGTGATGAGAAAGGAAAAGAAGATCAATAACTGTTCACAGAAATGGAAGGCATTTTAAAAAAAATATTCTGAAGGATAAAATAGCATATGCTTGAGCAGGATCCACAGTATTGTCTGGAACCCTACACATCCTCTTCATGACCTGTTTTCCTTGTTACATTCTGGGAGGGGGCTTCGTGGTAGCTGAAGCAGAACATCTAGATTTAGTTACAGTTTTGTTCCATACAGTATCAACCTTGTTAACTTTCAAGTTTCCTTTTTCCACTACATGTTCAAAATAGACAGTGATTAATACATATATGTATGGTTGTAGATGTATGTATGTATGTATGTATGTATGTATGTATGTATCTATCCTCTATCTATCTATCTATCTATCCTCTATCTATCAATCTATCAATCTATCAATCTATCATCTCATCTATCATCCATCCATCTATCTCTCTCATCTATCTATCTATCTATCTATCTATCTATCTATCTATCTATCATCTATATATCTAGCATCTCATCTATCTAATCATCTACCTACCTACCTATCATCTGTCTGTCTGTCTGTCTGTCTGTCTGTCTGTCAGTCAGTCAGTCAGTCTGTCTATCTATCTATCTATCTATCTATCTATCTATCATCCGTCTGTTTATCTATCTCTATCTATCTATCTATCTATCTATCTATCTATCTATCTATCTATCTGTTAGATATAGTGATAGATGAGTGTGTATGTGTGTATGTGTAGCATGTGTATATATGTGCTATTTATTTGTATGGGTAGATATATATTTTCTTTTGAGAGTAGGCAACAGAATTTCATTTTTAATGTGAGCCAGTGTGCTCACAGTAAAAAGAATGACAATAAAGCTTATCTCATCCCATCCTATCCCATCCCACTTTATCTAATATCTTATCTTATCTAAAATCCAGTACAGGTATTCCTTGTTTAGCAACCAGAATTGGGACTGAAAACTCAGTTGTTAAATGAAGTGGTGGCTAAATGAAACTGAAATTGTGTTTATGGTCTTACGTCAGCTTTTCTTTGCTTTATAGACTACTACAAAAATAGCAAATGTGAGGATTGGCTGCCAAGTTACATTTTGATCACCATCACAACTCTAGATAGTTGCTAAACAAGGACTACCTGTATTTAAAATTTAGGATATTTTTTTTTTATTGGGGGAAGAGGAGAAATTCAAGTTCTCAGAAACAAACATGGTATACTATGGTGATGGATTATCAATGACCAGTGATCATCGGTAGCATTACTACTGTTTAAAATTAAATCCCATGTCTTTAAAAGAAACAAGGTGTAGGAGATGATTTGAAAGGTAATTTTTATTATAACTCCTAAATGAAAGAATATTTTCTCCCCAAATCAATACAAATAGTTTAGCCTTGGTAATGTATTTAGTTTTTCATCTACACCAGCCTTTTTCACCAGGAGAAATTGTGATGGGGAAAAAATATTCCCGTAAGCTACAGTACAGATATAATAATTTGGATGGAAAGATATCCTATTGATTTCTGAAAATTATTTCAAGGGTTTCATTTTATTTCTGTTCAATAGTGTCCAATTCTCAGAGACTGCTTGGACAAGTCCCTGCAGTTTTCTTGGCAAGGTTTTTTAGAAGTTGTTTGTCACTGGCTCCTTCCTAGGATTGAAAGTGACTGGGCCAAGATTTCCAGCTCGCTTTGTGTCTAAGTGGTAGTAGACTCAAGTCTCCCAGCTTCTAGCCTGATGCCTTAACCACTACACCAACTGGCTCTCTTATTTCCTGGATAAAAAGATTAAGAAAGACTTATCCGTGCTTTGAAATGGAGCGGATAGTATCATGCAGAGACTGGAAGCTTACTGCAGAAAGATTGTACGCATTTTAGTTGTTCCCTGGTTATTATATAGGAAGAGGGTAAGTGAATTCATTTATAGCAAGGAGAAATCATCAACCTCATCTTTAGGGATGGCAGGGGAGAAAATGGTATTTAATATGCAAACAGTCTGCTTCTTTGAAATGAGAATTCTGACAGCAGACAAAACACGGGCTGCGGAAGAAGTAAAAACCTTTCACTTTTAAATTCAGTTCAGCTCATTACCATCTATGGCAGGGGTGGTATTCACTTACCTTCACTACCAGTTCGCAAATGTGAACACGTGTGTGTCAAAAATGGGATGTGATTACATCTGGGCGGGTGGGTGGAGCCTCCCACCGCCGCTGCTACCAGTTTTCCTAGATAGAACCAGCTGAATACCACCACTGATCTATGGTCGCCATCTTGAGACATATGATAATTCTATCTCAGGACCTTTCCTCACTATGGTTTAATACCACTCTGGACTCACCATGTTGGGAATTCTGGCCATAAATTGGATGATCTAGATCACAGGTGTCCAACTCGCGGTGTCACATTGCCATCACGTGACATTTCACGACGTTTTTCCCCTTCACAGAGATGGGGTAGGCGTGGCCTAAACATGATGCATCTGGTGTTCGGGCCACCAGTTTGACACCCTTGAATTGTTTCTCCTTTATAGTATCTCCTGGGAGAGACTTATGAGGCGTCTGGAGAAAGAAAGGAAGAGTTAATAGTGGATGAGTCAGTTGACAGATTATTTTACAAAAGGGCAAATCAGCCCAGGTGGGAAGCAATCTGGGGGAAAAATTGTTTCAAAGTATTCAGAGATATTTTGCCTTAATTAACTCACTATAAAAGAGGTTGGAAATTCTTACTGCAGTTTCCAAGATTTTGTACTTATCCAGGGCTAGCATTAAAGATAGTTTTGTGAAAACGATGCAGTCCTTCATTCTTTTTTCTTTTAATAAAGTTTTTTATTTTTAAACAAAAACAACATAAAAAACAACATCTTTCCATATACTTACAGTGATTCGGTCGGTTAAAATCATTTTGTGCTCTCAATATTTTCAAAATTTCAATTATGACAAGTATTCTTTCATCTAACTAAAAACAAATGTTTATACATTTTATCCAAATTTCATTTCACATCTAATACTTCATCTCCATTCTATATTATCTACCCATTGGTAAAATAGCTCCCATATCAAATAATATTGTTTATCTTCCTGTTCTCTTATTTCAAATGTCAATCTACTCATTTCAGCACAGTCCAATATTTTTTTAATAATTTCTTCATCAGCAATTTTCTTCTCTCCTTTCCATTTTTTTGCAAATACAATTCTAGCCGCTGTTAAGATATTCACAATTAAGTATTGCAATTCTTTATTGAATGTCTCTGGTAAGATTCCTAATAAAAATATCTCTGGTTTTAAGTCAATTAAGTCAGGTTTTAAGTCTCTTTGTCATTTTTCCCAACCACGTGTATATCTTAGTCCAAAATCTCCTTGCTTCTATACATGTCCACCACATACGGTAATAAGATCCTGGGGTCTGATGACACTTCCAGCATTTCTCTGATTTATTTTTGAACATTCTGGCTATCCTCGTTGGGGGTAGATGCCAAAGTCCTTCATTCTTGATCTTGTCAGCTACATGGGGCTTGACATTTGCTAAGCAGAGCTTTGTCCTCATGCCTTAGTTGCAAACATTTTCAGGCCAGTAATTAGTTAATATGTAGTTAACAGCACAAGTGATATTGTGAGAGGAACTAGTGGTTCCTAGTCAAAGATTATTCCAAATGGAACAACTACAGCATTTGTCTACCAAGCACCATGCCAAATTCACGGTGATTTAGAAAGATAGAAGAAAGTTTAAACTCCATGGCTGTTTGAAAAAAAAAGAGTTTTTTTTCCCCTTCATTTCCTCCCTGCAAATTCAGTGAGAAAATCAACAGCTGTGTATGGATTCAATCTTGCCTATAATCAAGATTCTAACCTGGTTGAGCCATATCAGCAGGTCTTCTGCACAGGAGTATAACTAAGCTATGAAGTGTCAGGAGATCAGAAGAAAGGATGCACGACTACAACTTGCCACATCTCCAAGTCACTTATCTGGAAAAAAAAATAGTGATACATTATGGATTTTTTTCCTCCTTCCCTTTTGTCACTGTGGCAAGACCATGTCAGCAGGAAACAGAAAAAGTGATGCTTTCCAGAACATGAAGGATCAGTAAAAAAAACTATTGAAATTGATGATCAAGGGACACACTTTGATGGCCAGCATTCTGCTACTGCTGAAAATTCCATATGAACAAAAGACTAAAGATGTTCTGTATGCAAGAACTGTTGGATGTGATTTAAAAGCCGAAGCAGGGGAGCAGTTTGAAATTAATCATTCTGAAAGAAAAGTTCAAGGAAAAGCAGAGCTCAATGGGGCGGCAGGACAAAAGTTAATTCTATTATCTGTCCAGAAGCAAGACAGGGTGAATTTAATGACACTCTTTCCTTTCCGTAACTATAAGATGACAGCAAAATCCAGGAATGGACAACTTGCCACAGCCAACTTGCTGCAGAACAATTTGTCACGGCCAATTTGCCATGGGCCAACTTGCCATGAGAAATTTAACAATTCTATTTAATTATTTTTTAAAAATAGTTATTTTAATTTTTGCCATTCACATTTCATTCTGTCCCTTCTTTTGCATCCTTTCTCTAATGATTCTATTCCACCATTTCTTTGATATTAATTTAACTCTTGTCCCACAGTGAGTTATCCTGCAGCGAGTTGGCCATGGTGAGTTGACTGTAGCAAGTTGACTGCAGCGAACTGTCATAGACGCACAAAATCCAGGCCCTTCCTAACGGTTGAAAGCTTCATGTTATGTACCAGTTGCACACATTCCTGGATTGTGTGGATCACAAGTTATTTATGCCCTGGCCCCCTCCCAAATGGACTACTGGTAATCTTCAACTTACATTTGAGCCCAAAATTTATATTGCTAAGTGAGAAATTTGTTAAATTTGAGTTTTGCCCATTTTACGACTTTTCTTGCCACACTTGTTAAATAACTCACTGCAGCAGTTGTTAAATTAGTAACACTATTGTTAAGTGAATCTGGCTATCTCATGGACTTTTGTCAGAAGGTCACAAAAGGTGATCACATGACTGTGCAACACTGCAATCATCATAAATATGAATCAGCTATCAAGCATCTGAATCTAAATCACATGACCATGGGGATGCTCATCAGTGTGAAAAATGATCATAAGTTACTTTTCAGTGCCGTTGTAACTTCAAACAGTTACTAATGAACTGTTGTATGTTGAAGACAACCTGTACTGCAATATATGCTACATACTGTTGCATCCAGAAGCTTCAACTGATACAAAATATGGCAGCGTGGAGCACTTATATGTGCCCCTAGAATGGCACGTTATACCTCTGTTCCATTGCTGCATTATTTAGTTATTTAGTTCCATTGCTGCATTGTATAGTTTGCTTCCGAGTTCAATTCAATGTTTTATGACCTATAAAATCATACATGGCATGGAATCAGTTGAGGGACCACCTGGCTAAATTTACCTGTCCCATCAGGTCTAGCAAGGAAGGGCATGTTAGGCATCCTGTGTGCTAAAATTTCATCTGACAGGATCAGGAGATGGACCTTTTCTGCTGTGGCACTCTGCAGCATCATTCCCCACCCCGGGTGAGAGTAGCTAGATAGCAATAGCAATAACACTTAGACTTATATACCGCTTTACAGTGCTTTACAGCCCTCTCTAAGCAGTTTAGTCTCAGCATATTGCCCCCAACAGTTTGGGTCCTCATTTTACCCACCTCGGAAGGATGGAAGGCTGAGTCAACCTTGAGCCTGGTGAACAGATGTTGGCATTTAGGAAATACTTCAGAACATGGTTCTTCCAACATTGGGGATACTAGAGAAAAAGGGGCCACAAGATGATTACACCTTGGTCCATTCTCCTATAGTCTCATTTATATTTGTATCTAAATTGTTTTTCCTCCTTGCTTTGTAATTGACTGGTTGTTTTATCATATGCCACCCAGGGTCAGGTCTGTGATATAGGTGGCTAAATAAATTCGATAAATAAGCAGCTGCACTTGAGATGTTGAGACTTCCTTCAATAATATGGGCATCTTTTTTAGGTCTAAATATTTAATTTGGCCCATAAGTGGATCTTCCCCTTGGCAATCCTGCTGGCACTCTCCACACACGGAATGAAGGAACGCCGTTTCAGGAATCTTCTCTCCCAACCTCGCCTTCAATCCACATGTCCACGCACCCCGCGTTCCTGTACTCCGTGCGAGTGGGAGAAGCCCGAGATCAGCCGCCGGGCGCGAAGGCCGAGCGTGAGGTTGCAGAAATCTTGGGCTTCGTAGCGCGGTAAACTTTGCAAAAGGGCCGGCGATCGTGGGCGCCGATCGGGGAAGGCTTTCGGGTACGGCATCGTGTCCACACTCTAAGGGCACACGCCCCCCGTGGAAAACCACGAGCGACCGGCTCGATCGCCGACTCTCGTTTCTTTTTAAGGAGCGCCACGTGCCGGCGCGTGTGTGTATGTATGTGTATGCGTGTACAGAAAAGCGCGATCGTGCGATTTGGAGCCAGTCTCCTCCCTCCCCGGCGCCTTTCCAGAGCAGCCACCCACTCCCACCTCCCACCCCCCAGCAGCCCCAGCTTGACTGGCGGCGCGCGGGTTGGGCTGGGAGGGTAAAGGCAGCTCGGGCGAGGAAGCGGAGGCGCTGCTGCTGCTTCTCTCTGATCGCCTCGCCTTCCAAGAGCGAGCGGTTTTTGCAAGGGACGAGGATCGGAGCGCTGGGGCGAAGAGGGAAGGACCAGAGCCGAGGAAGAGCCGGGCTCGAAAAGCGTTAGCCAAGCAACCCCAATCGCGCGCCATCGCCCTTTTCTCCGCCAGGCGGCATGAGCAGCTGCGACGCCAAAGACTACCTGACCAGGAGGGAGATCCCGCAGCTTTTCGAGGTACGAGCGCATCTCGGCGGCAGGTGAACCTCGTCGCTTTTGCTCTCGCTCGCCTCCGCCAGCGGAGCAAGTTTCCCCAAAGTCGGAGGAAATGGGGAGGGAAGGAAAGGATGCAGACATCCAGGGGCGTCTAAAGGGGGAAAAAGGTTGCAGGGATCCCGGGATGTAAAAGACAAGAGAAGGGACTGGGAGGAAAGAAAGAAAGAGGGCGAGCAAGGGAAGATAGGATCCTTGCGGGGAGAAGTAAGTGGCGGTGGCTCAGGCGGTGGAACTGAGTCGGTTGAAGAGGAAGTGACCGGCTTTTTCCATGCATTAGCTCCAGGCGTCCTTTAAACCCGCTGCTGCGGTCTCTCCAAGCTGGAGGCAGATGATCTGAAATAGAGGTTAGGGTTTTGTTTTTTTGGGGGGGGGGTTGCCCCTAAAATATTTCTACCTGGCAGCTTTAGAACTCTTGATTCTTAGGAGGCACTGGGAAGGAGCTTGGAACAGCTGGAACATGTGTGCCAACTGCCAAGGTATCCGTCCTGAGGTTCCTCAGAAGATGTCCTTGACTTCCAGATGGTTGCTGTAGTGTAGATCTTCTCCACAGCCCTCCCCCACCCCCTTTTCTGGTCTTTCTCACTCATCCTGTTCTACCCTTCTGTGAAGCAACAACCTTACTTCTGGTTGCCTTGGCTTCACCATTGACTTTATTTCCAGCATTTGCTTCTAACCTTGTCATCGAAAAATGTGTGTAGAATTGCTAATTAGCAGGCAGAAGGACGGTGCCATTTTCCTTTATCTTTTTGGATTAATCGGGTTGGAAAACTTTGCCCATTTTGCACAGGTGAAACAAAAGCAAAAAGAGGCCTACCGGAGATGCTCCAGTGTGCTGTTTCATTCATACCGGGTGGCATTTCATTCAGGTGGCATTCCTTGTGACTTCATAGGAACATGGCTTGTAGTCACAGCTGTCCTTTAGGCATTATTTCCTTTTACAGTGCAATACTATGTGAGCCAAAAGATTTTGTCTGAAACACAATTACCTGAATGTAAAAAAAAATGCTTCAGAAAAATTATTTCCACTATCACTGTTTGTTTTTAGTAATAAAAATGCTAAAGATTTTTATATGGCATGTGACATTATGGGAGACTTTAAGGTTTTTATTTTAAATGACTGTTCTAAGAACAAAAATACATTTGTGATTTACTAAATAGTATGGATAACTTAATCAAGGTATCTCAAATCATTGGATTTGTATTATTTAATCATTAGACCATAAACAGCAAATTCTAGACTAGTTTCTAGCAGTGTAATGTTCTTCTTATAGAAAAATCCCGAGTTCTTTTTCAAATAGTAATGTTATTAAACATTACAACTACAGTGATAAAAACTTAATACAAACTAAAAAATGAAAAGAAAAAAAATAAAAGGTGTCGAGAAGAAAAAGGAAATAGAAAAGAGAGAAAAATAACAATATATTAAAGAAAAATAAAAGAAATAATAAAGAAATAACTTTCCCTTTTATCACAAGTATAAACATTGTTAATGATCATCCCCTTAAAATGCAGCACATGATGTCTTCCTCTCATATTGCATCTCTTATTTATAAACAAATAGTTTAAAACCTAGTCATTTCAGTCCTGATCAGCAAAAGCCCACTAAGGGTTACCAGTGATAACAACATATCTATTTTAGCCTTGATCAACTAAACCAACTTTATATTCCTCCCTTTTACTTGTAACAATCTTGATAGTGGCCTAAAAGTTTATTTCTTTTTATTTTTTTCTTTGTCCCTTTTCACAAAGTTGTTCAAAGATTTAACAAGCTTCTTTTATAAATCCAATAGAGGAAGATCATCCAGATCCTTGTCGTGATTTATTTGCATATTCCTTTTAATTATTAAGCTATCAGCCAGTTTCTTTTGTATGTGCAGTGCAGCATCTTTTCCCATATCACTCTTGTAGCTTGTCATTTTAAAATCCACTTTCAAATCAGTCTCAGTCTTGTCTGGTAAAATTTATTTATTTATTTTTATCCCACTTTTAGTATTTTTTTCCTCTTACATATAAATGCAATCTATCTGTATAGGCAGACACCCTTAAAATTAATTTCTGGATCCATTGTTTAAAAATACCCCGCAGTAGGTTGAATGTTAAAACATTTTGCTCCATTCTGTATTAGTAAATCAAATGTACCGGTAAGTGTTCTCCTTTAATAGTAATCATTGTGTTTTCTCAAGAATGTAACTTTTAAAGTCCCAATCTATCCTGGTTTTTTTTTAAATCAAAGCAACAGTATTTTCCCACAGGAAGGATTCTTATAATTCCAGAATCTTATTTCAAATTTATCTGGACTTTCTAACTAAAATCAAAACTGTAATTACCCCTTTGCTGTTTATTCCAGGATTTTTAAAAAGATCCTTAAACTTGCATTTAAAACTTATTTCATTAAGGATTAAAGGAAACTCACAGCCAATTTTTCTGACTTGTCAATCCAAAGGTTCCTAATATCTTAAAACGCAGTTAAACAATTTCTGAAAGTGATTAGAAAAGGACTTACAAGAACTCACTGGTCTTAAAGGTGCCAACCGTGTGGTAAGCCAGATAGTTATTCTTTAAAGCTATTGGAGACTTCTGTTCTGTATGGAGCACTTGTGAGTGATCTTACGTGCTCTCTTTTTCTGGAGAGGGATGATGAAGAGTCGGTCTACTCATTGATTTTTCATTTTGCTTAATCTTCAGATTTTTTAGCGGAGCTGTCTTTAGTTCACCATCCCCCCCCTCCCCAAAAAAGTCCAGAAAGCCCTACTGAGTACAATAGAGTTCTTTCTTCATAAATTTACTGTATATGATATTGTATCCTTACTGTATAATCCTATCCATCTATTTAAAATAAGTCTAGTTGAAATGAGTAGAACATATTCTCAGCCAAATAATATTTATTAATTCATTCATTAATACTCTGCCATTCCATCCAATGGACAATCAAGATAATTTATAATATACAAATAGAAAAAAAATATGGGATATAAACAAAATGATACGCATAATTAAGATCCATAGAACTATCACAAAATTTTTTAAAAGCATCATAACATTTTGAGATCGGATCAAAGAGCTTCTTTTTAACTGTTCTCCTAGAGACCCAAGCCACTTCTCCTGAGAGAGTGTAACTTATATGTGCAGATGATCCCAATATTTATTTATTTATTTGGCCTGATTTAAGTGTCATCTCTGAATGGCTTATCGTTTAGCAAACCAAGATTAAAACAGAATGCAAAATAGATAGAGAAGATGGGATCTGGACACTCAATGAAAGATCCAAGAAACAACTTCATTACCCCTAGGCTTCGGAGGAGTACCACTAGATCTTCAATGCCATCCAAAATGCCATAAGTATGGAAACCACATGGATCTCAGGAGGGATCTCCGTCTATATAAACAAGAACATCTTTATGAAACATTTCAAATTTGTTCTCTTATATGTCATTATGCAGCCTATTTAATATTCAAAAGAACTTGGGGAAAAAATTCCAATCTTGTTTGTTGTATTTTCTAAGCCCTATTATCCCCTTATTCCCATTTTAGATATACAACTGTGAGGATGTTGGGTTATAATTCTAGAGTTTTTAATAAGGGATATATGGTAGACCAACCCGCAGTGCATGGGCTTCATGCAATTTTGAACAACTAGTAAAGTGGCCCTACAAGATAATTAAAAAATAAAGGAAGTTTGTTATTTATATACGTTAACTATATTATATATTTTATATGTGGCCCAAAGCAAATTCCTCCTCACTCAATACAGCCCAGGCAGCTTAAAAGGTCGGACAACCATGCAATATAGTTAAATAAACCAATATAAATAGCAATAGCACTTAGACTTATATACCGCTTCATAGTGCTTTACAGCCCTTTCTAAGCAGTTTACAGAGTCAGCATATTGCCCCTAACAATCTGGGTCCTCATTTTACCCACTTCGGAAGGATGGAAGGTTGAGTAAATCTTCTGTGAGAAAGACAAATACACCGATGTAAATCTCCTGTGAGTAGGACAGTTTCTGTTTCCATTTAAAGTGAATTTTGCTTCATTTATTCATTTTTGCAAATAAAGAATATTCTATATATTGACATATCTGGCCTGATCATGCAAGGGGCAAGAGATTCAATAGGCCTTTGCAAGGATTAGAATCACTTTCCCCAACAAATAAAAACAAGGATTTCAAAGACATTGGTATTTGCAATGCAACTCAGAACATGCAGAGGGTTGCTTGGAATAGTTATTAGAATTGTCGTAGAGGCCTGACATAATAATTTGACAAGCTGTATTTCAGCAGTCAGAGAATTTTGCTTGGGATATATGCATATGAGTATGTTTTGATTTTTCAGTCCTCTGGGTCTCTGTTCTTTACAACACACCTACTGCTTAGTATATTTTGTGGGCTCTCTAGTGGAATTGGGAGACTTATTTATAATTTCTATAAAGTACAGGTAGTCCTCGACTTACAACAGTTCATTTAGTGACCGTTTAAAGTTAACACGGCACTGAAAAAAGTGATTTATGACCATTTTTGTCACTTATGACTGTTGTAGAATTCCCCGTGATCATGTGATTTACATTTGGATGCTTGACAACTGACTCACATTTATGACGGTTGCAATGTCCCAGAGTCATGTGATCCCCTTTTGCGACCTGACAGGCAAAGTCAGTGGGAAAACCGGGTTCACTTAACAACTATGTTTACTAATTTAACAATTGCAATGATTCACTTAACAAATGTGGCAAGAAAAGTTGTAAAACGGGACAAAACTCATTTAACAAGTTTCTCACACATAAATTTTGGGCTCAATTGTGGTCGTAAGTTGAGGACTACCTGTATATGTTTTAATATGTACACATTTAATTTTTTTCCCTGTTTGCCACTGTATCTGAGATCAGATTATCAAAAGGTGTCTTTTAAGGGGAATAAAACCATTTCATTTCATAGTTTAGGAAAACTATTACGTAACTGGCATACATCCTGTAAATCCTCACATATAAAGTCTTATTCAGACTTGTTGTCAGGCAGTCTGGGTAGAAATTACTATGCGAGTTTTGATTGGTAGTTTGCTATGGTTTTAGAAGATTCAAAAGGCAAGGGAATTCCATTCTAGATATGACAACCTTTGTAGCCTACATGATAAGAAGATAACACTTCAGCTGAAAATAAAATCAGGTCCAGAGAAATGGGAATAATATTAAGAGTAAAATTAGATTTCCAGAGCAGGTCAGGGGAGAGGAAGGCAAAGAAGAGAAAAATTCAGACCAAGGTCAAAATGATAAATAGATCTTAAACTACAAAGATTTAAATTTACCTGAGATTAGGATAATCCTGTGACACCCTTTACATGGTAACGAACAAGACATTTTAACTTTGGGAAGTCTATTAGGAATAGAGCAACAATGGGATACATCAAGGTCCTTCTCTTATTGCTAACATAATTTACAAATGAATTTAAAGCAGATTGTGCAGGAATTACACAAAGAAAGTGGCAGGGAATAGACAGATGCCTGTTTTTTCCTGCACAGTTGTGTAATTGTTCCTGTGTGGATTTCTATTCATGTTTGCTCCAAGTTTACTGATGAAACGGTTAGTGAAAACCTCCTATCTGGGTATTTGTGGGGCATTAGTTGAAATGCCTCAAATGCAAAATGGGTGGCTATGTAAATTCGATAAATAAATACATAAATAAATTCCCGTTCAAAAGAAATGATAAAAAGACTTCAAAACCTGGTTGAGATAGAGGGAAAAGGCTGAGACAGACATTATCCTGGATGATCTTCAATCTGTCAGAGCTTTGTGCATTCCTGAATTAAAATTCCCTGTCTTCTCCAGGCAGAGAAGAGAAAGAAAAATGCTTGTGGCAGGGATCCAGTCTTCCTCTTCCCAAGTCATAACCATGCAATAGCTAATTTATGCAGCAGTGATATAGCAGTGTTGTTCTTGGTATAATTTTGAAACTTGGAAAATTGCAAACCTTAAAATTAAAAAGCTTTTTTAAATGTTTCTGAAGAGTACTGTGAGAATATGTGATCCACATGCTTCTAAGGTTGGTGTTTTTTTTAGCTGCCTTAGAGGCAAACTGTTGCAAGCCACAAGAGTGAAATAACAGTTATGTAAAGTAGCTGTTTTACAAATGTTGCTATATTATTAAAATACCGCATCTTAAACTTTTAGCCTTCCTATCCAAATATAAAAAGTAGAATGCCTGCAAGCAAATTAGTCCTGGACAATGCAATACTGTGTTACATTTACAACATTTATTCACAGGCTCTTTTGGCTAAATCAAACAGCTGCTAATAAAATTGTCCCAATTGTCATTTTCAGCACGATGATTCTGCAGACATAATTCTTTTATATATTCTTGGGGTGTGAAATTCTAAGCACATGTATTTATAATGAAAGTAGGGCTACATTCCAATCCTTGGCGATTGGAAACAATTATCACTGGGTTTAATAAGGCTTCCTTCCAAATAAGTATCCCTAAATAAAATATTGCTTAAATGGGATTCACTTTCTGAGATCCATGTTGTTTTCTTTCTTGACAGCAGTATAGCAATGATACATACCTGGATGTTTTTCAATTGAATTAATCTATAGTCTAATTTACAGTTGTAGATTGCTTTGCTGGTATCACTGCCAAATACTTCAATCTGATAATATTATCTATAAAGTAGTAGGTAGTCCTTATTTACTGACCACAATTGAGACCACCAACTTGGTTGTTAAGTGAAATGGTAGCTAAATGAAACTGCGACTGTGTTTGTGGTCTTACTTTACTTGCTTTCTTCACTTTGTAGACCTGCAAAGGTTGTAACTGCGAGGATTGGTTGCGAAGTTTTTCATCACCATTGTAACTGCAAATGGTTTCTAAACAAGGACTATCTGTACTTTATCTCAGTGGTCCCCAACCTTTCTGGCTCTGTGGATTGGAAGGTGCACTGGCAGGCAGTGGCAGCAGTGGGAAGGGGTTTCATGCACGCAAATGGAGCATCACACCCTCACCTGCCACTTGAGTGGCCTAGTTCCGGTCCACGGACCAAGGATTGGGGATTCCTACTTTATCTGATTTAACTGAGGTTAAGAAAATATTCAGTGATATTATTTATTTTAAAAAATATTTTTTTAAAAATACCAAACTGTATTTTTTTCAATAGCGGTTAACTTTTATATTGTTCAGGCTCATCAAATTAATAATAACTGTCATAGGAAAAAAAAACCCTCCAGCCTTATCAATTACTGCTGGCTATGTAACATACGTAGGGAGACTTTATGACTTTAAAAAGTATTCTTGTCCATAATTCTGAATATATTTTGAAACTATCCAATTATTCAGAAGTATTATCGTCCTGGAATGCAAGTATGGATGACTGAATGTTCTCTTCCAATTAAAATCCTATATATAGAAAATTTATATCACTATCAAGACTTTAGAACCTATCATCTTTTCAATTGTAGCAGTCCACAGAAAACAAGTATCTAAATTCAGAATAATTTAGACCCTTAGCTGTAATCCCTACTGTTTTCTAAATACTGCAGATCTTGGAAATTGTTTCCTGTGCTGTCATGCTTATTTTACTTTTAGAATATTTACTGGTAAGTCCTAATTCATAATAAAGTATCTGTATCATGTATCAGAATACAGTTTTTGAAATATCACTTCATGTCTGTTTCCAGGTACCGTACTGTATATGTGGTACCTTGCTCAATAGTAGTAACTGTGAGAGGGATCTTGGAGTCCTAGTGGACAGCCATTTAGATATGAGCCAGCAGTGTGCAGCAGCTGCCAAAAAAGCCAACACAGTTCTGGGTTGCATAAACAGAGGGATAGAATCAAGATCACGTGAAGTGTTAATACTACTTTATAATACCTTGGTAAGGCCACACTTGGAATATTGCATTCAGTTTTGGTCGCCACGATGTAAAAAAGATGTTAAGACTCTAGAAAGAGTGCAGAGAAGAACAACAAAGATGTTTAGGGGACTGGAGGCTAAAACATATGAAGAACGGTTGCAGGAACTGGGTGTGTCTAGTTTAATGAAGAAAAGGACTAGGGGAGACATGATAGCAGTGTTCCAATATCCCAGGGGTTGCCACAAAGAAGTGGGAGTCAAACTATTCTTCAAAGCACCTGAGGGTAGAACCAGAAGCAATGGTGGAAACTAATCAAGGAGAGAAGCAACTTAAAACTAAGGAGAAATTTACTGACAGTTAGAACAATTAATAAGTGGAACAACTTGCCTGCAGAAGTTGTGAATGCTCCAACACTGGAAATTTTTAAGAAGATGTTGGATAACCATTTGTCTGAAGTGGTGTAGGGTTTCCTGCCTGGGCAGGAGATTGGACTAGAAGACCTCCAAGGTCCCTTTCTACTCTGTTATTCTATTCTATTCTATTCTATTCTATTCTATTCTATTCTATTCTATTCTATTCTATTCTATTCTATTCTATTCCAATGTTCCTAAACACAGTTCAGAACAAAAAGTTTCTCTCCAAAGCCCTTGTGGAGAAATGGTTGTACCATATTTCCATTTGCCATAGTGTTGGTGCTGTAAAACTTAGATAAACAAATAGGAAATACCTTATGAAAAAAAAAGGAAATACCTTATGATTGTCATTAATATAAAACACTCAAGTTTTCAAGGATAGAGCAAAAACATACAGGGAGTCCTCAACTTAGAACAATTGGGACCAGACTTTCTGTTGCTAAGCAAGGCAATTGTACAACCTTTTTTGCCATGGTTGTTAAGCAAATCACTGAAGTTGTTAAGTGAATCACATAGTCATTAAAGAAATACAGCTCCCCCACTGACTTTACTTGTCGGAAGCCAACTGGGAAGGTTGTAAGTGGCGATCAGATTACCCTGGGACACTGCAATTGTCCTAAATATATGTCGGTTGCTAAACATCTGGATTTTGACATGTGACTCATGCGGATGCTGCAACAATCGTAAGCATGAGGGCTGATTGAAGGTAACTTTTCTCTGTGCTAGTCACTAAATGAATGGCTGTAAGTGGAGTACTACCTCTAGCGACATCAGACACAGAAGTTGCTTATATTTATGAGTTCATATTTAGTAAGTATAGCATGCTACTACAGAAATAAAATAAGGCAGTCTTCAACTTACGACCACAATTGAGCCCAAAATTTATATTGCTAAGTGAGAAATTTGTTAAGTGAGTTTTGCCCTATTTTACAACTTTTCTTGCCACACTTGTTAAGTGAATCACTGCAGTTATTATAGTAGTGACACGGTTGTTAAGTGAATCTAGTTTCCTCATTGACTTTGCTTGTCACAAAAGGGGATCACATGACTCCGAGACACTGCAGCTGACATAAATATGAATCAGTTGTCAAGCATCTGAATGTAAATCACATGACCCTGGGGATGCTACAATGGTCATAAGTGTGGTCATAAATCACTTTTTTTAGTGCCGTTGTAACTTTGAACAGTCACTAAATGAACTGTTGTAAGTCGAGAGCTACCTGTAGAAAGTGAAGGAGAAAGCAGCCTAAAGTAAGGGAAGACGATCTAATTCAACATGGTATTTGTTAACCAGCTCATTAATGCCAACTTGCCTTAGTTTCACATTTTGCAAGATTTTTGGTGGCCATTTTGTGCATACAATTTTTCCTAAGTGATCTTTCCACTGAAATAGACAGTAATCTATGAAAGTTTATACAATAATGCCATTTGAAACAAGTGTGTCACAGAATAAAGTAAAACCCTGTGGAATCAGGCCATCTTCAGAAGTTCTACCACAGCCACCATAACTGCTGGTGATAACTCGAAGCCAAACCATTTGGAGAGTACAGTATCTGGTTTTCTTACTCTGACCTAAAATATATTCCAGAACAAGATAGAATTTGGAAGGTATGTTTGGTAAGACTAACATTTATCACCAAAAACAGCAACCATATTCAACTTCCCAAAGTCTACACATCGTTTTACCGCTAAGGAATTTGGCAGTGCAATTTACAATGTGTAGCATATGAATCTTGAGATGTAGGCTATTTACTGTATATATTGTACATGTAGCATGGAATTAAAATCATTCATTCTCACGGACTTGCTTTGAAAATAGAAGGACATGCAATTAAATTGAAAGGGGGTTTATATCTGTGTTAGCCTCATTATATGTCAGTTCACCAGTTGTTGAAATGGAAATATTGATTTCTTTCACTCTTTGACTGCATCTTCCATAGTATGAGACAATTAGCTATTTTATAGAAAATTGGATGATTTACATTACTACGAAAACAATCATAGACTCTATATTACAGCTTTACGAGTAAGAATTTATAGGTTTAATAAACCATGCTTTAATTTTAGAGCTTGTACTTATCATATCTCTTAGTCAGTGGCATAATAAAAAAAATTGGAAAGAATAATAAAATTGAAAGCAATGTATGAAGTGGGATATGAGTAGTACGGTAGCAAGAAAGCTCCCGAGAATCTGAAAATATGAAGAGGTATTGTAAATAGAGTTGGAGTAAATTGGATTTAGCTCATTTCCTTTCCTTTCTGGCCTCAAGACCTTTTCTCCTTCTGTCTTCCTCTCTGTGGTTTGCATAATATTGCTTACTTCAAAAAGGAATGGCATGATGGCACATGTTTAGGTACGAAAAAGACAGGGATTTTATAATTTTAGTCTATAATTTTGTTTAATCTACAAAAATACTGGTGTCAGTTAAATGACTCTCCAGAGAAGTAGAAAATTGTAGCGTTTTGCTGCCGTCTAGTGCTGCTCCGGAATTCTTCGGCCCTAGACTATAAATTTATTTTCGACTTCATTAAATTGCATTCGTCGGTCAATCTCTTATGTTTCAGAGTTTGCTGAATGGATTAATGTGCTGCAAACCCGATGATCCTGTGGAGTATCTGGAAAGCTGCTTACAAAAAGTAAAGGAACTGGGGGGAGCAGAAAAAGTCAAATGGGACACTTTTGTCAGTCCGGAAAAAAGGTCACTGCCTCCACTAAACGGCAACCAGTCAAGAAGAGCATTTTTCAGGAATGGTAAGATAATTTTAAATTTTACATTTCAGTTTGTGGTAAGGAGATGGATGGACCTGATAAATGATTACATAGTGTTTTGAGAATATAAGGGAAACACAGCAGCATTTATAGGTAGTTCTTGACTAATGACCAGAATTAGGACCAGAATTTCCATTGCTAAGTAAAGCGGTTGTTAAATGAGTCATGCCCAGTTTTACAACCTTTTTTGCCTCAGTTAAGCAAATCATTGCAGTTGTTAAGTGAATCACATGTTCATTAAAAGCAAAATCAACCTCCCCCGTTGACTCTCCTTGTTGTAAGCCAATTTGGAAGATAACAAATGGTGATTACAGCACTCCAAGACAATATGACCATCATAAATTCATGCCGGTTGGCAAGAGACCGAGTTTTGATCATGTGACTGAGGGGAAGATGCGGCGGTCTTAAGTGTGAGGACTTTTTTTCCCAGTGCCATTACAACTTCAAGGGGTTGCTAAATGAGCAGCCCTGTGCATGGAATGCTGTTCTCTGGAAAATACGTGAGACTTGGTTATACTTTGGCTACAAACTAAGATATTCCTCTTTATCAAAGAATATTTACAGTTAATTGTTATTTTGAGGTGGCCTCTGATGTTGGGATAGTGATTATTATAATTTCCTCCTCTTTGATTGTATTTATGATGAAAATAAATACATTTTATTCTTTTTAATGTTTAAGTAGTTTTGTAATGTATCCACTGAACATCAGCAATTGAATAATGGCATAATGCCATATGGTTTCTAACTTTGCCACAAAAGCATTTTAAAAAATATATTTAGGCCAAGCAACAATACCAAACTTGCAGAGAAGTAAAGGCAACATAATCATGCTGAGGATACAATTAATATCGATCAGTTAAATCACTTAGAGAACAACCTCTAGATTTGCTATTATTTAAAACCATGCCAAAATCATATTCATAGCTTAATGTATTGTAAGAAAAATGTTTTTTTATTTTTATGAATGCACTCAAAAAGTATTTTTTTAAGCAATTAAGCTATTTTCAGATTTTGTGTGAATTACACTCAGTAAGATTAAATGAACCATGTAATATTTTAACAAATGACTCTAAAAAGATGCATTAAAATCAAATTAAAACCGAACTTGCAAAGACATTTATCGGTTAGTATGCACTTTCATCTCTACCTATCAATGTGAAAGGCGCTGTAAGTCATTCAAAATTCTACATAACAGATTATTACAAACCTTTTTTTGTTTCCTTCTTGGCTAAATGACAAGATTTATCTAAAAGTGGACACATGTTCCAAACTATATAGTTAAGTTTTTAGAGGTCATCTTTCTAAGTAAAGGAAATCAAAATGCTGTCTTAACATAGTGTAGAAATCATACTGAGGTCATCTATTTGTGAACCAAGAGTATACAAGAAACCATTCACTTAAAAGTTTATCTGAAACACATTGAACCCTATGATGCTCTAATCACATAACAGGCAATTTATAAGGCATACCTTCCTTTCAGGAGATCTCTCTTTCCAAATGATCCCTTTGTGATAGGATTCTCAAATTGTTAGGGACAAGCGATCCTCTAGCTGAGGGCCCTCTCCCATCAAGACCATCTCTGTCAGGTTTCTAGGGAGTTTAAGGAGTGGGGAAAAAGTCAGGAAACTCAGTAGGACAGAATCTGAAGGAATATAGAAGCAGCAGATGAAACCTTTCTTGAAAGGAACTCTTTGATGCTTGTCCCATTCCAATTTCCTGTGATGTCTCATAAGAATGGAACAGCTGTCTTCTTCAAGAGGGGAACTTAGATCTAGCTGAATTATGATTAAAGCTTGCTGGGGACATCTTATTGAAGTAAGTTTTAGAATATCTGGTATTAATCAAAGTTCAGTACAGCAGCCTGATGTTTGATCTTCTGCTGGCTATCATTGATTGGAACTACTTCTGTGAATAAATTGCAGAGTATGAATTGTTCTTAAAGAGGCAACCTGTTTTCTCATTGCACGAATGTTATTGTATTTACTCAACATGCAAGCCCATAACTTATTTATGGCTTATTTAAATATAGTTTATTGCATTAACACAGCTGCACAGATTTCTACAATATACCAAATTTGGAGGGGGGGGGAGGTTTGTCCAGTCTTGGCACCTTTACAATTTGTGGGTTTCAATTCCCAGAATTCTCCAGCCAGCCAGCTGTATAACATACTGAATCTCATTATTTAGCTTAAATCCCACAATTTAGCTTAACTTTCATGAACCATTCTCTGTGACATTAAACTAGGTACTAGTGTCATCAACAACGATTTTTGAAAAATGTTTTTAACATCTGTATGATTTACAAGAAAAGTACATGGAAGTACCTACGTAATCGTCAAGAGTCCAACTTGACTTGAGGGTGTAAATGTTTTTCTCCTCTAATAGATTTGTTGAGTGTATTGAAGGATTTGTAAAGAGAATTAAACAGGATGTCATGGTAACAATTATGCCTTTTATAAAAACTATTTCTGCTATTCATTACTGATGAACATAAAAAGACATATTTCTGATCTTTTGTCCTTTTTTTGTTTGTTTGTTGCTTTTTATGCTCTTGAGTCAGTCTTGATTCCCGACAGCAGCCTGGAAAAGTCAATTCTATTTTCTTGGCAAGATTTGAGAAGTGGTTTGCTATTGTCTTCTTTCTAGGATTGAAAGAGAAAAGGACTGGCCCTAAGTCACCCACCTGGCTTCATGCCTAAGATAGTCCTAGAGCTTAGGTCTCCTGGTTTCTAGCATTATTATACTCTTATACTACCATCAAAGGGATTCTCATTTCTGACATTACCATTTCATATTTTATAGTGATGCCTGACAACCCCAACTTTCCTTACCGGAGATATGATCGACTTCCTCCAATCCACCAGTTCTCCATCGAGAGTGACACGGATCTCTCAGAAACAGCTGAACTTATTGAGGAATATGATGTGTTCGACCCGACCAGGCCTCGACCCAAAATCATTCTAGTCATAGGTAGGAAAGCAAAAAAATGACGCTGACCACAACAAAACCAATAATATTTTTCTTAGATTGGCAGTGGCTTTTAACAATGGAGCTGCTGGGTCAATGAATGTCAGAGTTTTGTTGTTGAGGACTCCAGCCTGCTGCTTAAATGTTCTACAATAAACTTCACCTGAAACACATAGTTGCAAATAGAGCTGAATCCCTGTAGGTTGAACTGTAAAAAAGATAAAATCTAATCTGGTAGTTAAATCTAACAGGATAATGAAACACACTAAGGACACTGACACCATTGCTGGGAATCTCTTTCTTATTACTCTTCCTTTTGCATGTCTGGTATATATACTAGTTTGGAGGAATCATGATCCTGATTCAGCTCTGCTAGCTGGATAATTTTCTGACAGTGTTCCTAGCACCATCATCCTGAGCAAACATGGGCAGTGAGAGAAGGATTCTTCAAAATGTGACCATTTCATCAAAATGATGATATGAATGTTGTGATGGCTGGGAGTTACACTTCAGCAAGAACTCCTAGCAGTGCATTGTTGTCATATCCATTTATATAACAACACACTAAAGTTCCTTATTGTTGAGAGCATTATGCCACCAATAGCTGCTGATGGTTAGATCAATAGAGAACTGAGGAGCTAGAAGGTAACAGGTAGTCTCATTTCTGCTCTGTGGTGTTTACAGTGAAAAGTACCATAGGAGTTGATAGACTAATGAACTTCTTCTCTATAGCTCCACAAAAGCTGATAAACTTACTTCATACATTCAATGATATTGAAAGCTACTTCTGTTGTGTTGACTTCTAGTATATCTTGAAGGTTTGGGAAAGACTGGCCTAGATTCTAACTCAAGTTATTCATCATTGAAAGATTGCTACAAGCTTGACTTTGATGCTCATTTAGGATGATAGGAGGAGGATAATCGAGGCAATGCATCTGAGAAAACTTGGTAAGGCTTTTGTTTTTCCTTATAGGTGGACCCGGCAGTGGTAAAGGAACTCAGAGCTTAAAAATAGCAGAACGCTATGGATTTGAGTATATCTCTGTGGGTGAATTGTTAAGAAAGAAGATCCATAGCACAAGCAGCAATCGAAAATGGAGTCTGATCGCTAAGATAATTACAACTGGGGAATTAGCCCCACAGGTAAAAACAACAACAAGCCTTCACAATCATGTGTATGTGTTTTTGTCCAGCAACATTTGAGAATGTACTTTTGAAATATATATATATATATATATATCTTCTGTTGTTGTTGTTTATCTGTTCAAGGAAACCACAATTACTGAGATAAAGCAAAGATTAATGCAAATTCCTGATGAGGAAGGTATTGTTATTGATGGATTTCCACGAGATGTTGCCCAGGCTCTTTCCTTTGAGGACCAAGTAAGCTATTTATTCTTTTGGCTGCAGCTATTTTGAATGTATCTTGTTTTTCATACCGGAATAAATTTATTTAGTATATTTCTGAACTGTTTTGCATAGCAAATTTGCATCTCAAATTAAATTCTAGGAAGGAAGTAATAAATTAGAACAATAGAAAAATAGGAATATGAATACCGGTAGGAACACTAAAATAAGGGTGCTTTTTATTATATAATTCTATCCATATTGAAGAAGGTTGTAGGTACCAACTTTTTAATGAGCTTTTTGATGTTTGATTTTTAATGTCACTTTTTAAACTTTCCCGATTGTTCCTCACTCCCATCTTTTTTTATCTTTGTTGTAATTTTGTATTTTACCGTTTTTGTTTTTTGAATTTTAATAAAATTCTTTTTTTAAAAAAAGGAATACGAATAGAAGCAGGAAAGCCAATCCAAGCAAAGTAATTCATCCAGTACTCACATGGGAAGTAGGGTTCATAAAATAGGTCTTCAATGAGTGTCTAAGAAATGTAATATATTTACTTAAACAAAGAGATGATTCCCTCCATCCCATCCCATAATTATGTGTGAATTGATATAGTTTTGCAGATTTGATATAAAGACTATTTAAGGGGGAGACAAATTGAAAAAAAAGCAAAGTTGAGTTTGGAATGGCAAAAGCAATGGTGGCAATTTTTTCATATCTCTTCTTTCTCAAGGCACTTCCTACAATCCTCTCCCCCACCCACCCACCCCTGTAAAGATATTCTTTTTCCCGTCGTAATGCCTTCCAGTTTTCTATTTCTAAAAGAATATTAAAGTAGAATGTGGTAAGGAGGTACAAATGTGAGAATGCATGTGGTGCATAAATATGCATGTGAGAATGAAACAGTGGTGTAGATAAATGGTTGCTAAATGAATTTTATCAATGCAGTTTATTTTACAAGCACATTAACTTTAACTAGTGATTATTATTTCAGTTAATTCACAAACTCCTATTTCTAACGGAGGGATTGGCGGATTGGTTTCTACTGGAGTTAGCAAATCCTAATTGATAAGGTGGGCAAATGCCAATGTCTTACAATGGATTTCTGTTTGTATTTATCTTCTCTTTTTGGGAAGCGGGGGGAAGTTGTGTTCCTTTGGGATAAATATAATAAAAAGATGTCTGAAGAAATTCAGGACAGGGAGCATACAGGCACTGCTACAAACAAATAAGCTACAAGGAATCACGTAATAAAACTCTGTAAAGGTAATCTTCAAGTTACAATCATATTTGAGGCCACAGTTTCTGTTGTTAAATAAAGCAGTTGTTAAATGAGTCATGCCTGATTTTTATTGCAATGGTTGTAAAGTGAATAACTGCAGTTTTTAAGTATAAAAATAACAATAGCAATAGCAATAGATACGTATCTATAAGCAATAGACTTATATATTGCTTCAGAGTGCTTTACAGCCCTCTCTAAGCAGTTTAGAGAGTCAGTATATTGCCCCCAACAATCTGGATCCTCATTTTACCCACCTTGGGAGGATGGAAGGCTGAGTCAAACTTGAGCCCCATTAGGATTGAATTCTAGGCTGTGGGCAGAGTTTGCCTGCAATACCGCACTTAACCACTGCACTACCAGATATATCTACTAATACACACAGTGATTAAAAAAATTATGGTATTTATATTGTGATTTCATGGCACAAGCCATGATTGGCAACCCCTAATTCAATGGTAAGTAAGTGTGTAAGTCACAGAGTTTGCATTGTGACATCAGAGATCACATTTTATCATCCACACAAATACCTGAGAAAGTCTACGGTAATCATGAAGATATGGCAATCTATCAGTCTGTTCACATCCTATGTATGGGAAGCAAACTAGTGTAATTGACTCACCATTAGTGTTACGTGCAGTGTCCAGATGCTACATTTTGCAGTAGCTAACCCCTTTCAAATTAATGAGCATCGACTCAGGTTATTTATAAATACCTAATTATAGGCTGATAAGAGATCGTTTTGTTGGCACCCATTTGGGAAATCTGATTCCATGAGTCCAGAAGCAGACAGAAAGGCAGCTAACAATGGCGATAATCTTGACTGTGTAATTAAATTGTTCCAAAGAGAAAAAAAGCCATCTAAGTTAACAAATCATATTTTTCATACATCAATAATTGGAAATGCAACTAGAAAAGGTTATTCTTTAATTGTGCATTTTCAGTACTCATTAGAGCACAGTTTCAGGAGCACGTTGTTACAAGAAGCCACAGCCTGGAAGTTACTGCAAGCTGCTAATTCAGAATGCAAGTCTGAATCTGCTTTTGGTAATACATGCATTAGGGCGACCCCTAGAGGGGGCAAGGGGGCCTAGAAGGGGCAAGGGGGCTAGCGGTTAAGACGCTGGGCTTATTGACCAGGACGCTGGCAGTTAGAGACCCAAAAACTTGTGACGGGGTGAGCTCCTGTTCTTGCCCCAGCTCCTGCCAACCTAGCAGTTCAAAAGCAAGCAAATGCAAGTAGATAAACAGGTACCACTTTGTGGGAAGGTAACAGCATTCCATGCACCTTGGCATTTAGTCATGCCCATGGAAGAGTCTTCAGACAACTCTAGCTTCCTTGGCTAGGAAACAGAGATAAGTACTGGCTTCTAGAGTCGGAAATGACTAGTCAGGGACCACACTTACCTTTTTAAATATGCACATTGTGTAACATTTTTCATTTAAAAATTGCAGTTTATATTATCACAAGGTTCTTTTTAAAAATACAATAAAAATATAGTTCGAAAGCCAGATTCTGAGACACTACAATTAAAAAAAAAACCAGCAGTGCATTTTCTGCCATATAAAATTAAGATACTTCAACATATGACCTTAATTCGTGGCAGTGATTTATACTGCAAATTATTGCAAGATGCTTGGGTAGCAAAAATGGCTTGTATATGAAATAAATTCTTATGATCACTTAAGGATATAAAAGGATTTTACATCCTACTAATCATACATTTAATTTCTTTTGTTTAAAGTTGGTGTGATGTAATAAAGGCAGTTATGTTTTGGGAGTAGTGATTTATGGCAGAAGCGGGCAGGAATGTTATCTCCCATTCCTCCCCCCCTTCAGGTTGAAAATGTTTTTTTTTTAAAATTGTTAAATTTGGGGTTTATATTACAATTCAGATGTTACTTCAATTGTTAAAATGGTTTAAAATAGTGGTTTTTCTTCTTAACCATCTTGTTACTGAAACTTGAGGGAGTTGTAAGGATTTGAAAGATTAAAATTCTCATCCTGTGGTTATACATTGCTTACTCCTAGTTTATAGCCTCAGGATCTGTATAAATCAGGACCCTATTTATTTAGTGTCTGTCTAGAAGCCAACCTTTCCGTTCTTTTCAGTTATTTTACAGGGTGAGAGTTTAATTATAATTTATTTCAAATTAAATCATGCTGTACGATTCATGTGTTTGGAATTTATTTCCCCTTCTAATCAGTTATTGCAAAGTACAGTGAGACTAAATTACGCACAGGCCAGCTCGAGGGATAATTCCTCAAAGTAGGCAGCTCCTTCAAAGCTTTTTATTCTTTTTCACATGGGCCTTTTCAAGCATACATGCACTTCATCAAATACCAGTTCCCCCTTGAGCATCCAAACCCCTTGCTGCAGGATTCTCCTGCATCTGCCTCCACCAAAATTAATTATTTTCCAGGCATGATTCTCAAAGAGTCTCTTTAATAAAATTTATTGAGAAGAAAAAGACAAGGACACTAAGATTCTGGCAATTGAACTATTCCCCATCTAAAAATCAATATATTCTTAACAGTACGCTAGGTTGGAGACTGCCTTATATCTTCCTGAGAATAGTAACATCTGGCTGATCTCTTCACTAATGTAGTTGGCTATTTGTATAACCTTCCCTTATCAGGATGAGAACTTAACCATTGCATCTGCTGCTTGAAGGCAGATGCATTTGCCTCCATCCCCAGCAAGAGAACAAACCTTACTTTGTTTAGAAGAATGCCATAAATTAACTGAACCATTTCCTATAGAGGTGGGTTTCAGCAGGTTCTGACCAGTTTTGGAGAATCAGTAGCGGAAATTTTGAGTAGTTCGGAGAACCGGTAGTAAAGATTCTGACTGGCCCCACTATTCTCTGCCTCCCAAGTCCCAGCTGATGGGGAGAAAATGGGGATTTTGCAGTATCCTTCCCCTGGATTGGGGAGGGAATGGAGATTTTACAGTATCCTTCCCATGCCACGCCTGCCAAGCCACGCCCACCAAGCCATGCCACGCCCACCAAGCCACACCCACAGAACCGGTAGTAAAATTTTTTGAAACCCACCACTGATTTCCTATCCATACAGCTCCTTAAGCAAAATCCTTTTAAAGGCATAGTTTTCCACTTCTTTTCTCCTCCCCTCTTCGCTGTCTTCTCTGTGCAATTTTTTCCATTAGTAAATCTTTCCACAACTTTTGTAAAAAGTCTGTAGTTCCTACCACATAAGACATTGACATCTGAAGCTGACCCTTAATTTTTATCCGCAATTTTTTTTAAAAAGGGCAACTTTCTAAGCTTGAAGATAAAAGATGAGTGATTTTAGGTTTTTTCTCCTTCTTTCCCTGTCAGATGATTGATGATTTCTGAATCTCAGGTTTTGTCACGCCTAGGGCAATGGGTCTTCCATTTCATCAATAAATATTTGAGAATAGTTGCAAACTGAGTCTACTTTAGACTAGAATGCACAGAAGATGCAGGATCCTTCTTTAGAAGATCAAGGTAGGACAAATGAAACAAATTATTCACAGACCATTCTTCCAGAATTGTGGGTGGATCTTCCACTCTACTTATTAGCTTTCTGGTAAGAACTATTATTGCTTTCCTCAATTTGACTTAATTGTTCAAAGAAGTGCACTTGAGGAAAAGGATCTTTCTAGCCTAAGCATGTTTATAGAGAAGAAAATTCCTTACTCATTAAGTCTTTCTTCTAGGTAAGCTTAAGTGATTTCATCTGCCAAAAGAGATGACATGAAGATAATTTGTACTAATTATCTAGATTGGCTCTTGTTTATATCTTGAGCAAATCATAAAGTCCTTCTTAATTTTTTTTCTCAATATGTTATATAAAATAACAAGATAATTGCATTGGCATCAGAGATCAACATAGCCATACCACCACATAGGCCAGTGATGGCTAACCTTTTTGACGTCGCGTGCCAAAAGTGGGGGGAACGTGGGGGGTCACGGGTGCCTGTGCCCACATTCATAATTCAATGCGCCCTGCCCTCCCGCGCATGCACATGTGACCCCCATACACACACTTCCCTCTGCTTTTGGCACATGATAGCACGGTGGGCCCAGTAGGCCCGTTTTTCCCCCTCCCCAGGCTCCAGAGGCTTTCTAGGAGCCTGGGGAAGGCAAAAACAGCCTTCCCCTTCCCCCTGGAGGCCTTCCGGAGGCCGGAAACAGCCAGTTTCCCGACTTCCGGTGGGATCGGAAGGCCTGAAAATCAGTTGGCTGGTGCGCGCTGGAGCTGAGCTAGGGCAACACTCGTGTGCCCACCAATATGGCTCCGGGTGCCATCTGTGGCACCCGTGCCATAGGTTCGCCATCACGGACATAGGCATTTCAGTCTTCAGGGTTTCTAAGCAATGAATTCTCAAACATTCAGGTTTGTCTCAGTCCCTGTCTTTTATTATGGAGTTAGCTCATAAAATCTTAATCTCTAGTATTCACTATCCTTTTCTCATTTCATTAGTGTGGGTGTGCATAATTATTTGCTTCCTCCATTCCTCTGGGAAAAAATAATATCATTGACAAAACTTAAATTGTAACTTAGAAAAATGGTTGCACAAGCAGGAACAAAACTATTAGATAACAGCCCTATGTGAAACATTTATTTATTTATTTATTTATTTATTTATTTATTTATTTATTTATTTATTTATTTATAATTTATATACCGCCCTTCTCCCTGAGGACTCAGGGTGGTGTACAACCAAAATTAAAAAACATGTAATACAAACAATAAAAACAATTAAAAATATATATAAATTATGGCTTCAATTTAAAAAATTTTAAACCCCTATAAACATTTAAAATAATTCTTAAGCCAGCCCAGCTTGTTTGAAAAAGTGGGTTTTAAGGGCACGGCGAAAGGCACCGAGGTCTGGAATTCTCCTTATCTCTGGGGGCAGCTGATTCCAGAGGGTAGGTGCCCCCACAGAGAAGGCTTTCCCCCGGGGGTCGCCAGCCTACATTGTTTGGCTGATGGCACCCCGAGGAGGCCCTCTCTGTGGGAGCGCACGGGTCGGTGGGAGGTCACTTGTGGCAGTAGGCGGTCTCGCAGTTACCTAGGCCCTATGCCATGGAGCGCTTTAAAGGTGATAACCAACACCTTGAAGTGCACCCGGAAGACCACCGGGAGCCAGTGCAGCTCGCGCAGGAGTGGTGTTACATGGGAGCACCACGTTGCTCCCATCACTACCCACGCGGCTGCATTCTGGACCAGCTGGAGCCTCCGGGTGCTCCTCAAGGGGAGCCCCATGTAGAGAGCGTTACAGTAGTCAAGGCGAGAGGTGACAAGGGCATGAGTGACTGTGCACAGGGAATCCCGATCAAGAAAGGGCCGCAACTGGCGAATCAGGCGAACCTGACAAAAAGTCCCCCTGGTCACAGCCGTCAGATGATCCTCTAAGGACAGCTGTCTATCCAGGAGGACTCCCAGATTGCGAGCCCTTTCTGTGGGGGCCAAAGACTCGCCCCCAATAGTCAGCGATGGAGTCAACTGACTATATTGGGATGCCGGGAGCCACAGCCACTCAGTCTTGGAAGGGTTGAGCCTAAGCCTATTCCTCCCCATCCAGATCCACACAGCCTCCAGGCACTGGGACATCACTTCAAGGGCATCGTTGGGGTGGTTTTAACAGACTTCCAACTGCAACCAATCAAATTTGTATTTGGACTCCCCAAACACCTATATGAAGGAAAATTCCATTGTTTCTACAGCTTGTCCATACATTAGCTGGATATGTATAATTTGTGTAATGATGTATTGACATTTTAATGTTATTTGCATGCATTTACATAATTTGCATGACATAAATGCATGCAAATCTTATTTAAAGTTCAATTAGTCAATTACCTGAATTGGTGCAAATAATATAAAAACACCAATTATGTCATTATACTAATGAAGTAAATATGCCAATTATCTATTTTGAGGTTTAGCAGATATTTAGGTTTAACAAAAATCCCTTCTTTCCAAATAATCTATTAAGTTGAGCTTTTACTATTATATTATATTAGAATTAAACCTGACACTTCAGAAGTTGAGTGGTTGATGGTTCTATGTAAGCATGGCCAATTTTGGAATATGGAAATGTTGAAACAGTTCCAGAGCTCCTTTCTTGATATTAAATATCTCTGATCTTGTCAAGGAGTGAATGCAGTGAATAAGCCCAGAAGGTAATAGAGCAATAATGGTATTTGGGGGGGGGGGGGGGGGCCGGTTCAATGAAGCAAAGGTTTAGAACTTATTCAAGTGCTGTGCCATTTTTTTTCTCCATGCAGAGTTGGTTAGCAAAACTATTTAGAGTTTTTACAATTTAGTCATTGGAATGGATTAAAAACAAAGCATCCTTTTACATGGGAAGTATAGCAAATTGGACAAAATGAGGGGTGATATGAAATCACTCATTTGCATTCTTGACTTCTGGCTGTTGTGCCTCAGATTTCTTGCTAGTATTCATTCATTCATTCATTCATAAAATTACCACAAGGTAACTCTGGATGATTTTCTCTTAAAACTCTCAGTCCATCAACTCAGTGCAACCAACTCAGCTCATTTTCGTTTCCTTTTCCCCACATGGGAGAAACTTTTTGGGTGTGAAAACTTTTATCTCCTATCTTTGTTTTTTCAAACTAAACTTATCACCTTGACATAGAACTGTCTGTCTAGAAAAATCACAGGACAGAATAGCAAATAGTGCTTAGCTGCACCATTCTATTCTAGAACTCTTTCTTCTGGGTTTCCAAATTCCTTGTATTGGGCTTCCTATTGTAACTCAAGTTTACAATATTGATCACCACAATACAAAAAAGATGTTGAGACTCTAGAAAAGATATAGAGAAGAGCAACAAAAAGGATTGTGGTGGTAGAAACTAAAACATATAATGACCAGTTGCAGGAACTGGGTATGTCTAATATAACAAAGAGAAGAACTGGGGTGACATGGTAGCAGCATTACAATATTTGAGGAGATGTCACAGAAAAGAAGGGGACAACCTAAGCATACAGGGCAAGACAAGAAGTAATGGATGGAAATTTATCAAGAAGAGATCCAATTTAAAAGTAAGGAGAAATTTGTTGGTAGTGAGAACAATTAACCAGTGAAACAGTTTGCTTTCAGATGCTGTGAATGCTCCATCAATTGATGTTTATAAGAAGAAATTGGACAGTCATTTGTCTGGAATGCTTGGGCAGGAGGTTAGACTAGAAGATCTCCTTGGTCTCTTCCAGTTCTGTATTCTGATTGAATGACATTGCTGTGAAATCTGCAATATCTTCATCAAATAAGATCTTTGGCACTTGATTTCTTCCAACCAATTATATTGGCCTAAAATGAGCACATTTGCAAAGTTGTTTGACTTCTTGGCTCTTTTGCTGAATTTGCAAATACATCTTTGGTCTTTCTGCTAGATTTAGTTTTAAGATGACTTGATGTATATATTGATGACTCTCTTAGAATGTTGGTCTACTATAGTAACACCATGCTCAATAAGGTAGCTTCTTGAATAAAATTATGGATTACTGGGTTCTATATTGCTATTGTAACATCTACCTTAGCCAGAAAATTAATTAAATGTAGTATTTCTATCCTTGGGAAAGTTCTGATGAGGACTTCTGAAAAAAACCAGAATTGTAAAAAAAACCCCAACAACATGTCTTTAGATAAAGAAACACCATTTTTTTCCCACATCACAGTTTCAGAGGATTGACAAATATTTGAAATCTGTTTACATTCCAGGCACTTAACATTCCAAACTCTTTGCATTCTAGGCACATAAATGCTGAGAAAGAGGTCTGGCTTTATACTAATTTGTAATTCAGGCTGAAGGACCATGAAACATCTGCAAGACTAGTGTGTTTAATACTTCCTTCAGATAGAAAATGCCTGAACAATTTTCATATATTCTTTAATTTTTGAGTACCATTTTCATTCCAGTGCAATGTTCATCCTTTGTAAACTAGGTTAATAAGTTTGTTTATCATAATTAATCAGGATTTATTTGTAGATAAACTGTAAGAGTTGAGACCCTTTTTGGTAAGGTAAATCAAATTTTCCAGTCAACACATCCTATAATGTATAGGGTGACAAAATATGGACAAAATCACTAGCCAGACCAAGACTGCAATCTTAATTCAGGTCTTTGAAGAAAAACATACTGGTTTAAATAGTATATAAATAATTTCACTTATCTCCCACTTCATGACATGGTGACTTAGCTTTACTTAAATGTATTCAAGTGAATAAGGTTAGTCATGGCATACTTAAGTCCTGGTACAATTACTCTGAATCTATTTGAATCGGAGTTCGTGGATTTCTTGCAATAACATTTCTCCATTCACCTTTTTTGAGAGGTTCCAGGTGCAAGTTTTTGTTCTTTGTTGCTGATGTTATTGAAATGAATTGGGAAGACTCGATGGGCCATCTCCATCAGAATACCAAGCATGAAAGAGATCACTGATCAATCAGGGACTGGGTTGATACATAATATGATGTGATCCCTGGAGGACTGCAGTTGACTTGCATGCAGAAATGATGGAGAACATTGAGTTCATCTCCAACAGTACTTTCAATCTAATAGGTTCACAAATTCAGCTTATTGTTGTCTTCAAGAGTGGGGAAAGGCAAGCAAGAGAAGATGTGTGTTAAGATACTGTGATAGTAGACTTCCGGTGGGACTGCAACATCGCCGGACGCTTCTTTTTGAAGCGCCTACCGAGGGCTCCGTAGAACCGCAAGAACAGCGACTATCAGCTGTCTTGCGGTTTGGAAACTTTCCCCCTGGTATGAGGGGGGAAAGTGAGTAGACGGGTGGGGTAGAGCTCCCTGAGAGTGCCAGATTTTACCCATAATCTGGCGCTCGAAGATGAGAGCTCCCCGTTAAGCCTGTCAGTACTCCGGACCCTGTATGTCTCTGCCTTGCAGAGCTAGATGTCGTTACCATCCCAGCAACCAACTTTAAACAAATGTTTTTTGAATCAAGCTGGTGGAGCACAAGCTGCACGAATGAAACAGCAAGTATTTTTTGTTCTTTCTTTTTAACTCCAAAGATCTACTTTCTTTAAAAGATTTTTCCTAAGCTGAAAGTGAAAGCAAGATGGCGTTTGAGTTTCAACGGGGTGTGAAGAAGTGAAAGTTAAAAGTAATTATTGACAAGCCCCTGTTTGAAACGTAAAACTCCTTTTTGAAAAGTGGATGAAACAAGAAAGGATGTAATAATAATAATTGAAGCAGCAATACAAATTACAAATTGTAAAGGGTCTTTTTTTTTCTTCTTGATACTCTTTTTTCCCCCCCTTTTTTTCCTGTCCTTCTGGAAGGGAAGGAAGAAGGGGGCAAGATGGCTGGTCTTTTTGAAAGCAAAGAAAGCAAAGGAGGGTTAATTAACCCTCAATGGTCTGATTTTGAGGAAGCTTTGAGCTCAATTACCTCTGCTTTATTGAAAAGAATTGATACTATATTTCAAGCTTCTCAAGCTGGAAACAATGAAATATATGGAAATACTGAGTTGCAATCTAGCAGTGGGGGATTGAATGAAGAGTTGGGAGATGTAAAAAAACCAACAACAGATCATAGCAGTTTTTACTGAGGAGAGAAAGATGAATGCTGTGCAGAATAAGGAGCAAGAAATTTTGGAAGCTGATGAAATTTTGGTTACACAAATTTTTTTTTATAAAACTCAATCTGCATTTAAAGAGCTGTTTCCAGAAGAAGTTACATTTCTGCAAAAATTTTATAATATGCAATCCCAAAACCCGCAAAATTTTACTGGAGTTAAAAAAGGCAGAGGGATCAAAGTTAAGAAGAAAGTTCGTAAAAAGGAAAAGAAGAAAGACTGGAAAAATGGAAAATAACCCTGCTTGATGAGACAATGGTCCTTAAAAAGTATTGTTTAACTGTTTAAAGATTTTGAATTTTTGGGAAAAAAAAACCAGACAGCAGTCTAATGCCAGTTAACTAAGTGATGAGCGACGATGAGGAGGCAACCTACAGCTGTATTGGAATATTTTGAGAAGAATAAACAGATCACAGCAATGCTGGTGTGTTGGGCTGTGAAATATGCCCTGACTTGAATGATTTGGAATATTTTATTAAGGACTGTAATAAATTTGGATTTAACTGTAATCGCAGAAGTTTTATTGAATATAGTAAATTGGAGTTTCCTGTTTGATGGTAATAAATATAAGGCAAAAGGACTATGGATCTAGGGCAATTGCAGGTGATCTGGTGGTTTCCCTAATATGTCTGATGAATTTATTAATCTAATTTTTGACTGGATTTGATGGATACTATTTCAAATATAATTATAAAGTCACTCGGGGGGGGTTTATAAAGAAGCAATTTTTTATTTAGGTGGGTAGACGCAAATGAAGATATTCTATATGCTGTTGGAAGATGTGAAGACAAGAAGATTAGCAACTGGTTTAATCTAGTATGAAGAATTTAAATGTTTGATATAGTTACTAAATGATGTTTCTAGTTGATTTGTTAATATGTATTGATAAATTGATAAGAGGTTTGATTGTTATTTTTTTTAATTAAAAAATTATTATTTTTTTTTATTAAGTGTTTTAACCATAATTGGACCTTGATGGTTTAAAAGTGGAGGATGGAAGACTTTATATAGTATTTTATTTTAAATTTGGGTTTTTTTGAATGAGGGTTTCTTTTTTGTTGTTGTTGTTGGGGTTTTTTTTGTTTTAAATGAAAGAAGTTATAAAATATCTTGTTAAATTGTATAGACCTAATAATTTGTTAAGTATTAATTAGCTAAATTGAGTAATGATAGGTTTGATTAGGTAATACTTAATTGTTTTATTAACTGCTGTAATTATAAATGGAGATTAATTTTGTTGAATTAGATGGAATAAGAAGAAAGAAGACTTGCTTTCCTTTTATCTATTTGTTTAATGATTATGATTATGATAAGTGTGAAATGGAGTTTAATTTAGAGAATTTGAGCTGTATCTTATCTTGTATTTGCTCTGGGAAGTCGGGGGGGTGGTTGGGGAGGGGGGAGAAAATGTATGTAAAACTTTTAAAACTTTTTCAATAAAAAAAAAGATACTGTGATAGAAATTCCACCTCTATACTTGTGTGTAACTTTATGATGCAAGTACAAAAGGGCTGAATTTGCATTCGAGTTAAGATGAAAATTGGCATCAGTATAGCTTGGAACAGCTTATATGGTTCAGCTCCAGTTTTTAAGTGCAGAATCAAATGATAAACCAGGTGAAGCCCCTATACCCGTGATGGCGAACCTATGGCACGGGTGCCACAGGTGGCACGCGGAGCCATTTTGGTGGGCACGCAAGTGTTGCCCTAGCTCAGCTCCAGCGCACATGCGTGCATTGGCCAACTGATTTTCAGGTCTTCCGGTCCCACCGGAGGTCGGGAAACTGGCTGTTTCTGGCCTCTGAAAGGCCTCCGGGGGGGATGTGGAAGGCGGCTTTTGCCCTCCCCAGGCTCCTAGAAAGCCTCTGGAGCCTGGGAAGGGGGAAAAACAGGCCTACCGGTCCTACTGTGCGATCGTGTGCCAAAAGCAGGGGGAAATGGGGGGGGTCACATGCACATGCGCAGGAGGGCGGGGCGCATTGAATTATGGATGTGGGCACACACACCCATGACCCCCACCGCTCCCACCACTTTTGGCACGTGACGGCAAAAAGGTTAGCCATCACTGCCCTATACAAACCCCCCTATACTTATTTTAGGTTGAATTCATATTATCTTTACAGATCAATGTAACCAATATTATTTTAATATGTCATTTCTGAGTAGAATGTCCTAAAGGCAATGGAACTATGCCTATAGTTTCTCATCCAACTTGGCAACTAGTAGGAGTGTGAAATGTCAGTTCTAGAAGTATTTAATTATATGTAATGCTTTAACTGTCAAAATCCTGCACAATTTTTTACTGCTAATAGTTTAGTGCGAGTTATGATCATGAACTATATCAGTTTTGGATTTGCCAACCATTTGTCTCTCCTAGAGGAACTGTAAGGAGTTCATAAATTTCCAGCTATTTTTGATTAATCTCAGATTATGGTAATATCTGCACTCTTAATTGTGGTTTATATTAACTGGGTTACTAAATAACGCAGCCTCATAAATCATAGTTTGAAACTTACTTTCATAAACCGTATTAAGATTAAGCATGCTTTATCCTGGTTCAAATCTTGTGCTAAGTTACATTAGTAAACTGTGGAAATAAAACTGCTGGACGAAAATAAGAAAGGGCTCAGAAGCACAGCTTCATAACACCAAGCCATGGTTTAATTATGTACTAATACAGCCACTGTATATAATATTGCAAGGCTTAGAAAGCTGTGCAGTTCCAGCTGCTTATTGAAGTGGCTTGACTCTTTACACTTTGAAATACATTTGAACTTTCTAAGGAAAGTGCTAAAGAGCTGACTTGGTGTAGATGTTAAAGGCCCTGAGTCAAAACTGTGATGCTTTGAGTTCTAGTCATGCCTTTGGGAAATGTTTTCTGAAAATGTTGGGAAGAAAAGGTGAATTATCCAGGCAATTATTCAGAATCCAGATTGGCTCAAAAGAGAAAGAGAGAGAAAGAGAGAGAGAGAGAGAGAGAGAGAGAGAGAGAGAGAGAGAGAGAAAAGAAGCTTGCCTAAAAACAAGATAGTGTTTTTTTAAAAAAAATCCTGTAATGTAGTAAATATTAATTTGTGCTCGATGTACTTAAGCTATCTCCTTCAGAAACCAGACAATAACTCAAGCACATGAGTATTGTATAAGAGAAGCACAAAATGCTAGAACTAATGGACTGTCAGATGCTACTGGATTTGTGTTCTTTTTCTCATAATAGCCAACTCATAATGGGATCTTAAAGGATATAGATTTCTGAAAGAAAAAATGTTAACTGAAGCAATAGCTGTAGGACAGCATAGGAAAACAAGAAAGTTTTGTCTTGAGTGTTTTTTGTTGTTATGGAAATGTGATGCTCCCATCTAATAATGTCAATATCAGCCTTTTGTTTTTAAAAATACCTACTTCATTTTTAAAAAGTACCTATAAAAGGAACACTTACTAAATCTGCTGAGGGATCAGGGTTTTTGGGGTTTTTTTGGTTGTTGTTCAGTTGGAAGAGCCATTGGGACTTTATCTGACAATTGTCATTGTCAAGGTCTAGCCTATTTTAAGTAGTGCTGGGTTGCATTCTTTTTTAAATGCATGAGTAAAGGTGACCTATAGACTTTCATCCTGTAAAAAATAAGATCCTGTGAAACAGCAGGAGAATTTGTTCTATGAAAGCCATTTTTCCTTCCCAGGGGCTTTTTTGATCATTCAAAAGGCATCTGGTGATGATAATGTTATCTGTTTTTTTTAAAGAATCTTTTTAGACTGTCACACATGAATTTTGCAGCTGTTCATAATGATTTTATTAGTAAAAGGAATAGAAATACTAAAGATATTTCTAGTTACATTGAAAAACAACAACTGAATGTATGCATTATGACATGCATTTAATGTATTAAATAAATACATTATTTATTATGATTATGTCTATTTCTTTTTCTACCTGCTAACTGTTTCCCTAAATTGGCAAGTAATATACTGTAAGTTATAAAGCAAGAATAGAAGGTAGAAGTGTATGCATGAACATTTACTCTCGTTAATCTCTCTAAATATAGATTTAGAGAGCTTGCCTACAATTTAAATATCCCCACTTTCTTCTCGTACAAATTTTCCATTAATAGTACTTGGTACCTTGAAAAGAAACCTGGTAATTGTGGCACATTGAAAATTATAGATTGGAAATTATTGAGGTGTGGCTAGAGGTTGACACCTAAAGGCTGAATTTCTGATAATTTTTTTCTCTCAGAGCACACATTCAGCTTGTGTTCGCCAAATACAGAAGACTGTGCATGCAGTTATTGATATGGGACCTCTTTTCACTAATCATTTGAGGAGTGGTAAAAAAGAAATAGCAGTTGATGCTAAATTAGGCTAAATTTTCTCATTGTTCTTAGTTTTAATTCTCAAGCATTTTACTATTTCCATTTTGTTATTTTAAAACCTGCATGGGTGTATCCATAAAGTTATTAGCTGTCCTTTAGATTTATTTATTTTTCAAAAACTCACTTCTGTCCTTTATTTTGCTCATTTAACTTTTACCATACAAATTGTACCATTTAATGCAGTCTTTCACATTCCTGTGAAAAATATAAAATTTGAATTTTATTTTTAAAACAGATTTATATATACTGCTTGATTTTAGATATTTTTATGATACCTTTTTCTAAAGGTTTTCTTTGTATTGCGTTATAAAAATAAACATTTTTTTATTCTTATGAATCTCTTCCAAATAAGCCCCCTTTTCAAGTTTGTCCTTTATTTTTTTTTAAAAAAAATATGATCACTGCAATTATAATGTGAGAAAGAAATGAAACATAAGGCTCAGTTTTGATCTAATAAACACCACACGTGTATTAATGTATTAAAAAAAGCTGCAAAATTATTTCTTTGCATAGGACTTAGCATGATATGCAAATCAGAAACCACACATTTTCTGAGGTATTTATACATATTTTTCCCCTCTGTGCATTGTTTTTGGGCTTGTCTGTAATTCTAGCAGGAATCAAATTTCAGCTTTATATTTACTGTGGATGTATTCTTTAAGTCCAAATGTTTTCCCCTTTTCACTGTAACCGAGTCATCCATCTTTATCTCTATTATAGTGAGAAGAAGAAGGGATGTACTATAACAAATTACATAATTGCTGATATACATCTCAAGTAGGCATATTCTATTTTCTTTTCCAAGAATTAGAAGATGGAGAGGCTTTTGTTGTATTAGATGTTACAAAGGCTGAGCCTTTAGTTGAGTAACTGTTTTGAGGGAAGGTCATATCACCTTATGTCTATGCACTTCATCTTTATTTCTCTTTGTTCCTTATTTCAACTTAGCCTGTTTTCACCATTATGCTTCTCTTATACAAAAATAAATCCTCTGATTCTTCCTTCTTCACTTCCTTCAAGAATCCTCTTTTGAACAATCATGGATTTTTTGTAAAGAAAAATTTAAGAAATTAAATTAAAGCAAAAGGTCAAGGTTATATTTCTTCTGTATTTTACGGTACTGAAAACAGTTGGAAGTCATCACTTTTCCTTTTTTGGCTTTGCACTTTTCTCTCTCTCTTTTTTCCTTCTATATTTTTATTTTATAATGAAACTTAATAACTAATTCCTCAACCGGCCTTCAGTTGAGGAAAACTTTAAAGAGGCTTTTGGAGAACACAGGCATTCCTGTCAAGAGGGAGATGGGGTAGAGTATACTTTTTCCTGCACATTTTCTATAAATCTTTTAAAGATAAAATGTAGCCTCGCAATATTTGAGATGCCTTTTAGCGTCTGTTTTGCATATGTGCTAAATTTGTCATGTGAAGTCCTTTGCTGTGAACAAATATACTGCACATATGCATATTTATATGCATGTGTTTATATGTGTGTGTGTATATACTGTGTGTGGGGGGGATGCGGTGGCTCAGTGGCTAAGATGCTGAGCTTGTCGATCAGAAGGTTGGCAGTTCAGCAGTTCGAATTCCTAGCGCCACATAATGGAGTGAGCTCCCGTTACTTGTCCCAACTTCTGCCAACCTAGCAGTTCGAAAGCATGCAAAAAATGCAAGTAGAAAAATAGGGACCACTTCGGTGGGAAGGTAACAGTGTTCTGTGCGCCTTCGGCATTTAGTCACATGACCACGGAGATGTCTTCGGACAGCGCTGGCTCTTCGGTTTAGAAATGGAGATGAGCACCATCCCTAGAGCCAGAAACAACTAGCACGCATGTGTGGTGGAACCTTTACCTTTACTATATATATACACACACATTTACTTTACGTGTGTATAAAACAGAACCTACTGATCAAGCTACTAGAAAGATTATGCTTTCCAAAAGAATTACACTTAAAAAATGATAATTTTAAATCTCTTAAAGATATGCATTTAACATTTAGTTTTAATGCTTTTTGCTTTCATATGTTGGTGCTAAAATACTGATGTTTTCCATTGATACGACAGAACTACTTACATGAAGGTGAATCTAAGATGACCTACTGGCACCACATATCTTGCTTGACTGAATAGTGTTTCTCCATTTTTGTGAGAGACCATGTAATTTTAGAGTTAATCCAGGCCATGTATAGATTTGTGTTTTAGGTTATTGGAAGAAAGTATTTGTTACAAATATTGACATTTCTTGGCATGTTGTTAGTAGTTTATCTCCTGCTTGATTTTTTAAAACAGGATCATATTTTCCTGTTATTCCAGATGTTATTTTACTTCCAGTGTGAACTTTTCTACCTCCTATAATTAATATTTTTTGGAAGGGAGTTGTTATCCTAAGATACTGCATGTCAGCATAGAACCATTCAGTTTCCTTATTAATAAGAAAATATTAATATTAATAATAAATACTAGTTGGCCTTGCAACATAGTATTTCGCAGCCTAAGGTCTTTAGTATTTTATTCAACCATATTCATTCAGTTACTTAGCACCAGTTATTAATTTATATATCTTCACTATTCTCTTTCAATCTTCTTATGTTCTTCCCAGAATCACTCAGCCTTTATGGCTTTCGAGCATTTCCAATTTTGAGGATTTTCTATCACCATCAAATGCCTATTTTTTAAATAAAGGGTTTTTTCCCCCTTCATTTTGATAAATTTGCAGATCCTACCTAAGTCTGCAAGCACTACTGTGAAGAGATGATGTCATATTTGCTGACATAATGATTGTAATTGTAAAGCTTAATTAGCTGTATATTTAATAAAGTATTTACCAAACTTCCAAGATTTGTGGTTGGAATGTGATATATAAGCTGTAGATAGTTTGAATAAGAAGAAAATGGACCTGGGGTACAAACTTCTCTTTAGATAATTACACACATTGGTTCTAATGCATTCTCTTTTATAACATTAGCTAATTTTGCCAAGGTTTAATGTGCAAACCACCCAATTTTTAAACATTTGCTTTCCAAATGCAAATGGCATTGACACTACACTCCTTAGGAAATGACGAACTGTCCTGAATGTTTGTCTTCCTTAAGTAAACAACTTAAAATAAACTCCCTCAGTATCTTTTAATTGTATGGCTGCTTAGGTTATCCTGTTATTTCATATGGACTCTAATCATCAGACCAATTATTTGCGACAGTTTCATTCCGCTCAATTATTTTCAAAGAACATAATTATCCCCATCATGTGTTTTGAAACATAAATATCAGCATTAAGACTTGAACCCAACAATCAATTTGGTAAAAGATGCTCAGTTCAGTTAGGATTATTTATTTCTGCTATGTTATTATAAAGAGAACATGGCCATCATAGTCTGTGACAAGTGCCTTTGGCCTGAACAGCATGCTGAAATCATGTGGGGTGGCACTATCTTTTCTTTTTCTAGTGTTTTCATGCCATGCTCATAAATGCACTTCTAGATGCCAGCTGATGCCATTTCCTACATCTTCCTTACCAACTGGGATTACATTTCTTTCAAACCAAAAAAAGGGGGTGATAAATTGCTCTTTCTCGTCAAGTTGTAGCTATGGACACGGGGGTGCAAGAAGGGAGAAAAGAGAATCTTCTTTCTTCTTAGTCTACACAGTGTTGGATACAGTATAGTCTACAGTGTAGTCTACACAGACTGCCTGTTGGATGTATCAGTTACCATCAACATAATTTAAATTCTAGAAGGAAATTCTACTTCCCTTGGGATGTTAACAGAGATCATATTTCCCTTCTAACAAAAATATGGCAAAAGTTGGAGGTTTAGAGCAACATTCATTCATTCATTCATTCATTCATTCAATTTCTATAGCCGCTGAACTCAACCAAGTGACTCATAGATGGACAATTGACAGTAACCTGAATATATTTCTCTGTGTTGATCTTTCCATCATTTGGATTATTTTCTTTGCAGATCTGTACCCCAGATTTGGTGGTGCACTTGTCCTGCTCAAATCAACGACTCCAAGAACGCCTAATGAAACGCGCCGAACAACAGGGGAGGCCAGACGATAACCTTAAAGCCACACAGAGACGCCTGACTAATTTCAAACAGAATGCTGTTCCGCTGGTCAAATATTTCCAGGAAAAGGGTCTGATAGTGACTGTAAGTTTTAAAATCAATATGCTTGATAAATTAATTTTGGCTAGCAAATTTCAGGCAATGATCATCTGACCTAGAAAAAGATTGTTTCATGCTTTTGAGAATAACTGTTTAAATCATTAAAAGTCTCCCTCCCATATGTTTGATTGAGAGCTTCTGCTTTCCGGCTCTCAAAGACTAAGAGGCCCCAATTGGTTTTGTGGCTGTTTCATGCTCACCTGGATGCATAATTTATTCAGCAATTGCTTTTTTGATCAAAGCCCTTTCTATTAGAGCAGAAATATTTTTGAGCCATTACTGTTGTCTTACAACACCCACAAAAGTTCCTCTCAGAGAATCTGGTAAGTCATTTGATGAAAGAGCAGTGTTCAGATGGAAATGGTCTGTGTCAATCCATTTTTGCGCTTGGGATCAGCAGCAGAAAAATTGTGGCCAAATTTAGGGATGCTATAAGCTACCTCAGTATTTCTCAACCTCTTCAGTTTGCTGGACAATTCTGGCAGCTGAGGTCCACATGTCTGAGGCTGGGAAACGCTGAGCTATAGAATACATTTTGAGCTGGACACTAATTTGGAATGAATACAGCCATTCTGTTAATATGAATTACAGCTAGTTCTCGTTAAATGACTGCAGCAAGCAATGAAAACATGCTTTTCATATATGTCCAGTCTTCGCATTGATGACCTTCAGAGATCTGTAAAACAGGCGAAAGCTGAAGTAAAATCATAAGCACAGTTGTAGTTTCAATTGGCAACTGTTTCAATTTATGACCGATTAGCTGGTCCCAACTCTGGTCGCTAAATAAAGGCTACCTGTATGTTGAATGTACATCTTATTTTCAGATTCTGCTTGGCGTTAACAGTACTTTTATGCCGCAATTATTATTCTGTCCAGAACTCAAAAGCAAGAGTCAGCAAGTCTGGAAAAGATAATGTTCCATATTTGCTATATAGCATCAGACAAAGCAGTGGAATGATAATATGGCTCTTGTTAAATTTAAAATATTCTTGTAAGCAATAAATATATTGCTTAGATGTAGACCTGGAAATAAATCACAATGTTGATCCTGTTTGTAAAAGAATGGATTGTTATAAGAGGAATTCTGTAGCTCTTTCAAATCAATTCTTTATAAAAGAAACCAGAAGCGCCAAGCAAGCAGCTCGGTGAAATATTATAGGAGAACAGGCTGAGAGCAGCAAAAAACGATCTTTTGGCCAGTAAGAGATCTGTCAAAAGGTTGGAATATCTGTAGGAGTCTGCAGAAAGATTTTCTTCAGCTCTGTGAAAAGGGGGAGGAAAACGAGGATGGTTCTGATCTCAAGCTGTATCCCAATTTTGCATTGCTTAGACCAGGGATCTCCAACCTTGGCAACTTTAAGACTTGTAGACTTCAACTCCCAGAATTCCTCAGCCAGCTTTCCTTAGACAGTTCAGCTAATTAACAAACAAACCAAACCCTTTTTTCTCTTATTTTACTTTGATATTTGCAGTTGAACCTAGGGAGAAATTCATCTAGCATGGATGGGAAACTTCTGCTCCTCAAATTATTCCCAAATTACCTCTTCTCAGTATCTCTAACAATTGGTCATATTAGATGGGAATGATGAGTTGTCCACAACACTGAAAAACTACACTAATGTTGGGATTTTTTCTCTCTTCCTGAAAATCAAAGAGCAAATTAGAAAGCAGCTATAATTTTTTTTAAAAAAATCCTGGCTTTAGGCAAAAGACTGAGTCGTCATCTATTCATGTCTAATACTGAGTTAACAGCCTCAATGGATTTTACTTTGTTTTTGAGACCATACCAAAACAAACAAAACAAAATTCCCAAATATTACATTGGAAGACACAGTACATTGTCTTGTGATTCTTTTGAAAACATTTGATTGCTCCAGTATTTATTCATTGTATTGGAAAATGGTGTTTCAAAACTTCTTCTTTAACCCAAGCAGCAGAGCAGGCTCAAATATTCTCTAAATAAGAAGTAAATATGGTTATGCCTACATCAAAAGTTCAGATACTAGATATAATAATATATAACATAATACACTTTGAAATTGATGATTCTCTGCTTTGGACATTTATATTTTATTACACACACACACACACACACACACACACACACACACACCATATATAAATAGTCCTCAAAGTACGACCTCAATTGAACTCAAAATTTCTGTTGCTAAGCGAGACATTTGTTAAATGAATTTTGTCACATTTTACAATCTGTTTTGACACAGTTGTTAAATGAATCACTGCAGTTGTTAAGTTAGTAACTTGGTTATTAAGTGAATCTGGCTTCCCTAATGATTTTGCTGGTCAGAAGGTCACAAAACGAGGTCACATGACACCGGGATACTGCAACGCTAATAAATACAAGTCAGTTGCCAAGCATCCGAATTTTGATCATATGACCACGGGAATGGTGCAATGGTCATAAGTGTGAAAAACAGTCATGAGTCACTTTTTTCAGTGCCGTTGTAACTTTGAACGGTCACTAAATGAACTGTTGTAAGTCGAGGACTACCTGTAATCTTTATTGTTATAGTCACTGACCACAGCATTTGTAGAATTGTTATAAAAAGTTACGAAGTTCAAATGAAAAAGCACAAGCATTTCCAAAATCAATAGAAAGAATAATAAATTATTCATAATAATCCTATATAAATAGAATCTTAATTTTAAAACAATTTTAAGAAGTAGCAAAAATAGCAAGACTATAAAATTGCTTTAAAATACTAAAAAACCTGCTTACTAAATGCTAAACTGCTCAGCATATATACAAACAGAAATGCAAACTTACTAGGATGAGTGACTGGTGAGGTGTAAACTAAATTATATATTTGAGGGATCCTAAAGGTTAAATGAGTTCTCCCTCCTTCCCTCTTTCTTTTCCTCCCTCCCTCCCTCTCTCCCCTTCTCTCTCCCTCCCTCCACCCTCTCTGTGTGTGTGTCAGATACCTTAAAAGTCTTCTTTAATTCTGCTGAAGTATTTACAATAGTATTTTCCAAGAAGATAATACCAATAAAAGGAATAACTGTCCTAGTTCCTTTGTAAAACCAAGAGGAATAATCTACTAAAGGATTAGTTAACTATATCTTGGAGCACTATGATGTTATGGCAACCATTTGCTTTCCTGTTCCAGCTATAGCACACAAAAATGAAAAATGAAAGGAGTTCAACCATGTAATTAAAGTAAAAAAGAAGAAGAAGAAGAAGCTACCTGCAGTACATTGGGATTCATAAACCCAGGATATGCAAAGTATTGATCCTAAAGAATCTTTTTATAAACAAACATGTTCAAATAAACCAACAAACAAAACCTGCATCTTTGCAACTCCTCTTTGAGTTGCAGAGGTACAGGTTTTGAAACTAAGGTCCTTCCTTGGTTAAAGGGGGAAAAACGTTTATTTAAGCAAGCAATTGGTAACATTAAAAAAAAAGGACCATAGAGAAAGAAGCCTATTCAGTGATGATTAGTAATAGCAGCTATAAGTTATCTTTGATATCAAAAGTATGATTTTCAATATCAGTTGTGCAGAACATGAACAAGAGAATATTATTGCAGTTGTGTTCTGTCTGATGACTACTAATAACTATCCAGCTGCATGCTGTGGAAACACAATCATTAGATTGGGCTTATGTTGAGCATTTTATCTAGGCCCAGTCAGTGGTGGGTTTCAAAAATGTTTACTACTGGTTCTGTGGGTGTGGCTTGGTGGCCGTGGCATGGCATGGCTTGGTGGGCATGGCTTGGTAGGCCTGGCAGGGAAAGGATACTGTAAAATCTCCATTCCCACCCCAATCCAGGGGAAGGTTACTGCAAAATCCTCATTTCTTCCCGATCAGCTGAGACTTGGGAGGCAGAATAGATGGGGGCGGGGCCAGTCAGAATTTTTACTACCAGTTCTCTGAACAACTCAAAATTTCCGCTACTGGTTCTCCAGAACTGGTCAGAACCTGTTGAAACCCACCTCTGGGCCAAGTTAAAGACATTCCTGGTTGTTTATAATATTTTGCTCAATGCTAGAACCCTAGGAAGGTTTTATCAACTAATCATTGAATGCTGTATTTGTTTGTTTGTTTGTTTGTTCGATTTATATGCTGCCCTTCTCCAGAGACTCAGGGCGGCTTACAATGCATTAAGCAATAGCCTTCATACTTTTGTATATACCCGCTCAGTAGGGCTTTCAGCCCCCCCAAGTGGTGTTCTTTTTTATACAAAGTCAGCTTATTGCCCCCACAATCCAGGTCCTCATTTTACCTACCTCGGAAGGATGGAAGGCTGAGTCAACCTTGAGCCTGGTGAGATTTGAACTCGCAGTAATTGCAGGCTGCTGGCAGCTAAGTGCTACTTAACAGCGCTGCTCCACCAAGTAGTCAGCCATTCGTTTCTTTAGAAATAAAGCAGGGATGAATGATGGCAGATCTACGGATTTCATTTGGGAAGTTACATCACTTTTCCTCATGTTAAGAATTTAGTGTCAAGAAGCCAGAGGCAAAACTTCCAATTTTCCAGGGATACTGTACAGCTTTTTGAATATTTTGAACTACAGATTTTCCTTAGACTTTCAGCAAGGAAGATTTATTTATTATTTATTTAATATAAAAAGACTGAGCTAAATAAAAAGTCTAAGCTAACTGTCAGGCACCAGTTTGGGGATTGTTATTATAAAACAACTATACTATGGATTTTAAAGCTAAAGATCAGGATATTATAGCTTTTTAAAGGATGTTTTTTTGCCCAGAAAAGATAGAAATTGTATTTGTGAAAGTCAACAGATAGCAGTATATTGTAAAGTAGATTCAGTTATATCAGAGTGGTATTACTCTTATCTTCGCTACCGGTTCGCAAATGGGAGCACAAGCACCACCTCCGCGCATACACAGGATCTTTTGTGCATGCGCAGAGTATCAAAACAGGATATGATGACATTTAGGCAAGTGGGTGGAGCCTCCCACAGCCACTGCTACTGGTTTGGCCGAACTGGATAGTGCACCATTTCATTATATCTAGCTACATATCTCTGGCAGTTATAAGTTTCAGTTTGCCAAGTGAAAATGATAGAAATGGTATTAGGCTTCCCAAGGACTTTTAGTAGTCTTGATGTTTTCTTTGTAAGATTCTTTTTAGAAAAATTAGAGAATTATACCTCTTGGAAATGATTTTAATACTGTTGAAGAAAAGTATGTTTTCTGATGTTGGTGACGATTTTTTGCTAGCCATTTCTGGGTGGTGCAAAATAGTAATCAGGTCTTGAAATATTGTTTCTTCTATCAAAGAGATATCTAGCCAGTTTCTCTACTCTTTAGTTAGATTCTTTAGAGGGCTTTTTGTCTGTTAGAGAAAGATGCATCCTTTAAACAGAATATGCTTTAACTCTGACTTGTAAGCTTTCTGGATCATATTTATCTTTTTAAACAGCAATAGAGCTATAATCTCTAGTTAAGCATAAAAAGACATTTTTGTCTGCCCAATGTTATTCCTGCAGAGGAAAGCGAAAGGTATATCACTGGCTCATGTTGCAAAAAATACTTTGTGATACTCCTGTTTTTTAGACTTTCCATCATTTTTTTCCCAGAATACTGCATATCATTTGATTGACCCTGGTACAACTACTTTAAGTTCTATAGTGTTAGATCTTTATGATACTATGCCTTCTAAGATGATTACAGGAACAGTTAATATTATTATAGTATTTTGTCCCCCTTTGTTAATTCAAATAAGAACTTGAAATAACATTATATTCTGGCTTTTCCCCCAGCCTTTCTATGTTCTTAAATTTTAGGTTGACAAAATTGAAAGGGATCGTTTAGATCAGGGTGCTGGGCCATGGGCTGGATGCATCATGCCCTGGCCATGCCCATGTCTGATTTAGCGAAGGGGGAAAAAGTCCCGACATGTCATGTGACGACGCTGTGACGACATGAGTTTGACACCCCTGATTTAGATCAATCCCAAAATGCAATTCATTGCAAGAATCCAAGGTATAATGAAGAGTCATGGATGAATCAATTGAAATACATTAAGGAATAAGCATTTAGTTCGAAGCCTAAATTAATTGTATCATAGGGTACTAACCTGATAAAATTTAAGAACCTTAGAAAACAAACCACTAGACATTAAATGACTTTAATGTCTGAGAAGGAAAATGTGTTTCCCACAGACTAATAAGTCTGCCATTAATATTTGGGAAGATTGTCAACCAGATCATAAAGAGATTGATCTGAAGAATCTTGAAACCAATGTAGTAATTATCAGGAATCAGCATAGATTTTTTTTTTTAAGAAAAAAGGCATTATCATATTAATCAGTTTTATTTTAACTTAATAATTTCTTCAGTAGATTGTGGGAATCTTTCAGATGTAATTAATATATCTTAATTTTACCAAAACACTTGATAAATTGGCCCATGACATTCTGGTTAGCAAAGTGTGGCATAATAATTAAATGGATGAATTGGATACAAATATACAATAATGTTATCAAGGGTTTCTCTTACACATGCTGTTTGTAGTCCTTGTACCTGTCTCAGGCTTACTTTAGAGTAAGAAATTTGTGAGAAAATTGTGATGAGTATGCTGTGGTAAGACATGGTTGCCGTCATGTACAAGACAGGATGAAGCTATTTCAGAAGACAGGACAAGAAGCAATCAGTTTGAATTACAAGAGTAGATTTTGACCACACAGCGGAGGAAAAATCCTAAGAGCTGTTCAACAAGGAAACAGATTACCTTGGCAGAGGGTGGATTCTCTTTCTCTGGGAGGATTTGAACAGAAGGTGAATGGCTATCTGTTGTGGATGCTGTAGTAATGGATTCCTACATTGAGCATGGGTTGGAATAAATGATCTCACAAGCATTTCTATCTTTTGTAATCAATGATTTTATGGAATCATTGGAATTGGAACTGGAATTGATGTGAAATCAAGACCAGAAGAAACTGGCAGATTCTCAGTGGCTAGATAGGGACAAATCAAAATCAAGCAATACGCCTGAAAAAAAGATAATGGATAATGACCAACTGTCTCTTCTACTAAGCCCAAGAGCAGGGGTGAGCAACTATGGAAACTTTACAACCTGTGGACTTCAACTCTCAGAATTCCTGAACCAGCCCAGGAATTCTGGGTATTGAAGTCCATAGGGCATAGTTGCCATAATTGCCCACCCTTGCCCTAGAGCCGTGATGGCGAACCTATGGCACGGGTGCCACAGGTGGCATATGGAGTAATATCGGTGGGCACGTGAGCTCAGCTCCAGCACGCATGTGTGCACTGGCCAGCTGATTTTCGGGCCTTCTGGGCCCACCAGAAGTCAGGAAACACACTGTTTCCGGCCTCCGGAGGGCCTCGGGGGGTGTGGGAAAGGCTGTTTTTGCCCTCCCCAGGCTCCTAGAAAGGCTCTGGGGCCTGGGGAGAGCGAAAAACGGGCCTACCAGGCCCACCGTGCCATCGCATGCCAAAAGCGGGGGAAGCACGGGGGAGCGAGCTGCATAGAATTATGAATGTGGGCACGCATGCATGTGATCCCACCATGCTCTCCTTGCTTTTGGTACACGATGGCAAAAAGGTTAGCCATCACTGCCCTAGAGCAAAGCTGGCTGAGGAATTCTGGGGGTTGAAGTCCACAAGTCGTAAAGTTGCCAAGGTTGGAGACTCCTGCCCTAGAGAATGTTGACAAATGCAGATGAATGATGCAGAGAATGTTGGCATTTCCCATCTGCTGCCTGATTTGACTTGGGCAAACTGGTTCTCAAGGGATTTTAAACATCCATATATAGCTTTTCAGTATTTCTGACAACTATAGTTCCTTTATTTTTATTTGTGTCCAATTTCAACAAAATGTTTCCTGATCGCCTGGACCTGATTGCTTGTAACCTTAGACCTTGTCCTGGAACTGCTGAGTTCAATTCTGCCATGATAAATTGCTATTCAAATTTCTTTGGCCTCCAGGGTTTGCCTGATGACTGTTCTGTGATTCCTCACTCTCAGCTCGTAAAAGCTTTGTTGTTGCTTCTAGTCATAAAAATGGATTCCTTGGCAAATGTGTTGAGGCTTCCAAACATTTGTTCTGTCTTTGTATAAATACAGAGATGAAGAATTGCCAGCCTTTTTCATTCAGGTAGTGGACCTTCTTATACTTCTTGTGGAGCTGAACAGGATCCTCCTTTATTCAGAAAAAGGTTTGGTTTCAAGCCTGCTAGTGAAGTTTATTATTCATACATTTATATGTCGAACACATCTATTCAGTTTCATCTTTAATTGTAAAAACTTCTAAAAGATGTTCCTTTTTGCAAGTAAAATTAATCATTCAATAGCAAATCTGGATCTATACTATAAAGCCAGGAGAGAATTGTAGGTTAGAAGCAACAGGAGTGGGACTGCTATCACTTGACTTCTTTAGTTATACTATAGACTTGCAAGAAACAGAAAATAAAGAGTTTTAAACAAATTAAACCTTCACTACATAGAATCATTTAAACCAAGGGTGTAAAAGACATGGCAGCATGTTGTTATCACGTGACGTATCATGACTTCCCCCCTTCTCTAAAACGGGAGTGGGCGTGGCCAGCGCATGACACATCTGACCCGTGGGCTGCAAATTTGACACCCCTGATTTAAGCCATGCCTTTCATTATGTGAGTAAAGAGCCCATTCAAAATCAGATTGTAAACATGTATATTCAATTCAAGATTTTAAATCTGGAGTAGCTGTATCTTTCAAATAAAGCAAAATATTTTTTAGTGATGTTCTGTTCCCAATAGATGCAAAATTGTTCATAAATCAGTAGATTTGAAGTTTTCAGTATATAAAATCTACTTTTACATTTTAAAATCTAAGCGTGTATTTCTCTTCCTCAAATAATGAGAAGAATTATGATGTGAACAATACATCAAAGCAGGATGACTATAGAACAAGTCCAAACATACCTGAGAGAATCTCTTCCAACATTTCTGACATTAAGAAATTGAGTTCTTGAACATCTACCGTGGAGGGCAAATATTTTTATTGGATTTGTTTTTTCTAATGATAATAAGATTCGTATTTAATCTTCTTTAAAACACAAGCACATTAATTTATTAAAATGAGCTATTTCAATTATTTGTTCCAAAGTTGTTACCAGTTTTTATTTTGATTATACCAGTAAACTTTCTAGGAAAATAATCTGTGGATGTACACTTATCTAAAATGCTTTGCAATGATATTCTTGTAATGATTGCTGTAGCTGCTAGTACAGCAGTCTAAATTCTTAAGACCAAAATATGCTTTAACTGGATAGTTTTAAGCAACCCAAGCTTAAATATAATCAATTCTCCTTAGAATATTTTCATCTTTATGACAATAATTTAAATAAGATGATCTAGAATATTAAATTTCTGCTTGAGTGCTCCCCAAACAGGATTTACCCGCAATTTTCCAATTATGGTTACCTAAGGCCAATTTTTCTCATGAATAGAGATTAAATTTACATTTCCAACCCTAATGTCCTGCAGTGTTTAATGTTGGAGAAAACTCTGAATTTTAGCTAAATGAGGAAATAAGCCCCTGTCAGGATTTCAAAAATGGTAACTTTCTAGTTGTATTTATTTATTATAATCATTCTTATAATAAATTGTTTGAATTCCACATAGGGATAGGAGTCCAAATATAAGCCTGATAATCAAGTTGAACACCAGGAAAATTAATGGCTGCTATTGCCATGACATCTACAAAGTTTTATACAAGAAGCAAAGTTAATTTCTGAGGTGTATTTATTATCACTAGGTCAATAGAGAGTTTTGCCATTTTGTTTGCAGAACTCTGGAGCAATAGGAAAATATTTTGAACATTTAAAAGACAATTTCACCACTATTTGTTTAAAATCAATGAAAATTGATTTTCAATGCCTGGTGGAGCAGTGGACTAAAGCGCTGTTAAAATAGCACTTAGCTGCCAGATGCCTGCAATTAGTGCAAGTTCGAAACTCACCAGGCTCAAGGTTGACTCAGCCTTTCATTCTTTCTAAGGTAGGTAAAATGAGGACCCAGATTGTGGGGGGCAATAAGCTGACTTTGTATAAATATACAAAAGTATGAAAGCTATTGCTTAGCGCATTGTAAGCCGCCCTGAGTCTCCGGAGAAGGGCGGCATATAAATCAAATTAAAAAAAAATCAGGAAAATGCAAATGAATTTCTTTGCTTGTAGTTATAGTATCTATTTAAATATAAATTCTTGAAAAACAGTGAACATAATTTATTCAAAGTTGCTCTTTCATTACTGAGCTTTTAGACTTATTCAGGTGAGGCAAAATTTTTATATTTTATTCATAATCTGATTTTTAAATCTTGCACACAGAATTACTTCTATTTTTCTTTGATTTGTTAATCATGATTATTAAACTGGATGACAACTCTGTAATTTTGTTGTTTTGGGAGTTATCTGATTGTTTTAAAAGTTTTTAAAAGTTATTAAGGATTTCTTGAATCCAGAATTTAGGTTATTCAAGGCAGGTCTCCACTAGATTGGTTTCTGTCTCTCCCCCTCCCTTTTGTTTTTCCTCCTGAAATGCAAATATTTAGCATAGCAAATCAACAGTATTTGTATGGTTTAATAAATACTTTGTTGGCTAGGTTATTTATTAGTATAAAAATTAGATTGAATAGATAGACAGACAGACAGACAAATGTCTAATGGCTGCATATAATACTGAAGGAGTCCTGTTTGGTGTTTTCACATTTTGGATTGGTTTCACATACCTAAGGGCAAGCTGTATGTCTTTACCTGCTCTACCTTGATGAACCTGCAAAAGTTAAATAAGATTGGAAAGAAAAAAAAACAGGAGAAGAAAATGGCAAATCACTTTCACGGTGTTGCTATAAATTACTTGGATATATGCATATGGCCAGGAGTCAAGCTCTGTTTGAAGGAGCTGTAGATCTGTAAATAATTTCAGATGTGTCCTGGAGCAACTGCAGCAATCTTGCAGTGATGTGAACAAAATTCAGGTGCCTGGCAATCCACTCGCCCTTATGACCAATTGTAGACACCTCAATATTTTCCCACTGCCTCATTGGCTTCCTTGGTCCTACCTTCTATCCACTGGGATCCCCACAGGCCTTGGGCCTGCTTCCTACTTAATTGGGTCCCACACCCGTAAGCCTCTTTTCTCTCTTTCTGTCATGTCTCACTTCACTTACCTTTTCAGATGATTGCCTTTGGGAAGAAGAACTATCAGATCTGCCAAATGGCCTTCCTATACAGAGGTTGCGTGGTGCCATCCAGAGATGGGCACCATTTGGGGACTGGCTGCAATTATCAGATTTCAGTTGCAGCCTCTCACACAATGATATCCATCTCTGGGACACCTCCACATGGTCACTATATAGGAAAGCCATGTGACAAATCAGTGGTTCCCTTTCTTAAAAGGGATCTGTGGAAAAAGTGAGTGAAGTGAGGTATGATGGAATAGGGAGGAAGTCCAAGGTTGTGAGACCCAGCAAGATGGGAAGTGGAGCACAGGGTACCTCAGGAGGTTTGGGAGACCCTGTATGAGCTGGGGAGATGTTGCAGTGTGGGCCTGAACCTACACCAGGCCTCCCAGGGCCTACCCCACATCCCCTGAGGCTGTATCTAATGACCTGTTGGTCACATAATGACTGCAACTTGGAGAGGAGGAATTGTGGTCATTAAGCAAGATGATCATGTGGGCACCTCACTTTACAACTACCATGACTTATAATAATAATTCTGGGCTCAGTTGTGGTCATAGGTTGAGGACTACCTGCATGCTAAATACATGGTAATATATTCAGAAATATGTAGATGTATTCCACTTCTTTCCTTATTCAGAGTTGCTCTCTGCCGCATTAGATTGTTTTGGGAGAACTGTCAGCTTATCAGACTGTTTTAACTTCCTATACATGTTGTTAATATGCCGTCTCTGGACCTTTGGTAGTGGTAATGATTTCATGCACAGTGAGATGCCTACTATTTAAAGGGTAGCAATTGCATTCAGTCTTGTAATTGGTATAAAATATATTACCTACTAAATTGTACTTTTCTAGCATTTGGTTGTAGCAAATAAAACAGCAGTAAATCAATACTAAATTTAAAATGTGCTTCGGTATGAGCACAAGCACATTCTGGTTTCCTCTTGCTGATGTTTCTGACTCCTAATTAGGAAGGACTGATTTATGTGATATGTTGTTTGTCATTAAAGGATTCTTTCCTTAGTAAAGAAAAAAAAATATTTCTTGGGTTGATGAATAAATAAGCATATTATAATATAATGCTCTAGATATTCCATGCCTCTTAATGTATATTTTTTCTATTGGCATTGTCCTATAATCTCCAAACAAGGTCTAGCTTTATATTTTTGGAGTTATTATTTATTTATGTAATTTATACAGCCACCAATCTCACTATCATGTCTGATAGGTGTACAAAGACTATACATCAGTGGTGGGTTTCAAAAAAATTTACTACTGATTCTATGGGTGTGGCTTGGTGGGCGTGGCTTGGTGGGTGTGGCAGGGGAAGGATACTGTAAAATCTCCATTCCCACCCCACTTCAGGGGAAGGTTACTGCAAAATCCCCATTTCCTCCCGATTAGCTAGGACTTGGGAGGCAGAGAATAGATGAGGGCGGGGCCAGTCAAAGGTGGTATTTACCGGTTCTCCGAACTACTCAAAATTTCCACTACCGGTTCTCTAGAACTGGTCAGAACCTGCTGAAAGCCACTTCTGCTGTACATCTATAGGCCTGGTGTGCAAATCCCAGTCCTGAAAAGTTGCTGGAGGGATAAACTATCAGCTGAGAATATTTAATTTAATTTAATTTAATTAATTAAATTTATATGCTGCCCCTCTCCGAAGACTCAGGGCGGCATATACATTTTAAATATACAATACATTTAAAAAATCATTATAAAAAGACACTGAAAAATTAAAAAAACATTAAAAACATTAAAAACTCATTCACACCATTTATGGCCGGATCACGCCAGATCACAAGAGCGAGATCAATGGCCCCAGGCCTGCCGGAAAAGCCAGGTCTTCACTGCTTTTCAGAAGGCCAATAGAGTGGGGATGGTCCGGACCTCAGGAGGTAACTGGTTCCAGAGAGCTGGGGCAGGCACAGAGAAGGCCCTCCCCTGCGGGCCCGCCAGCCGACACTGTTTAGCTGATGGAACCCAGAGGAGCCCAACTCTGTGGGATCTTACCAGTCGCTGGGAGCTATGCGGCAGAAGGTGGTCTCGAAGATAACCTGGCCCTGAGCCATGTAGGGCTTTAAAGGTAATAACCAATACCTTGAATTGTGACCGGAGACCAATAGGGAGTCTGTGCAGCTCGTGGAGAATTGGTGTAATGTGGGTGCACCTAGGTGCACCCACGACAGCTCGCGCAGCTGCGTTCTGGACCAACTGTAGTCTCCGAACACTTTTCAAAGGTAGCCCCATGTACCATAATGAATGGTAAATAATATTGAATAGAGTAATAATAGTGAACAGGTCAGCTCAGATTGTATTGACTATGCTGAGAATACAGAGAAGGAATGCTTTCAGAATCAGTTCTGCTCAAAGGTAGAGAAAATTGTTGCTATCAATTTATGTAAGGACCAGTGTTGGGTTGCCCTGGTTCGCACCAGTTCTATAGAACCAGTAATAAAACTGGCGGGATGCTCCACCCACTGACCCTGATGTCATCAAAACGCTTCTGCGCATGTGCAGAAGCTTCTGCGCTTGTGCAGAAGAGCGCGTGCACACACAAGCTTTGTTCCCGCATGTGCGCAGCTCTGCTGCAAACCAGTAGTAAAGGTAAGTAGAACCCACTCCTGGTAAGGACAGGTTTTTGGTGCAACTTTTGTCTGGAAATTAGGCTCTTACTCTGACTTCACTTTGCTGAAATTAAGTTACCAATAGTCAAAATGTTTGAAATCCTTGAGATCCAGGTCAGTGTATCTCCCATGGGCCTGGCCCTAATAATCTTTCATTGCTATCATATGCCTTTGATCAAAGCTACAGTGGTACTTGGTACTCACTGTTAATTGGTTCCAGGAGGCATGATGAGTACCAAAAATGAAAAGAAGCAAACAAAATTTTCCCATAAGGCATAATGTGAATCACAAGGGAACTGACACTGACGTGTTCTAGCTTGTGTGTTGAGTACCAAACAAATAATGAGTACTGGGACAAAAATTTTTGCATCAAAATGTGCTGCGTACCAAATTCAATGAGTAGTTGAGTTTCAAGAAACCACTGTATTGTTATCATATGAGCAAATGAATGAGTTTTGTAGACAATGAATTGCCAATGCTCTAAATTTAAATTTTGAGTCTTGTAGATTGAGTAACATTATGTAGCCTTCTAACAATCTCATTTTTTGGTATTGCCTAGACCCGTGATGGCGAACCTATGGCACGGGTGCCACAGGTGGCACGCGGAGCCATATCGGTGGGCACGCGAGCTCAGCTCTGGCACACATGCGTACACCAGCCAGCTGATTTTCAGGCCTTCTGGGCCCACCAGAAGTCAGAAAACACACTGTTTCCGGCCTCTGGGGGGGGGGGGAAGGCCGTTTTTGCCCTCCCCAGGCTCCTAGAAAGGCTCTGGAGCCTGGGGAGAGCAAAAAACGGGCCCACCGTGCCATCGTGTGCCAAAAGTGGGGGGGCAGGGCACATAGAATTATGGATGTGGGCACGCGTGCGTGTGACCCCACCGCGCTCCCCCCCGCTTTTGGCACGTGATGGCAAAAAGGTTAGCCATCACTGGCCTAGACATTGCAGAGACTTCTCCTGAGCCCACTTTAATGTACCAACATCAGCTTTTTTGGAGAGACCTACAAGTTTGGCAGTTTCAACTACAAGGAATGTACGAGGCCCTGCTAGTCAGATATTGTCAAAACACGGCATTGTGTCTCAGTAAATTATTTAGGGAAATGGGGTATAAACTAATGTTGTCATTCTTATGAAACCATCCGCCCAGATGTCCCAAAAGTGCTTTTCAAAAGGCAACTGGAGTTTCTTCATTTCTTGGATGAGAACTGAAACTTTTTAAAGGAAAAAACAAACAAAGCCCAGTTGCCTTTTGAAAAGCACCTTTGGGACAACCATGAACTGGATGATTGAGAATCTAAATAGACATCCACCTAGATGGTTACTATAGATGATTAAGAATCAGATAAGAACCCAGGCATCACCCACAGTGGAATCTAGGTCAGCAGCATGAAAGTACAACATGAGATAACAAGAGACTCTTAATATTCTTATGAAATTACCAGTAGTGAAATTGGCCAATTGTTGTTTGAATAAAAGCTTTTGTGCCAGTATGATTTGGAGATTATGTTTATCTTATACTTAATGTTGCTTGGATAGTCATAACAAATTAATCCACCAAGATAGTTGTAACAGGTTTCATCACTGCAGTTGCTTGCCTCATGGTTATGGCTGTGCCTTTGCATATGAATTATAGGTGGAGAGATCACCAAATAGATCTTCAAACAATAAAACTGTTCTTGATGCAAATCTGGATTTCTAAATGGTAGGATGATAGCAGATCCCATTGGGATAATGGGAATTAATTTTTCTAATATTTAACAGATCATTATAATTTCATGCTTGCTGTCAGCTGAATGCTTTTCTGGATTCTTTTTTCTAGCACTTTGTTTAGTGTTGTAGTTGTACTTACAGGCAGGCATGTTCAATGAGTAAGAGGAAGAGGCCTGAATGAACACGGAGTCTCTGAGTAAATATTTATGGGCTGATGTAGTTAGTCATCAGACATTTTGTGTAAATGCCATTCTTTTCATTCTTTTAACATGCTTATTCACCTCTTCAGCAAAGTGTTGCTCCAGTGATCATGTATTTGTTATTTTCCTGTAAATTTGATATTGGATTTTTTCCTACATATCCTACATTTTTTCCCTACATTTCAGAAAAAATGTTTATCTGCTTTATTTTTCTAGTTTGTTATTGAATCCTATTCAGGGTTTCAGCATCCTTCAGTTATATGCCTTATGTTTTCAGAATGCCAGGGGAAAATAATGATGTTTGCAACATATTAATAAAGTTGGTAGTTTCAATTTTGAGTGAAAGTCTAAATTCACTCAACATGATAAATAATATTAGGATTTGTTTATGCCATAGCATGCCATAGGAATTCATCTGTTCTGTTTTTAATCAGATATCTTCCTTGGATTTAGAGTTGCCGATTTGGATAAACCATAAGAAAAACCAACCATATTATACCATAACATTAAAATTATAGCCACAAAACTGAACCAGATTTTGGATTTTTCTGCTCCTGCCTCTTAATTCTTGAATTACTTCTTCAATAACATTGAACTTCTGGTGATTTCAACATTTAGCATTTGTGGCATTTGGTTCTCCATTTATAGATTGTGGATTTTTTAAAAAACACCATGAAATTGGTTGAAGGAGGAAAGTAATCAGTATTCTGAGGAATATAAATGGAGATGCTTATGTCTGAAATCTGTAGTTGTATCATAAATTCTGATTAAAAATTCATCAACCTTAATATGCTTTGTTAGAGGAGAATATTTGTAGCTCAGGGTTGAAACAAATGATGCTTGGTGCTCTCTGAGCTTGGCTATTTTCTTGCAGAAGTTTCATTGCCCAAGCTAGATAACACCAGTGTGATGATGTTACCTAGTTTGGGTAATGAAACATCTGCAAGAAAACAATGGACATCTCATTTAATGTTTTTTTCAAACCCACTTGGGCAGAGTTTTATTGATCCAATCTGTAAGGAACCTTCTCCCCTGCAAAGTAAGTTCTAGTTTTCTCTATTATTTGAATCAATATAATTCTAACTCATTAGAATTTTAGAATCAAAAAAGAAAATATGAAACAGTAAATTGGTCGATCTCCTTTCCTAAAGATAAGACTTATCTGTCAACTAAAGATAAGATTCTCTACACAAGAACAGTCTAGGGGAATAAAATAAGCCTTGGCAACTAAAAACAAACAAACCAAATTCAATACTAAGAAAAGAAAGGATTAACACAAATGAGGCTAATGCTGTTGTTGTTTTAGAAACTTAGACTTAGCTAGTTGGAAAAAAGTCCCAAACGAAAATGTTATGCTATCATACACTTTGTTTATGTGTTTGATGATTTGTATAATGTCACGGGTGTGTATGGATCAAGTGCTCCTTCACTTCAAAATTTACCACTGTACCATTAAATATGCTGTCTATTTTTATGTTCAATACACAGGTCTGCCTGCCACAAAGAAAGGCAGCAGAAAAATAAGGCCAGCTGATAAAATGTACTCTGTGGCCATTTTATAAATAAATTCCCAAGTCTCCTTTGCTCCCTTGTTCAAGTGAGCAATACAGATCTGCATTGCCTTTGATTTTTAAACTTTTATTAAGAGCCATATTATACTGCTGTCAAGCTGCTGGAAATGTATGCAGTTTTCCACCTCCACAAAACAATTCTAAGAATGTAGTGACTTAATCCAATCACACTGCTCCTGCCTTTGATACTTAACAGCTACAGTACGTAGAGCTCTGCAGCCTTCCCACACTTTTTTCCCCACTCATGAGATTTACATCATGGTTGTAATTTTTTTTTCTTTAATAAAGGAAATGATACTGCTCTCTTTTAAAGAAGCTATTCTTGTTTGGATCATGTCTGAAGAAAATGATGGTGGACCAAGGAGTTGATAGTTCATTTAAGGATTAGCTCTTGGGCCAGGGGTTCAAGAGAGTAATTAATAGATTCACTGACTGACAAGGCATTATGGCTTAGGACCTGGTTATCTACGGGACCGCCTGCTACCACCAATAGCCTCCCACCGGCCAGTACGCTCCCATAGAGAGGGGCTCCTCCGGGTGCCGTTGGCCAAACAATGTCGACTGGTGGCCCCCAAGGGGAGAGCCTTCTCTGTGGGGGCACCTACGATCTGGAATGAGCTCCCCCCAGAGATACGGACGATCCCGGATCTGTGCACCTTCCGTCGCGCACTTAAGATTTTTCTATTTCATCAAGCCGGCCTGGCCTAAATCTTTTCCCCTGTTAAATGTAAATTTTAATTTGTTTTAAATTATTGGGTATTTTAAATTCGTCTCAGCCAAATTATTTAATTTGTTTTTATTCTGTCTTAAATTTTTGTATGTATGTGTTTTTTATTCTGTGGCTGTTCACCACCCTGAGTCCTTCGGGAGAAGGGTGGTATATAAATTTAATTAAAAAAAAAATTAAACACAGCCTTGAAAGAGGGCTAGAAGTAGAACAAAGGGAGGAATAGTAAGGAGAGATTATAGATGAGAATGAGAAGAATGCTTATGAACAACTAGTGTGCAGTGTGACATTAAGATTTGCACTGAGAAATTGGTTGGTAAACTGGTTGGGATTAGATATTATAATAAATTATGGCTCATGTAACTGATTCATTGAATAAACCAGAGTTGGCTGGGTTCACACATTGCACTATACCATAAACCAAGGTTTAAAATTTACGATGCCTCCATTTTCACAATTTACTAAGGTCACCCCAAGCCATATTATGATTTAACATTATTTGTGTGTCTTCACTGATCAACACCAGGCAATTTTTGGTCAACTTTTATTTAGACATGGCTTTGAAATTTTTGGGATAAATTATTGGATTTTTTGGACCTTGCAGCAATTGTTGATATCATTGATAATGGGATCCTTCTGGATAAGGTTTCTGAATTGAGCATCAGGGACATTATACTACAACAATTCCCTTCCAAATTTGGTGGCTAATTCCATACATTTATGGAGTGGCAGGAAATATTCTAATGATTTCCAGAGGAAACAATTATATCAGCATGTTCCTCAGTAGGAATGGATAGGAGCTGTTAGATTATGTCCATTAACACTTTAGTCCATGATTAACATGCAGTCTACTTTTCATCTAATATATTTGATACTGGAATGAGTTGTTAGGAATGAATAATCTTTTTGAGACAGGAGGAAGAACCAAGCCTAGATGTCGGTCTGATAAAATCTGAGTGCAAACCCCAAATGTAATTTGAGAAAGCATTTCATAATTTGACCCTTCCTAGTTTTCTGGAATATAAAGGCAGAGAAAGCACTTTCAAACGTGCAAGATTTTCTTACTGTTACCTTACAATTAAATTAGTATTAGCTTTCATAATTTGGGTTTGCTGTCCTGATCTACCTTGAAGGATTGACAGACATTCTGAAGCAGAGTTAGACAAGGAAATGGATACCAGCCCAAATAATTGAGACTCAGTGAAAATAAGAGACACTGTTTGCAGATGATTCTGACTGAGTGGCATTCACTGTATTTTGCATAAGGATATGTTTCCACTAAAGGATGGCTAGACTGAGGGTACCTTATGGTCATTGAAAATACAATAGATGCTCCCCAGATAGCCAACAAATCTTTTATCTGCTTAATTTGATGTAACCAATTATGCTGCTAACTCTGAGGTACTTCTGTAACAGGTGTTCATTTTCTGATAATCTCCCACTTAAATAATTGCAACATGTTGTGTGTAAAATTCCAGGAACTTCAATTAGATCAAAGTAGAATGCTAGATTATTAATGGGGACTGGTTGATACGCTCACAGTAGGCTAGCATTTTCCCATCTGCACTGGCTGTGTGATGAGCAGTAAGAGTAATCTTGAGGAACAGCAGGAAGAGCTGCAACCAAGACAACAGTCAGGCAAAAAAAAAAAATGAATCTGAAGCAGAGATGTAATTTGGAAAATGTCCAGGGATGACCTTCCCTAATTCTCTTGAAGGTAAAGGGTGGAAGCGGGAGGCACATTCGCACATGCAAATTTTTGTGAGGCTAATTTTATAATAAAAGTAGTATTAGCATTTGTAACTTTGGTTTCCTAGTCTGGCCTACCCCAAAGTGCTGACTGACTGCTGATCCTCAATATTACTCAATTTATAATTTATTTATTTATTAAATTTAATTGCTGCCCATCTCTCCACCAAGTGACTCTGGGAGGCTTTACAATGCTAGTTTCAATTTTCCAAGCTATATTGATTTAGGTATACTGTATGTTATTTGAACAAATATATCCTTCCAAATTTACCCATTCCAATCCTATTATATTATAGGTAGTCCTTATTTGGCGATCATATTTGGGACTGGCAATTTGGTCGTTAAGTGAAGCAGTTGTTAAGTAAAACCATGTCTGTGCTTACGATTTTATTCAGCTTCCCTTTGGTTTACAGACCTGTGAAGGTCATAAAAGCAAGGATTGGTCTTAAAATTACTGTTTCACCATCATTGTCATTGCAACAGTCGTTAAATGAGGTAGTGGCTTAATAAGGATTACCTATAATTTTGGACATCCTTTAAATGAGAAAGGAGAGTGCTTCAAAACAGATCCTTTTCTATATTACTTTCTCAACATTAACCCTGAGTTATTTTTGGCATCAGGTTACTTTGGACTTTCTCAATATTTTATTCTTGCTTTGTAGCTTAAACTCTGGAAGGAACTGTATTAAAAAGCAAGGCTCTCAGTTTTCCTGTTTTTCCTTTATGTTTCCTCCCAACATAGTTTTGAAAGCAGTAGTTGTAAGTTGTGGCTAAGGGACTTTTGTAAGTGAAAATAGCAAGGTTCATCAGGATTAAATAAATCTCCTTTTTATCTATTACCTTGATGGTTAGGGTTGTAACAAAGTGCTTGGAATAAAGCTTTGTCAGCAAAACTACCTGCCCAGGTGTAATTTTTACCTAGGAAAATAAATAGCTATCCTTAGAAACTTTGGAATTCAGAAAAAGTGGGGTACTGGGAATCTCTGGAGAAATCTGGCAGAAGCCATTTTTAGAAATGGCAGGGTTGTATTATGTGGGGCACTTGCACAGCTTTAGGCCTTTTGAGAATTGGACATCCAGATATTTGAACATTTTGCTGGGAGTGAATCCATCAAAACCTTTTTCTTTCAAAACAGAGAATAGAAGCAAAGCCAACCACATAGCGCAGTATTAGAAAAGATAAGGTCCCTTGAGGCTCAACTGTCTACATTAAAGAAAAAAGAAATAAACTGGCTAAATACAAAAACAAGTTAACTTCTAATCCAATTTTAAGACTCCATTAACTTTTAAAGTGCCCATTAATTTAATTTTATTTCCAAGGCAAAAAGGCAGTGTGAGAAACAGTTTAAATCAAGAATATGATCAAGGAAACATAAAATGTAGATGGAAGTAAATAAATTACATCTGATTCAGGAAATCAGTAAACAGTAATCCTGTTTCAGGATATCAAAGTGAACAAAGAATAATGGTTATTTAGTTCTGACATCGATTAACCTGCAAGATTTAAAAATGTATTATAGCACCACTTGACTTTTAAGTATTGTAGTAACTTTTAGTAACTTAGCTAAAATAACTTTAATTGAAAGTTAGATTTTGGTATCGTAATTCAACATATGCATGTTTTCCACAAGTAAGTTCATATCAGAAGATTGCATTAACATGTTTAAATGAACTCTGCTGGCAGAGGAATATTTTTGCATGGAGATAGACTGCCTTGAGGCAATATTTATTAAAAGAAAAATTTCCTGAGGAATATGACTTGAATTCAAAATGACTTCCTGAGGCATATACATTGAGGCATATTTAAACATTAAGAAGTGGTTGACTTATCCAGGAATTATCTTTAAAATAAAAGTTTCATTGATATAGTAACATAAAGCACAAAGGAGTTCAAATTATTTGTGATGTGAGGGAATATCAAATTCTAATTCCTCAGGGAAATTAGCAGTTGGATTTTAAAATGGAAGAAATTACCTCATGCAGAGTTAAAAAATAAAATTAGGTTAAAATAATAACGTATAAAAATAAATAATGGCAGTATAAATCACAGACAGAACCAAACTACCCTGTTTTCCCCAAAATAAGACATCCCCTGATAATAAGCCCAATTAGGCTTTTGAGCGCATATCAATAAGGCCAAGCGCTTATATCAGGGTTCAAAAAAATATAAAACAGGGTCTTATTTTTGGGGAAACACAGTAGTTGGCACATTTCTAAATAGAGTTTAAAGGAGCTTTTGCTAGTTCCGTTATCCATCAGCTTGAGTTCCATTTCTGCACCCCCCCTTCTATTATAGTAACCTGGCTAAGAGCATCACTAGTGCAATGAAAAACATGAATGAATTTAAGCAGATGAGTTAGGATTTATGGAGTTAGGATTTATGAAAACCCCCCAAAGGTACCCTTGTAGGAGCAGAATAAAAAATTGGAACAGAGCAGACACAACATTGAATGACAGTAGTGTGTGGGGAGGAACTACCTGTGGCTACTGTTGCTGTTGTAGGCCTGCAACAAAACAGAGATAATGGCACAAGGTAATTAGTGATATTGTCACATATTGGGTGGCTAATCTTAACAGTATAGAAAGTTCTCGACTTACAGCAGTTCATTTAGTGACCGAAGTTACAACGGCACTGGAAAAAAGTGACTTATGACCATTTTTCACACTTATGACCGTTGCAGCATCCCCGTGGACGCATGATCAAAATTCAGATGCTTGGCAGTGTCCCAGGATCATGTGAACGCCTTTTGCGACCTTCTTACAAGCCTCATTCACTTAACAACCGTGTTAGTAACTTAACAGCTGTAGTGATTCACTTAACATATGTGGCAAGAAAGGTTGTAAAATGAGGCAAAATTCACTTTAACAAAGTTTTTCCTGGCAACATAAATTTTGGGCTCAATTGTGGCCATAAGTCGAGGACTACCTGTAGATATTCCTGTCCCAAATCTCTGTCATATGCTCATTAATTATACTATGGTTCCTGGTTAAGAGATAGAGCGACCAATTTCTGTATTAAATGGAAACAAGATGTATGCCAGGCATTTAATTTACAAAAAAAAGCTACTTTGCAGTTGAGAATTGTTAGATGTGAAAAGTGTATGTATGTGTGCGTACGTGTGCGTGTGTGTGCAGCACTCATGCACAGAATAATTTAGAAGAATTCAGCAGATCTGAAATTACATTAGAAAGCAATTAAAATGCAGTCGTAAGCTGCTTCTTCCTTAGATTGTACATCCTACTAATTAGTCATCACAATGCATACCTTCTCATTAGTCATATTTTAACCTTGCAGTGAATAAACTTCCAATTAAACAGAGCAATTTTTTCTCAGAGAGGGTTTTTTCCTTAAAAAAAAGTATGTATAAATAGGCTTCATTAAGCGGCTAGTTTGAAAATGAGCAATTGCATTTTCATTGTTTTAATGAATATTAATAGGTATAATCAGCTGAAGCAGCATTGTCAAGTTCCGTGCCTGACTTCCTATACTGGCCCAGACCAGATTTCTGCTGACTTATACTTCCCTAAAACCAAAATCCCATATTCAGTACAACTTAATTCTAAATATTTATATATTAATGCTATTTTATCTTATCTTAAGCATATATCTTAAGTTATATATTTTTTTTAATTTTTCCTGTTATTTTGCAAAACATTAGCCATGGCGGATTTGTTCCTTTATTAAGCAGTTCTTGTATTTTTAATCTGTATTTGTCTCCAGATGTATCCTGTCAGCATATATAATCAGATCTTTCTTACTCTAATTATCTTTGAAATGGAAAACATGAGATAGGATGATATTAGTGGTGAAAAGATTGAATTTATCCATCCTGAAGTTTATGCACTGCAGTGTTCCTAACTCTCACTTGCTTGATAGTAAAATAGACTCAGTCTATTACTAAATAGATAGTAAAATAGACTTACATTAAAATGTAAACGTGAAAAGTGTAAAAATAGAAGGTGTTTTACACTCCTTTTTAATATTGCCCCAAGCCATTTAATATTCTTTTTTTTTTTTGATAATATATCCATTTGTTCACAATTGGGTAAATATAAGTCCTTGGCTTTACATTCATTGATATTAAAGGAATATTTTCCAGTAAACTGAGATGTTCATTTTAGCAACTGGTATGTATTTCCCTGTGTCTCTTTCATGTTTTCAAATACAAGGATCACATCTCGGTCATCGTGCTAGCTTCAAATTTTACCTTCCTAGTTGGTAGGTAATTATTTTTCTAGTACCTTTTATTTGGCTAGATTATGTACCCAGAAGGAGAATATGTGATCTTTATGGTGAGTAGGTAAGTAGCGAGTGATGGACGTGTTTGAGTGCTGTGAACAGAAGTATTTCTATATTTGCATCAACAAGTGACCTTTTTGTAAGAAAGCAAATGTGCTTTTTCAACATCAGAATATAACTACATTTTACATGTAGTGTCATGTTAGCCACCACTAGCCTGCCTTAGCCACAAAGCTGGATGAGTGACTCTGAGCCACTCAGTCACTTTTGAAAAATGTTGTCAAGAAAACCCACATGTAATTGCCAGTTAAGACTGTCTCAAAAAGGAGAAAAATCTTCCCTATAATCAATAAAAATTGAGCAAATACAATCCTACAATCTGTTCAGTGTGCTGTGCTGACTCTTATCCTACTGATTTGTACCACGAATATACAGGCAATTTGATAATCTGATGTGATGTGCCCCGGTTTATTAAATCTCTAGAAAATACTTTTTGTCTAATTAATGTACAGAACTTTTGACATGAGATGTGATTATGACTTCAGCTAAGAAGGCTAATGAAGGAATGATAAAAGCAAAGAAACAAGTGTCTTATCACTTTGAATCAGATCTAATCTACAATTTTCAAAAGAATTTTTCAGTTCATTAAAATGTCATCACATCTTTGAAAGGACTGATTTTTATAATATTTCGCAGAGATTAATTATAAGAACTACGAATATGCATGCCACTGTGAAATACAAGTTCTTTTTTATACTGGATTCATTTTGTTTCTAAGTTTTATAGTTTTCTGCATACATTTTGTTTTCCCCTAGAAATATATGAACATCTACTAGTTGTTTGGCTTATTTGGCTATTTAGCAATTAAATTATATAAATTCGATATAAAATAAATAAATAAATAAAATGTGGACTCCTATCATTTTGCTTATTTAAACACTCTTTGAGCACTTTATGTGAATTTAAACAAAATACAAAATATAAAATGTAGCTTTTGAAGTTGATGCACTTAAAATTAAAATAATCATTAAAGTCAATCAAAACTTGGCAAGAGGTATGTGTTTTTCTATTCTCCTGAATACTGAGAGTAAATGCCTCCCTGAAGAGAGCATGGCATAATAAAAGACTAATATGGGAGAATGCTTTCTCCTGCCTACCTTTGACAGTGGAAACATCTTGCAAAATGGCTACTGCATTTTACATGGCACACAGTTTTGAGACAGTTTTTATAGCAATTGAAAATTTCATAGCAACAGACAAATCAAGCTGTAAGTAAATCATGGGTAAACATCACCTAGGATTTGATTCAGGAAAGGTTTCAGGAATCCACTAGCCATAATACTCAATAACCTACATCAGGGGTGTCAAACCCATGTCGTCATGGTGGCATCACGTGACATATCATGACTTTTTTCCTCTTTGCTAAACTAGGCGTGGCCATGGTGTGACGCATCCGGCCCGTGGGCCATGACTTTGACAGTCCTGACCTACATGTATCACTCTCTGGGCACTCCTTATGCAAGGACCAAAGCCTCCAAAGACCTACCCTCATTAAACAACCAAGGAAGATATCATAATTAATAATATCAGAAGCTGCTAAGAGGAGGACCAGACAGTTGCATCCCCCTATTTAATTTCTAATGCAGGTCACTCATAAAGGTGGCCATTGAGGTTTCTATATAATATTATGAAACATTGATTGGAATTGATCTAAATAATTAGTTTAATCCAAATGCTTTTGAAACTAAGAACCACCACTTTCCTGATAAATATAGCTAAGAACGAAATATTTGAAACTGATCTACAATTTCAGAAATCTTCTGGGTCAAGGAAGATCTGCTTTTGTAAAATTCTTACAATTTCTTTGTCCCCTGCTCAAGGAAGCCTCATCTTCCTTAAACACAGAGCCAGTCAGCTTGGCCAATTTAAACCGTCAGGCACAAACAGCTGGTGGCCATGATCTCACCAGTTACCTTCTCCACATCCTTGAGATTAGAAATTGAATAACATCCAGATGAACAGGACAAGCAGTTTATCCCTGTATGATGCCACCCACTGCCTGAAATAGTGTCCATCTTCAGGTGAATCTGATCAATTTTACAAAGAGCAATGTGAGCCTCCAACTGAACTGTTCCAATTGAAGTTCCTGTTGAAGGAGATGCAACACAGTGCAAAAAAGCATTGCTGGGGGAAGAAGCCATCTTTGCTTCAAAAATGGACTCTGTTCTAATTCTTCCTGACAATTCTACCTTCTACCTACATTTCTGGTCCTATGCAGTTCATTTCTCTCAGCCCCACTAGTAAGCCAAGCTGATTTAACACTGTGGGAGGGAACAAAACACTTTGGGCTATCTCTCTGTTGCAGAGTTTGTCCAAGATTTCATCAATCATTCTATTCTTCCTTTTCAGCCCTGAAGTGCAGGAAATGTTGTCTTTTAATGTAGGTACTTAGAATAAGAATTTTGTTGTTATTTTCGGGACCTCACTGACCGATGATCTCTCCATCTACATTGTTGGAACTAGTCTCAAATTGGAATTGAGAGTCTCTAATCTGTTGGTTCTTGGTGTTGTTTTCTTACAAACTGTTCATTTCAGCTGATAGATCTTTTTTTAAATAAATAGAGTCCTACCAAAGAACAAAAGCAGATGCGCAGCCTGTACAATTACTGTGTATCCATATAAAATGTGATAGGAAAAAAATAAAATTCAAAGCATTGTATTGTTAAACAAGACAAGCTCAATTTGCAGTAAAGAGCATCTTACAATATTTGTTTTCTCTCTTCAGTGATGAAATTGAAATAAAATAACTAGATCTTACACAAAAAGAGCATTTCCACAGGCACGATTAACAAAAGAACTTGTGAAAAAAGCACCAGATTTTTAGACAATAAAATACTGTCACTGGCTCCCAGGACTTTTTAATTTACTCTTCCCCTTTTCTGTCTCCAATACTTCCTTCATTATTTAAGGACTATAGGTATCCTTGACTTACGACCAAAATTGAGCCCAAAATTTATGTTATTAAGCAAAAATTTTGTTAAGTGAATTTTGATTGATTTTCCAACTTTTCTTGCCATATTTGTAAAGTGAAGCACTGTAGCTGTTAAATGAGTAACACCGTTGTTAAGTGAATCTGGCTTTCTCATTGACTTTGCTCATCTCACAAAAGGTGATCGCATGATTCCAGGACATTGCAACCGTCATAAATATGAACCAGTAGTCAAGCATCCAAATGTAAATCATGTGACCATGGGGATGCTGCAATGGTCATAAATGTGAAAAAATTGTCACAAGTCACTTTTTTTCACTAAATGAACTGTTGTAAGTCAATGATTATCTGTATAAGTCTTATTCCGGCACTCTGAAGCACCTTTGACCCTTACATTCTGAAATGCTGCACCACTTATAAATATTATCAAGAGTATTATCTTTTCAGAAACCATTGTTGCCATATCTGATACTTTTAAGAACAGCATTCTATAACGTACTGTCATCCCAAATTGTCTGGGCATTCTTTGCAGCACAAACATTCTACAACATAAGATGAGAACCCCTAGCTTTATCCATTGGGCATGTTTTGCTGCTTTGTCTTCTTCCAGGTGTCTGATTGTCTTTATTTTTGTTCTTAGTTGGACGCTGACAAAGATGAGGAAGAAGTCTTCCGTAACATAAGCCTGGCTGTTGACAATAAGCTATTTCCCATTCAAGAACCAGGGCCAAGTGAGTATTAAATCCTAAATATGATTGTGAAAAATACATGTAGTCCTTGTTTAGTGACTGCCTTGTCTACCAACTGTTCACAGTTATGATGGTGATGAAAAAAGTAACTCTACAATTAATCCTTGCATTTACAACCTTTGCAGATCTATAAACAAAGGAAAGCTGAAGTAAGATCATAAGCAACCACTTTGCTTAACCACCAAGTTCCCAGCCCCAGTTGTGGCTGCTAAACGAGGACTATCTGTAATATAGACTTGGAGTAATTCCACATATATTGTTTTGTATTTATTTCATATACAGAACATCTATATATGGTGTTTCGGGATATTTCACATGGTTTAAAATTTTTAAGTGAGTTAATGAACTAGTTATGAAGAGTACATTTTATAAAGTATGTAGTGATATATAATAATAATGTGTAATAATGTTTGTTTGTTTATTTATTTGTTGAGAAAATTTATATGACCATCCAACACACCCATGGGATTCCATCCAGCTTAAAGAAATAACACACTCACACACCTGAATACAAAATCCAATAAACCCACACACCCCTGGTGACAGCAATCAAACAAACCATTTGATGGGCTCAGTGTCACCCTGGGGTTTGCCAGGTTCTCTGGCAAAACCATTTCTTCAGGGCCTTTTGAAAGAGTATCAGAATAGGAGCCAATCTTATCTGCATGGGGATGATGTTCCACAGGGGGAGCCATCATGAAAAAGACCCTTCTTCTTGGTCCCATTAGATGGACTTTCTTAAGAGAGGAGACCTGTAACCTCCTTGCTCTGGTGGGTCTGACAGCTGTAACTAGGAAAAGACGAACCCTCAAATAACTTGGTCCTAAGCTATGTTACACAATAGCATTACGCAATAATTCTACATATCAGTGATCACCACAGAACCCGTGTTCTCTCATCATTGGCCATCCCTTCAAACTTCTTTTCTCTCTTTCAAGTAACAAAATTTAATGTGTAGAATGTGGTATACATTTTCATCCATTTAATAATGTTGCCTGAGCATAAATAAATACAGAGAAATGCTTATTTGGGTTTTTTTTAAAAAAATTTTAAATGTTCTATTCTGCACTGGCATTATTTTAAGGTGTATATCTCCTTGTGTTTTCTTTCTGAATAGAAAGATAGCCTAAAAATCTAAACCAAATCAATAAATAAGCAATGCAATGATAACAACTGCTTGAAAAGATGCAGAGGCCAAGTTCTTCTGCTTCTGTGTATGTTTGGAATACTTTCAGCTCCTAGTTACTCCATAAATATCTTTTGAGGATCCCTCCAGCCCTTTCCATCTAGACAGGCTGAGATAGGAGAGCCATCAATGTCGTCTCCAAGGGAGAGTAGTGACATATGCTCCCTGAAAAACCACACTTGCCCAATTCTCAGTGTTCATTTAAAAAAACAAAAACACGACGTGAGTCTCTATCAAGCAAAGTGTATAATCATTTTGTCAGTCTGCTCATTTTGTAAGAATGTTTTGTTCTATTTTGTTCCTGCTTTTCAATTTTTTTAGCCAATGAATGAGCAGTTGTAGCGATGACTGACAAACTGGAGAAGAAAGGCCTTTTAATAAGTCTTCGCTAATGGGAAGTGATTGCTCTTGCCTTTAAAAAAAATAGTAGAGAAATTCAGAATTTAAATATATCTGTGATTGGGCAGCCAGATGTCCATCCCAAAACAAAAGAAATGAGCTATCACAGGAACCTGAAATATTCAAGTCTCTAAAAAGTCTCTAATTCAAGACTTTTTTTTTAAAAGAAGAATGATGATAAGTAGTTATTCTGCCAGTACATGCTAATAAAATCCATTATGGTTGCAAATCTCAGAATATGTTCTGCAAGAATATAAGCATTTTAGCAAAATCACCAGTCCCGACTGGATCTTTGCATTTATTTAAAGCTGGGATTTATTTAAAGATTGGAAAGGTTTCCAGTGTTTAAATGAATAATCAAACGTGCCCACATTAAGCAATTCTCTTGCTTGCCTTATTTCCCACTCGTGATGTCATTACATAAATTAAGCCCTTGTTTTTGGCTTATGTCATTTGCATGAGGGTACTATTAATTGTGCAATGGCTCAATTTGCTGCAAATGATGTAATTTGCATCAGTTTTGTAATTACAACATTGCATGAATTAATTAACTGCAAATGACATAATTTGTGATTTGGCCAACATTCAGGAACAACAAACATTCTTCCCTTAAATTGAGGTTTCACTGTGTGTTTCCTAGAGATGAGAGGCTAGGGCTAAATTGAAAGCAAAATTAAATGGTCTTGTGTAATATTTTGTACCATTTCATTCCAGCTTCCTGGAAAAAGTAACGTAAATTATTTAGATTAATATCCTGCATTTCCTTCCATAATAACTGTGATTAAGCATTTCTTGAATCGCCTTTTGGCTGCCCAAGAATACTTTTCTCTAATCTCATTGATTAGTTTTTCTTCATCCAGTTCCTTGATTGATAGCAATTAGTACTTTGGAACTACAGAAATTCCCTTGGGTTTCAATCTTTTAGATCCCAGTTTATCCTCTGAAAAAGAAGAGATGTGCACAGTATATTACTTTTTCAAAGTTAGAGCTATTTGTCTTGATAGATTTGCCCAGGTTATCCAATTATTATAATTACTAGAAATAGTGTTCTCCCTCTAGATATTTGGTTTTCCTTATAGCAATAGCACTTAGACTTATATATTGCTTCATAATATTTTACAGTCCTCTCTAAGCAGTTTACAGAGTCAGCATATTGCCCCCAATAATCTGGGTCCTCATTTTATCAATCTCAAAAGGATGGAAGGCTGAGTCAACCTTGAAATGGTCAGAATCGAACTGCTGACAGTTGGCAGAACTGCAATACTGCATTCTAACCTCTGTGTCACCATGGCTGTTACAAAGGTAGTCCTTGAATTATGATCCCAAGTGAGTCCAGAATTATAAATCATGGCAATCATTAAATGAGACACTATGTGATCCCCTTGCTTAACAACCACAATCCCTGCTCTCTCCGTTGTGATTGTTAAGTGACTGCATGGGTGATTAAGCGGCACATACATATAGCCTGCCCTGGGCCTCACAGGGCTTCCCCCACCTTTTGTTCTACTTCTTGCCCTGCTGGGTCACACGCCGTTGTCCTTCCACATCACTCCTCAGTCCCCTTACCTTTTCTGAAGATTGCTTTTGGGGTGGAAGCAGCCCATTTTGGATCACGTGTGTAACCGGATGTGGAAGGTGCAGGAACAAGCACATAATAGTGGAGTAATAAGTAAAATCATGCAAACGTTATGCTAAAAATGCCAAGTAAGTTCATTTCTTCCCATTTCCCATTGCAAAAGACATTGCACCCAGACTCCATTGCCACTCCTGCAGAATACACACCAGGATTCCCAAGGTGAAAGGAGGAGCCGTTGTTCACTAAAAGAGCTTCTGCTTTGTCTCCGAAAGAAATAATCCTTAATCTCTTCAGATAGAGTTAGAAGTGCCTCAAACTGAGTTGATGTTATCCAGCACATTGAATTAGATGGACAAGGATCTGCTTCAGTATAAAGACAGTGTCCACTCTTCCTACTCTAGAACATAGGACCCTTTTCTGGATACCTTAAATGACATCATAAAATTTGTGAAAAGATGGTGTTGTCAAAAAACAAAATCATTACACGTATTTGAGGGAAATGCACATAAGATGTTATAGAAACAAACGTTGCATGCACAAATTACAATCCTATCCTCTACTGTGCTTTCACAACTCCACCTGCAAAAATCTCCAAAATTCATGCAACTGTCCATGAGTTGGGAGAACGTTGGTATTTTAAACAAACATTCTCAATTATCAGCTAAAGAGTGACGATCTTTAGTGTTTTCAATCAGATCCAAATCCTATTCTCAGACAAATATAATAATCACACATAGGTCTATACTTTTTTTTTTAAATTTGATTTATATGCCGCCTTTCTCCGAAGACTCAGGGCGGCTTACAATGCGTTAAGCAATAGCCTTCATACTTTTGTATATTTATACAAAGCCAGCTTATTGCCCCCACAATCTGGGTCCTCATTTTACCTACCTTAGAAAGGATGGAAGGCTGAGTCAACCTTGAGCCTGGTGAGATTTGAACTTGCAGTAATTGCAGCCAGCTGATGTTAATAACAGTACTTTAGTCTGCTGCGCTACCAGGGCTCTTTAAGTTTGTAAGTCTTTCATCCTGTATTCTCATAGGACAAAGAAATGCTGGATTCAGTGGGATTCATTTCTGAGAGACGAGCATAAGATTGGATTATTAAAGTCTCTTCAACTTACATTCCAATAATGGTTTAAAAAAGAAGCAAGAGTAGAGGCAATTTTCAGCTTTTGTGGACAGCAATATATTTGTATGCATGGTTACTTCCTACCTGTTGCTAAGAGCAACCACTTGCCTTCAAATTCTGTACTTCAGAGACTTGAGGCATTTTTTTATAGAAGAAATAATGGAAAGAAAAAACAATATTCAACCTGTCCTTAACCAATTGTTGACTTTAAAAGAAATTGTTTATTCTCCCTTGAAATGACTCTTCTCAGCATGCTGTGCCTATAAATAGCACAAAACTTTTCGAACTGTTTCTGTGGGTCTTATCAGATGATAAAATTGATCTATGAAGAAACGGCCTTTTCTCAGAGATTACTTCACAATGACAAATAAGGGATAATTGAAGCCTTTCTTTAAATATTATCACCAGACCCAAAGTACACAAATCTTTACAAACCTCTAGTCTGTTTTTTGTTTTATACTAGCAAAACCTTTAGCAACTATAGCAAAAGCAACAGAAGGACATTACCAAGGGAATATTGCTGGGCAGGAAAAAGATTTAGAAAAAAATATATTAGAAATTCAGAACTTGTTGAACTTGTCATTCATAGAAGCACTGGGATTGTGGTGACAGGAAGAACATCTGGAATACTAGAAAAAAGGTTCTGTGAAATCTCAACAATGTTTCCCATTTTCATCACTGTCTTTGAAGAAAAGTAGAAACAGAAATGGTAGCAATGGCATTATCAGCCAGACAATATGACCAGTGAGAATCATTTTTGAAACACAGCTTCAGACGGACACTAGTTGAAGTTGATGGATATTGGTCCTCTAGTATTCCGAAGACAGTCAGCCTAAGAAAAATTATATCTTTAATACCTGGATATTGTCTTTTTATCAAGTTGCCTAAAGTTCTCTGAATAATGCAATAGCATCTTAAAGGACCTGATCTATATTGGAAGAATGAAAGCAAGAGAATTGGGTTGAATGAGTAAAATCCAAGCTACCTTTAACACATGTGATTAAGGACAGAAGTCTTCCATAAAAGGACAATTCAGTACTATGTAAAGCTTACCCAAGAGTTTCTCTACCATGATCTGTGATACCTCACTAAGCAGTTCATGCGTACTCAATCATTACTTTGTCAATAATTGGTTTGCTGTCATCTCCACTCTTTTGGAAAATTAGACTAAATTTAAGTATTAAATTTCGGAGTATAAAATGCACCAGAGTATAAGATACACCTTAGTTTTTAGGGAGGAAAATAAGAAAAAAGCTGATTGGCAGGTGGATCGGCCTCCTGGAATACCCCCAATCAGCAGTTCCCAGAGGTGAATTTTAGCAACAGGTTGTGAGCTCTGTGCCTTGCTTTTTTTTGCCTTTTTTTCTGCCTCTGAAAGCCTCTGAAACAGAGCTTCAGAAAAAAAGCCTCTGAAGCTCTGTTTGGGGGCTTCTTTTCTGAAGCTCTGTTTGGAGACTTTTTTTTCTGAAGCTCTGTTTGGGGGCTTCTTTTCTGAACCTTTGTTTCTGATGCTTTTTTCAGCCTCTGAAACCTCTGAGAAGCTGGGTGGGGCTACATTCGGAGTATAAGACCCAGATTTTTACTCTCTTTTTTGGGGGGAAAAAGGTGCGTCTTATACTCTGAAAAATATGGTAGCCCCAACCCTTCTAAGCCAGTGCATATCTTTCTATCCTGATTTGCTCAGTTTGGAATCCATCAATTTTTAATTTTAGATAGAATATCCACTAAGCAAAAATATAGTCATCGTTCATATCCTTATTTATAAACTTCTGTCACTTATTAGATCCTAGGTGGTTTACACCAAATTAAAGCACACAAAATAGCACATGACCCAATAAAACTCCCACATCCAATTCAGAGTTGTGACATTTCATCAGTTCAATGCACCAATCTTACTAGTCTATCTTTTTTTCATTAATCACTTGTCTTTGTCATAATCAGATTCAAAGAAATAATTCCTATTGGTAGCCATATTTAATAAGTTTATTTTTGGGGTGAAGCAAGAGTTAATATTTCTGAAGAAGTTTTGCAGCAAGGGCAAGATACAACAAGATTAATTGTAAGGAGGTGTATAAGGTTTGGCTGCGGTGCAGAGTTTTTCTTACCTCCAGTACATCTGGTGGGACTTTACACACAAGAAGCTTTTGACTTTTACATGGGCACGCAACTGACACTGGTCAACTCTAATTTCTAGAAAGTGGCTGCCATAGGATTACATCCAGTCACATTCACCACATTATCAGAAGAAAATTTATGGGAGTTTTCTCAGCCACCAACTCTATAATATTTTAAAAATTAAAGAAAAAAATTAGAACAGGGGAACCTGACAGTTAGTGCCGGTAAGAGAGATACCTATGGACACATTGCTGCCTAGATGTTCCACTGAGGCTCTCTGGACTAAACTCATAAAGAAAAGCAGTTATAAACTTTTGATAAAGAAAGGCTGAATGGAAGCTCTACCTCTTTCTCTGACGTGGTCTCAAGGAGTCCTTTATTCATGCAGAAATTCTGAAACAAATACTAATTTATATTGGCCTATTCTTGGATTGCAAACATTCAGCAGCATAGAGAACCAACTCCAAGCATGCTGCAACCACAAAAATGACACATAGCAGTAAGCTAGGAGAAACTCACTGCTGGTGATGGTTTTTCGAATAGGAGAACAACAGAAGGATGCAAGCAGCAGGAAGGAAATAAATGATTCAAATGATTCACCATAACCTTAGAGGATTCTTTTTCAAGTGGTCTGTTTCCATGCCTGTCCTTTTTTAAAGGAACTAACAATTTAAGTAAATGCAGCTCCTTGAAAGGAAAGTAATCAGTCTGAGAAAGATCTCCAACATGGAAAGCAATGCTCACCATTGAAAATGGCTGAGATTTCTTCCCTTAGCCCTTGAGTTATGAATGTATCGGCTAGTACAGACTATTTCTGTAGAGTAAAATTCTCGGAGAGACCTTTATGTCTTAAGGAACACAATCAGTACCCTACTGAGGCCAACGGCAAGGGTAAAACAACAAAGTGTTCCACTACTGTGTTTTCTAAACTTTTTCACATGAACATTTTGGAGATCAATCATCAGGGATTGAAAACTATGACATGCATGAAGCTTGAGATGATTTCAGAAGGACCCAATTATTTTAACTTTTATAGAAAATTAAATGGCCAGCTTTTTGAGCTGTCCAGTTTGTGGCAATAGCCACCCAAAGTCACTTGACCGAGAGATGGACAGCATATACATTTAACAAATGAATAAGAGGCCTTGAAAAATGATTCCTCTCAACCTTGGATTTTCCCCAAATCTGGATAAATGGGATGAGATATGGAATAGGAATATGAAACTTACTGTGTCAACCTCCTACAAGGAAAATATTTATAAAATGGTCTATTGTTGGCATATCCCCCCGGCAAGAATCACAAGAATGTTCCCAGGAGTTTCTCCAGCATGCTGGAAGTGTAGGAATGGTAGTGGGACGTACTACCACCAATGGTGGACGTGTCCCAAAGCAGGCAAATATTGGTCCAAGGTTCGGAACTGGATAATGGAAATTGCAGGATATACAGTAACATAGAGCTGAAACCAGAGATTTTTTTATTAGGAATGAAACCAGACAAAATAACTAAGGAAAAATGGTACTTGATCCTCCACATCACTACTGCAGCTAGGATACTATATGCACAAGAATGGAAAAACGAATTAATACCCACAGAAAATAAATTGATTTGGAAAATTACAGAATGCGCAGAGGCAGACCGGTTAACGAAATTACTTAGGAACCAAAAAGATTCTGATTATTACAAATGTTGGAATTCATGGTATAATTGGGTGAAAGAAAAGAGAGAGAAATGAAATGGATTGTATTAGTGGTATAGGCGCAGATTTGTGTATGTTATTTGCAATAACCTTGTATGTATATATGTAAAGTACTGTATTTTTAAAAATGAAAATAAACTTCGATTAAAAAAAAAGAAAAACGATTCCTCTCTTTTTAACAAAGGTAAAGTCATGTAAAACTCTAGTTATGAAATGAATATTGCATTCCTATGTATATTTATGAAAAAGCAACTCTGCCAAATGAACACACTCTTACTTTAGTATAGATGAGAAACGTAGCTTTATTTCAGATATAATATGAAGGAGAAACCTTGATCTAAAAGAGAATTTTTGCCAATACACAATGAATATGTGGCTGGAGAGAGGGGTCACATCAGTAGTGGCTTCCACTTACCTTCACTATCGGTTTGGAACTGGGAGTGTGTGGGTGCGCGTGCTTGTTTCACTCGTGCATGATGCTTCTGCGCATGCACAGAACGTTCTGTGTATGCACAGAGGTCCGTGATGAAGTCCGGGTGGGTGGGCGGAGCCTCCTGATGCTGCCACTACCGGTTGCCCGAACCGGGGCAAACCGGTAGAAACCCACCACTGGGTCACATGAACATATACACTAAAGTTATAGCTTTTCCTGATTATTCAAATTCAGAGATATTTGTCTGGTAGCTTTCAACAATATATCTGGCTACATAGAATGCCAGTGTCAAGTTCCGATGTCATCTCAAATAAATTTCACTCCCAAGCAATTAGTCTTTGCTGAAATATCTCATTTATTGAGAACGACAGATCTGGTCCCAACTTCGTCGTAGCCAATACTAACCCTCTGACCCCAAAACCTTCCCCTTCCGTTCCCCCAAACCTCAACTTCTTATTGGCCATCTTCCAGCTCAATCTTCTCAGCTGCTGCCTCCAATCCCAGGAATTCCCCCCTCCCATCCCATCTCCAAGCAACACTATCTACAAAAAGAATAAGTAGGTAAAAGTTCAAGCCTCATCTCCTCCTCTTTATGGCAGCCTTGAAAGGCTGACAGCCAGATGAAGTATGCTGAAAGCATTTGGCTATGTAGAATTAGAAAGCACGAAGTCATGACTTGGAATTCAGTTTTAAATTCCAGTACTTGAAATTAAATAATATCTCTTTGTCCTCTTTCTCTAGTAGAACAATTAAGACATGGGCTAGGGAATAATCTAGTAGATGTTTTTATGGGTTAGATCTTTTTAATTTTCTTTTCGAACACTAATTGTGCAAGGCATAATGTTATATGAGCATTAGGTATCTTTTAGAAAAACTCTTTTGACTTCAAGATCACAATAAATTCTAGCCAGTCTTCCTTTCTCTCTTTCTTTAGTAGATTATTAGAGCTTTGTCAAAACAAGTCTGGAATAAACAGGGTTCAAAATTAATTTATTAATTTAAGCAGTTTTATTGGAAGCTCTTTGTTTTCTAATAGTAAGAACTAGTCATATGTTGAAATTTCTGTAGGATCTTTTGTCAGTATTACAAATTGTCAAGTACAGTTTGTAATTCTTGTGACATAGACCCAAGTACCATATTTTTTGGAGTATAAGATGCACCTTTTCCCCCCTAAAAGGGGGTGAAAATTTAGGTGCGTCTTATACACCGAATGTAGCCGCGCCCACCCACTGGCCCCCACCCTTTGGCCTCTGCCTCACAGCAGTTACCTCCTTGCAAGCAAACAGCAAGAAAAAACAGCTCCTTTCAACTTCAGCACAGCCTAATTAGCGCAAGTTGATTGGATCAGCCTCCTGATTCTCAGCTGATTTGCTCTCAGCTGTTTTGCGCAGGCTCTGCTGCTTGCTGCAAAGAGGTAAATTGCTGGAGCAGTTTTTTTTCCCTTGTGCTAATCAAGCTATGCTGAAAACGAAAATGAAAGTAAAGCAGGCTGTTTGCTGTTTGCTGCAATGAAGCAAAATTTCTCAGAGGCGAGGGAAATTTCTTTTTCTTGTTTTCCTCACCAAAAAAGGTAGGTGCGTCTTATACTCCGGTGAGTCTTGTACTCCAAAAAATAGAGTAGTTATTACCAGACGCAATTAGTCCTAAACAAACGTATTTTATTAGAACAGCTGAGAATCACTTCATTCTCAGCTTAGTCCAAATTAATTACAAAAACAAATCCTTCAGAAAAAATCCTTTGGCTTTATCATAAACCTATGTCTTCTTTGACACCCTGCCAAAGGTTTTTCTTGGCAAACCCCAAGGCAAAAGAAGGCAAAACTTCTGAAAAGTTCAGAAGCAAGAGACACTGACTATAAACAATTGTAGCAACGTTGCTTTCCTACAAAAAGCCAAAGAGCCATTGCTTCTCTTTTAAGCCTTATGGGAGGGGCCAATCATCTGGCCTTACTCCCGAGTCATTGTTTTTGCTTTAGCTGGTGTTGCCTTCTGGCAGCTTTTTTCATGCATGCACTAGGAACAGGCTTTTTCTGTTTCTCTGCCTGTCTGCTATCTGCCTCTGGAGGCTCCGGAGTCCGTGCATCTCTCCCAGATGGCCCTGGCCCCATCTCTGCCTCTGATGCCGAGTCCTCATCCAGGCCTTCCCCAGAGTCCAGGACTGGCCCATGGTCCTCCCCAGCCTCGTCACTGTCCGACTCCGCTGCTAGCTCCGCGGACTGTTGGCAGACCACAACAGTAATATCCTTTGATACAGAAATGAATAATTGTTGGTCTGTGAGCTTCATCTGACATGCTAAATTGACCTATCTTGTCTGCTGAGCATCAGATGAAGCCTTTACTTAGCACCACTTCCTCTCCACTTCTACCCCTGTTCCCTCTTCTTCCAGGGAACTGAAAGTCGGCCAAAGGTCCTCTCGTTGACCTTCTGTAGCAACATTGGGTGGATCAGTTCTTCTCTTTCTCTTCCTTTACAAGGAAAAAGGCAGGACACGGGTGATGCTGATAGAAGCTGATCCTGTTTGCATGTCTGCCAGAGTCCCCAACAAAATCTCTCTGTGCTTCAAACTTCCCTTCTAATATACTAATTGAGAACTAACACTTGCAATTTATCTAGAATATTTCATTCATGATTGGAGAAAACATGCATCAGATGCAGTGGTGGATTTCAACCGGTGTTACCACCGGTTTGCTTCACGCACACAATTTGCACGCGATTTGGTTTGCACAAGCATATTGAATTTCAGAACAGCTGAGTCATGGCAATCTGCTTTGTGGACTAAAAACAAATGAATATAGGTAGGTATAGCACAGGGGCGGGCGGGAGGGCCCAACTGATGGTTGGAGCAAACCGGTTCACTCTCACCTCACCATCTCCGCTACCGGTTCACCCAAACCGGGGAGAACCGGTAGCAACCCACCACTGATCAGATGGACATCTCAGTACAAGCATTCAGTGGTTTTTTTTTCTGTACATGACAATACAAGCAACCCAAAGCTGTTTTGGTTGAAATGGGCAGCACATACATTGAATGAATGAATGATCGATCAGAATACTAGATGTATTAAATAATTTGTCTTAATATTACCCAGTTCTCAGGATAAGTGGGGAACAGAATTCTAATTCAAATTCAGTTCCCTATCTCTGCTTTAATATAAACTATGTTAAGAAATGAAGCATTAAAAGAAATCTAAGCCTATACAAAAGAGCTATGTTGCAAAGTAATTAAATTCCCCATCATGTAACTACGACATCCAACAAATTTCTAGGAATCAGAGGTAGCAATTTGTTCCTTCTGTATGAATTCTAATACCCATATATTTATTTTATCCACACACACTATTTATCTCTATTCAAAAGATGAGTTATTGAAATGTTCAGGTCCTTGGCAAACGGAAAAAAAACACCCTTAAACAGAAATACAAATTCAAAGTTTTCTAGTTTCAAAAAAATATGCAAAAATGGAAAAAAAATGCTGGTACTTGTAAAAAATTTACTCCTATTTCTTAACCTATAATAGAGACTTCTGCAGCTCACGGCTGTTGCAATTTCTCCTCTTAAATCTGAAGACCTCAAGGCAGTACTGGAAAGAACCATTCCATTTTGTTATCACCATGTTAAAACAATGAACATTTGAAAACCAAAAATTACAATATGTTTATTATTCAGTATTTTGGTATAATTACTGTTTAGATTCTTTCCAATATCCTATTAGTGAAAGGGTTTTTTTTTTTGCATTACTTGGTTTTTATTTTTTACACATGAAGGGAAAGTTGATATATAAAAAAGGCACTTGCATGTTACTCAGTGAAATTTACTTACATGTATAATATTCCAGTATTAAGAACACAATTCTGATTGTGTTTGATGGAGGGATTATGTGCCATCAAGTCAGTATTAACTCTCTATACAACTAGATCTTGAATAACGTATGCTTTTATTTAGAGTTAATTCTATGAGTTCAATGAGAATTAATTTTAGATGTTTTTATTTTAGATTTTAGTAATAGATTACATAATTATGTCAGGAAATTGCCATTAGGAATGAAAACAAAACCATTGTTTACTTTAAAATGAAGTATTCTCTTGTTTGAGAGTAAAAATATCCATTTAGACCTTTCCCATTAATTTTGAGATTGTATCATCTTGAAACCTGCCTATTTTATTTGAGAAATTCTCTTTCTTATTTTTAGGTCCATGTGAAGTTGACCTTAGCCTCATTGTGGACCCAGGAGAGATTCCTGATCATGAATTTAACTTTGAAGATCAGGTAATGGTGAAAAAAATATATTTTTATTTGCATTTATAAATGCCTTGGTTACTGCATAAGTGAGGGGATTGATAAGCAGGGGTAGAGATTATTATGAGAGTTTCTGTTCCTTTCTGAATGCCATAATAAGACAGCTTTTCTGAAATCCAGTATAACAAATGTGTGTTCAAAGGACTTCTGTCACATTTTAAAATCCGTCTTGTTATCCCAACTCTCTTCTTATTCTGAACATGTCTTATGCTTTTCAGTGCTTTCTTTTCGTGTTTTTTATGCTCTTTTCTGTTGCAGGCTTCTGTACATTCTAGAAAGAAATTCATACATGTTTCAGTACCCAGAAAAAGAAACAATTCAATGTTTATCTGATGGTGAATTTTCAAAATAAAAGTTCACACTTATGCAGTCAAAAAATAATCAGTAAAGCCTTGCATATGATCTCCTTAAGATGTGAAGTTGATTTCCTCCCCAAGTACAAACCGGGTCTATTCTCGCTTAGCCTTTTGAAGATCAAACACACGGCTTGAAGACAATCTGAAAGGACAGCTAGGAGGATAGTTTGAAATGAATCGTATTTCACCAAGTGAACACATGTGTATTTCTGTTCCATTCTCATCTTTGTCAAATGGATTTTGAATGAATGCAAAACCCTGTAATTTTTCTTTATTTAGTTGAAAGAAAACATGGAACACACTGCACACTGTAGATTTCTCATTAGCATAGAAAAATAAGAGCAAATCCCACCCTCTCCTAGCACTTATGGTGTTTGGTAATGAAACGTCTGCAAGAAAACAAACCACTCAGAAAGCACCAAGGACCCCACAAAAAAACATATTCCTTACCTCTTACATGAAAGAGATTCACTGCAAATATATAATGTTACCTCTTAGCAATGCTTTTTAGACATAGTGAAGATTAACTTTCCCTCAAAGAATGTAATCTTCCCATCCAAAGCATACATTTTATGATCTGTTAAAACAGCTTTAAAATAAAATCATGCTATTGTAATAGTCCGCCTTAGGATGCAGCTCAGAATTATAAATTACACCGCATTAACCAGGAGCTGTTTTGTTTTGTTTTACAAATGGCTATGCAGAAGCTGAGCAGTTGATGGCCTAAATGAGAATGCGGGACTCTGAAATTTTAAACTTCTTTTCTGTTAATCTAACTAAATCTTTCTTCTTTCTCAATTCATCCTCCATTCAGGGGATAAAAGCATGGATTCTTATTTTGCATAGGTTGAAAGAAATCTTCAAGAGGAAGAGTTTATTTTCATTATTTTAAAAAAAACAAGGTTAAGAATATTTTCTTTTTTGCTCTAGCTGCGTTCTTCCACAGCTTCAGAATAGGATGGGTTTTTCAGCTCTGACTGGATGGTGGGTAATTGAAGGATTTATATTCCTTGCAAACATCTATAGTCATTTGCATTCTTTTAGAGAGTCATTGAGGCCACTTGGAGGTTTATTTGTGTCATCAGGGTCACCTGAGTAGTGCAAATGGATGTGAAGCAGAGGTGATATTCTGGAGAACTGGTAACGGAAATTTTGAATAGTTTGGAGAACCGGCAAATACCACCTCTGACTGGCCCTGCCCCCATCTATTCGCTGCCTCCTGAGTCCCAGCTGATTGAGTCTCAGCTGATCGGCTGGGTCTTCTTTTGTTGCCCTGCACACGGAGCTGGAAAGCAGGTTAGTGGGGTGGGAAGGGAATGGAGATTTTACAGTATCCTTCCCTTCCTCTGTAGTGGGTGGAAATGGAGATTTTGCAGTATCCTTCCCCTGCCATGCCCACCAAGCCACACCACACCCACCAAGCCACGCCCACAGAACCCATAGTACAGGGGTGGGTTCTACTTACCTTTACTACCGGTTTGCAATGGGGCCGCGCGTGCAAGCACAGAAGCATTTTGATAACATCAGGATCAGTGGGTGGAACCTCCCGCCGGTTTTACTACTGGTTCTATAGAACCGGTGCAAACTGGGGGCAACCCACCACTGCCGTTGTAAAAAAATTTGAATTCCACCACTGGCCTGGAGCTTTCTTGGAACTGCTGAAAGGACTGTGTAGTAGATTGGAGATAGTTGATGTTGTATCCCTCCCCCTCTGTTGAGAAAGGGCTGTTCAATTTTGACATAGATGGCCTCTTTCATCCCTCTTTCAAACCAGTGGTCCTCTCTGTCCAAAATGTGGGCTTTGTTGTCTTCAAAAGAGTGGCCTTTGTCTTTTAAATGCAGATGGACTGCTGAATCTTGTCTAATGGGTTTGTTCTCCTATGTTGTGCCATGCATTTATGATGTGGTTGTTTTGTTTCCCAATATACAGATCTGCACATGGCTCACTTCATTGTAATGCATGTGCCACGTTGCTCAGTTTGTGTCTGCGTGTTTTATCCTTGGGATGGACGAGCTTCTGCCTTAGTGTATTCTTGGGTTTGAAATGTGCACGTATGTTGTGTTGGCTGAAGATCCTCCTGAGCTATTAAAAGATATTAAAATATCTTTAATTAAGATATTAAAAGTATATTTAACATAGACTTTAGAGAGTAGAATTGCCTGTTATGTTTTTTTAAATAGACTCATTTGGAAAGCTACCAAAATTGCTCAGAGATCCATAGATTTAGAGAACAAGTTGGCACCTGCCCTCAGATGGTTTGGCTTTTTGTATGTCTGTTTCTTTGAACCAGCAAAGGATTTATATGCTGATTGACTGAAAGCACAATACTATGAAATTGGAAAATAACAAAATGGAAATAGCCATTGTAAATTCTAACACAGCATTCTAGGTGTGTCGAAACCAATCTCAGCATTGACCTCTGCACAATTCAGCTAAGCCGAGAGAGAGGGGGGGGGGGGGGGGGGGGAAAAAATACTTTTTAAGGGCCAAAAAGATCACCTTAATAATATGCCTTTGATACCTGAAAATATGGGACTGTGGAAGAACTTTTATGCTTCACTGAGTAATGTTTTTATTACCCATGCAGTCTTCAAACTGTAAATAGGCCCAAGCATTTCTCTGCTGAGAATATCAAATAAAGAAAAAAATGTGCATCTAAATATTAGCAGGTCAGGTGTGTCTGGAAGGAAATAAACTGCCTGTCAGAAAGACGGGGCCTAGAGGGTTAGTTTCCAGGCAACCATGTGCAACTAAGGAGTTGACAGCTGGCAAATATTTTGCAGAACTCTTTGATGGTTCTCTGATGCTGGAAGTATCCATGTGTTAAGTCTGCACTGTAATATTCAAGAAGTGGTTCTTAACTTCAAGTGGTAGATCATTAATTTTGGTTGCTGACCACTTATCATATCTTGAGGCCTCTTGCAATTTTTCCAAATTAAAACTGATTCAAGAATCTCTTGGAAGCACATTCCTGAAGAATGGGAACCACAAAGTAAATTTTTCCAGAGGTTTATAATATGTGGACGGTAAGATAGATCAGGGTTGGTTGACATACCAGATTTCTTTGTGCTAGATTTCTTTACATTGCAAAGTTGTTGGCCAAACACTTTTGTATTATTTAGTGTTGCAATCCATTAATTTATAATTATGAGAAAGATGGGGCTCCATGAATCTCGTCAGCAGTATTATCCAGTAATCATATACTTCCCACTATACAATCTTTCTAGCTTTCTCTGATTTCAAAGGGAAGATTAAAAGCTGCACAGGAAAGCAGAAAGTTCCAGGTACGGGGAGATAAACACAGTTCAGTGAAATAAATAAAGAGGAACTTCTTGGTATCAGTACCTGGTATATGTAATGCTCTCTTGAAGTAGGTTCTATAGGTGTCTACCTTACTACCGAGTTGGCATGAGGCAAAGGCTGGATATTTTTGATCGTTTTAAGTCTATAATTTTTATTAAGGATTTTGATTACAATAGTAAAAGCTACGATACAAACTAAACTTAAAAAAGAATAGTAAGAAAGAATAAAAAGTGCTAGAAAAAAAGAAGAAACATAGAAACATAGAAAAGAAGCCTGACTAGGTGGCTCAGTGGCTAAGACACTGAGCTTGTCGATCAGAAAGGTCGGCAGTTCGGTGGTTCGAATCCCTACTACAGGTCTCCTGTGTGAGCAGCGGGTTGGACTAGATGACCTCCAAGGTCTCTTCCAACTCTGTTACTGTTATCCTGTTATATAGTATGATAAAGAAAAAGAAAAGCTAGGAATGTTGCACCCTATCTCTGTAAAATTTAGAATTTCAAGACGATCTAGAGCAAAGCAAAGAAAGATCTGTTATATGTGCTGCTTCCACTTTCACTACATTGATTTTGCCCTGGGAATGCTATCAAGTAAGAGAATATTTAACTGTTTAATTTTAAGAATTAACTGTTGTATGTATTGTTATAATAGCAAATTCTTTGTGTCCAATCACACTTGGCCAATAAAGAATTCTATTCTATTCTAATAATACTTCACACAGTAAGCTGAAAGACAATGGATGGATTTATACATGATTTGGTTAATTATGGCTCATTGAATAAACCATGGTTGTCTAGAATTACAAATGATAGCCATAAGCCATAATTTACCAGTCACAAGATATGTGTTTATGGATCAGGTTAAACCAAAATCAGGGAAATTTCATGTATTGTTCAGTACAGACTGCAAATCAAGTGATAAAAGGCCCAAAGTCATATTTTGCATTATAATTGAATGACTTCTAGGTTATTCATTATAAATCTTTCTGGAGTCTACACCTTTATATGTGGTTTTTTTCAGTTAAAAAAAAAAGCTAACACATGGGAGGGCCACCTGTGCTGAAGATAATCACAGAACAACAGATGTCATAGAACAATTCAGTTTCTGTTAGTGCCCAGAAGATAACAGGTTGTTGCATTTTGTTTAAAAAAAAGCAATTAAATATCCATGGTGTTTGGAATATGTCTTTAAGACAGAAATGAGAAATGGACTACTTACAGTATGATTTGGGCCCAGCCACTCACTCTCAGCACAATCTACTTTACAGATAGTGGTTATGGAATAATAAGAGGTTTCAGCATAATACACACATTTTGGGGTGCTGACTGAAAGGCAGGATATAAATCTAATGAATGAATAAATCCAAACATGATACTTGGAAAATGGGTCTTATTTATTTTCTTGTATAATTCTGTTTGGGACTGTATTACTTACTTCCAAACTACAGTATGTCTTATACCAGTGGTCTCCAACCTTTCTGGCTTTGTGGACCGGTGGGGGGAGGATGGTTTGCATGAGTGATGGGCATGCGTGCTGTACAAGTGGAGCGGCGCTTGTGTGCACACTCGTCTGCCACTTCCGTGACCCAGTTCTGAACAGGCCATAGCCCGGTATTGGGTCACCGCTTGGGGGTTGGGGACCCCTGTGTTACGCAGTACAAATTTACATGGTATTACTCTAGTCACTCTTTTTTTAAACAGAAAAAAAAGCAATTTCCAGTTGTAAAGAAAGTGTAGAAAATTCTCATAATCCATCAGCTCCTAGATAGAGTACTGAAGAGATTTTGCTCTCAGTATACATTAAGAAGCATAGAGGAAAAGAAATTGCTTCTGGACAAAATAGAAAATGTATAAACAGCTTTTTCCCACTGGTTCTCCCACTGCAATTGCCCTTAAATACTATAGCAGAATTTACCATTTTAAAAGAATTTACTGCATATGTTTGTGTTCAGTGAATTGCAATCACAAGTGCTTGTTACTTGAACGACAACTTCTAGATGTTTTGGACTGTAACTCTCACATTCCCCCCCCCCACCACCACCAAAATGTTTCCTGGGGTGACCAGTTGAAGTCTAAAATATCTGGAGGGTTTCTAGTCCCCTATCCCTAGTTTACAATTAGTAAAACATAAAATAAGGAAATACTGTTTATTTGACAATATATTTCAGGGCCTATATATGCCCATGGGAGTGTGCACAGGCCTAAGGAACTAAGAATAATATGGATTTAAATAAGGGAGTTTAAGCCTAGCTTATGATAAATGCAGATTCTTGGAAAATTTTTCAACCTCAGTTATATTGAGTCAATTAAGGTAGTAAGATAGAGTCTCTTTGAAGTGCTTTTTTGTAGTTATCACCTGCATTGGGTTAACATTCTGGGATAATCTTCAAGCTGACTGTTTCCCAACTTTTCCACAATCATCAGCATTCTCATCAAAATCTAATCATGTAGACTTACATTAATAATTAGGCTATTGTGCATTCGCAGAGTAAGAACCATCTTCATAAAAGTAAAAGAACGTTCATGGGAATGGCATACAATATACAGTATGCATGAATGTGCATTCTCCATCACTGGAGTTATTAAGGAGACATTGGACAACTACTTGTCTGAAATGGTATAAGACCTCCTGCTGGAGCAGGGGGTTTGAGTAGAAGACATCCAAGGTCCCTTCCAACTCTGTTATTCTGATAGTCTGTTAATTTTAGTAATGCCAGAATTATCTATGTGACTAATTCATGTAAACTCCTGGTAGTTAATAGTTGAAATCTGTGAAGGAATAAAATTATGTTCCTTCAATCTGGTGCTTGTTAGATCCATAGGGCTACAGCCTGCATCTTCTCCCAATAAGTATGGCCATCATAAAGAGAATCATGGCAAGCATGGAATAGAACATTTCATTCTTAAGTATTGACGTGATTTCTTCTATTCAAGAATTATCATTTGTTCCCATAGAAATTGTAAGTGTTTGAATTATTAAAATGAGTCATAGGTTACTAGGGAAGAAGTCAGTAAATAACTGAAACTGTGAAAACTAAGGAAATGATGCACTTCCACAAAGACTTTTACATTGTTTGCCAGAATATGTATATTGTTGGCTAAAACCTATTTCTCCTTAGAAACGCAGACTCAAAGGAACAATTAGTGCATTGTCTGTTCCATGACATATGAACAATAATTTTTGGATAAAAATGCAAAACCTATCCATTATATATCAATACTATGATATAACCATGGTTGTATCAATACCAAAAGATTTAGCAAAAATAAGATGACTGAGAAATATGATTTATTGGGTTAGGGATTTTCTGTCTTCACTGTGAGTTGTATTGTGTTGGGAGGGGGTGCACTGAGGGAGCTCAACCAATCTCATTGCACATATGTTGTGCACTGACAATAAAGATTTGAATTGAATTGAAATGTGACAAAGAACATTTATCTTGCTATGTAAAAGCTAAGATTCTGGATATTATTGGTTTAAAAGAAGCCCCACACAAGTTGGTTAATATGACATTATAAAGATCATTATAATTTAAAGATGTAAATTTTTTTGAATATATAGCAAAATCTTTGAATTTATCACTCTACGAAGAATTATGGATTAATTGAGATTATAAAGGGCAGCAAATTGCCATACTAAATTGCTATTATTACCCTCATGTCAAATCTATTTTATTTTGTAATCTGTTGCAGAAAAACATAATACATTTAAAAAACCTGAGGATTTCTTTAACGAAACGTGATTAGAAAATTAAAAAATACATGCATACATGAACTATAATAAATTAGTCACTTGTAACTAGTCAGCCAGCAATAAAATGTTTCATATATATACATGTATGTAAAAATTTTCACAACTTGGAAACATAGGAGCCCCAAAGCAAAGAAAAAAACCAGAGGTTTTAGGCATGAACTAAGATTTGCTTATTTGTTCTTAGAATACCGGTCTTTCTTAGTTATTGGAGTTCATTCCTAATTTTTCATATATATGTTTAACTCATCACAACATACATAAAATCACTGCATTGACTTTTGGTTGGTAACTATTCCACCCAAGTTATGTTGTTAGTTAGGGGCATCCAGAGGTGAAGGTAAGGGCAGTGGTGGGATGCTGCCAGTTTAACAACCAGTTCGGTGATCGTGCGCTTTGCGCACACCTAATGCGCACGCCTAATGCGCACGCCTAATGCGCACGCCTAATGCACATGCCTAATGCGTGCTGGATTTTACAAATACTAACCCTCTGTGTTACCACTTGGGAGTAACACAGCTAGGTGTGGCAATCTGCTCTGAGGATTGAGCTGAGCTGAGAAGATAAAGGTAAATAAAGTGCAGGAGCAGGTGGGCGGGCTGACCTGATCATCAGAGCGAACCGGTTTGTTCCCAGCTGATCGTCGGAGATACTGGTTCGCTCGAACTGGTCTGAACCAGTAGAATCCCACCCCCAGATAATGGGTTCAGAAAAGTCAATGGTCTACTTCACTTTGTATACGTGTTGCATGGGTGACATGCATAGAAAGGGATAGGGCTTCAATCATGTAGTTGTGGTCATTCTTCACTTTTTGACACCCTTCACCAGAGATGCCCTTGTTACGAAGTGCTCAATTTTGTGGCTGTAAAATTTTAATAGTCATAGGTATGTGAGCTCCTAAGTACTAGGAGTTTACATGAACTAGTCATGTAGAGAAAGATCTCTAGATTTCAAAACTGAAGTATTTAATTTTTTTACTATGTAAATATTGATAAACAGATAACCATTTCAGATAGAAAGCAGATATTGGGACATTGATTCATGACAGTATAGATAAAAATATACCATAGGAATGTGCAAAATACTCCTTGTTTTAGAATGTTAAAAGATGTGTAACATATTTTTTTTTCATCCAGGAACAATCTGTTCATCTTAAGTTACCATGGGAACTGGTGTATTCAAGAGCTTTAAAAAATAGTTTTAGTTGCAAAGATCGCTATCTTGCTTAGGGGAAAATGCTGGTTTTAATATTATTTAAAATACTATTTTGGGAATTAGTACTGGTATTAGTGTTTTCTTTCTTTCTTTCTTTTTTGTAGAGTCTAATTGTATAAAGCAATTTCCCATTGCAGAATTCAGTACTAAATAATTATCATTTGGATTAGGATATTTCTCATTTGCAATGAGAAAACAGTGAGACACATATCTTTTTTAGAGGCATTTGGAGCTCTATCTATATAGAGATGTTATTACTTACCAAATCTGTCTGTCTAGGTCCAGGATGACATTAGTGCAGTAATGTGTTGATGTTTCGATGCTAGACATGATCACATAATTCAGTGGGCTGCAAACTTTGTTCTTCTAGGGCCGGGATGGCGAACCTATGGCACGCGTACCACAGGTGGCACGCAGAGCCCTCTCTGTGGGCATGTGAGCCATCGCCCAGCTCAGTTTCACCACGCATGTGTGCCTCCCACTGGCCAGCTGATTTTCAGATCTCTGGCATGGGGGGTGGGGCACATGCGAGAGATGTGTGCGCATGCGCAGGGGGTCTCGCATGTGCAGGGGTGGGGGGAGCACAGGGGGAGCAGTGCCCCCCGCTCCAAAACGGGCCGTGGGGAGTGCAGCATGCCCCCCCATGGCCTGTTTTTGGTCCCAGGAGGCTTCAGGGAGGTTTTTTCAGGCCCAAAATGGGCCACGGGGGTGGGTCACGCATTCATGCACGGAGGTGGGGAGCGCAGGGGATCACGTGTGCATGTGTGGGGGGGGTCGCAGGGGGTCGCATGCGGGGGTGCAGGTTGTGTGGGCAGCATTACATTATGGGTGCGGGCACGTATGCCTGCAACCCCCCCCTGCGCTCCCCTCGCTTTTGGCACGTGATGCCAAAAGGTTAGCCATCACTGTCCTAGGGACTACCTCTAACAATGAATGGATTTCTGTGATGCCACACTACCCTAAATAAAATTGGCTGATATACTAGTGCTACGTTCAAAGCCACCGACTGCATGACACTGGTAAATGTAAGATGATTCCTTACCCCAGTGGGAAAGTTGATGGAACAAAACTATGGAAACAGTTTGTTTCCATTAACGAAAACAATTTGTTGCCCTGTTCACCTTCATAAATGACCAGTGTAGAGTTTCCAGTCCAATCCAGTCCTGGAGATTTCTATTCACTCAGTAATATTAAACAGGCAATACATTTGCAGAACCCAAACTTTTTTAAAGAAAGGTGAGGTTTCCAACACCCCATCTGCTGTTTCTGTGAAGTTCATTTAGTTCAAATGAGAAAACGATTTTTTTTTTCTGCTTGAGAACAGAGCTGGAAGAAAACCAGGTTGGCTGTCAATCAGGTATGCTAATGTGCCAAATTGGCACCAAATCAAGAACAATCCAGCATGGATAGGCAAAAGTGCTTACTCAGACACAGAAATATATATATAGGCAAAGAACAATGATAATAATCAAGGAAATGTTATTAAAATAATTGGTAAACAATTAGGGATGATATGTTGGAGTTAGTGGAAAAAAATCCATATTCATGATAAGTGGTCGTCCTCAATTTGCAACTGTTTGTTTAGTAACTATCCAGAGTTACAACGGAACTGAAAAAAGTAACTTATGACCATTTTTCACAATTTTGACCATTGCAGCAGCTCCATGGTCATTTGACCAAAATACGGTCACTTGGCAACTGAGCTGTATTTAGGACAGTTGTAGCGCCCTGGGATCATGTGATCATTTTTTGGCGACTTTCTGACAAGCAAAGTCAATGGGGAAGCCAGATTCACTTAACAACTGGGTTACCAACAACTGCAGTTTTGGACTGAATTGTGTTAGTAAGTTGAAGACTATGTATACTCAGATAGTGGTGGCATCTTCCCTTAGCAACACATCTCTTCCATTTCCCCCAAATAATCTTTATGCCGACCCTAGTGCCGTGATGGCGAACCTATGGCACATGTGCCAGAGGTGGCACACAGAGCTCTCTCTGTGGGCACAAGCGCAACGCTCCAGTGCGCTCAAAGACCAGCTGGCCAGTGCGCATGTGTGCGCCGGAAACTCAAAGATCAGGTGGTCTTTGGGTTTCCAGCGTATGTGTGTGTGTGCGTGCATGTACATGTGCACGTTCCGGTTTCGGCACTCGGTACTGAAAAGTCGCCATCACTGCCCTAGTGAAAGATTTGAAGGGGCAGAAAAAGTCTTCAACATCATTCCATGATTCTTTTTATTTTTTTGCCTGGTTCTTAAACGAGTTTATAGTTTATTATTACCACCATCACCTTTTTAGAAAATTCTTGGGTAGTAGAGAAGTTATTGTAACAAAGAAAGCCAGAACAAACATAAACGTGTGCTACTGTTTCATTTAGAAATCTGTATTTGTTTTTAAATTATATTCTACCCTTGAGCCCATTAGTTCCTGCTGACAAAGCCAGAGTTCTCCCATCCAAGCAGTAAAGATGGTGTGGAGGAAAGGTAACATAGGTGTTGTAACCCGAACACAAAATAGAAGCCTATATAGTTTCATCTTCAGATTGAGGTCAGCACAGTGGTGTATTGTCCTTTTCTTGGCAAGTTGCTGATGCTATTTTTGTCTTAACTCAGACAAGGAGGAAAAACAAAACAGAAGCTGCAACTACTGACAAAACCCAACATTGTTTTCATGGGTGGAGATAAGGGCACCTAGCCAATAGCTGTAGGAAGGTGAATTAGCTTGGCTCTAGCAGTTAGTTAGTTAGTTAGTGGACACGGTGGCTCAGTGGCTAAGACACTAAGCTGTCAAAAGGTTGGTAGTTCAGCGGTTCGAATCCCTAGTGCCGTGTAACGGGGTGAGCTCCCGTTAATTGTCCCAGCTTTGGCCAACCTAGCAGTTCGGAAGCACGTAAAAAATGCAAGTAGAAAAATAGGGACCACCTTTGGTGGGAAGGTAACAGTGCTCCGTGCGCCCGTATGCCTTTGGCGTTTAGTCATGCCAGCCACATGTCCACGGAGGTGTCTTTGGACAGTGCTGGCTCTTCGTCTTAGAAACGGAGATAAGCACCGCCCCCTACAGTTGGGAACGACTAGCACATATGTGTGAGGGAGACCTTTGTCTTTTTTAACAGTTAGTTGTTGCTCCTCCAAAATTTGATTGATCTTCTCAGACGTTCCTTCCCATCCCACAGTTTGAGAATCCCTAACACAGTTCATGTATTATTTTCACTCTGTACTTCAACAGTGATAGTGTCATGGCACGATCTACTTCATAACATTCCTGTTATTGCTAAAATGATAGCAAAGTCACAAAGAAAACAATTTCGCTACAGATTTGAGTGACCTCTGAATAATTATTGTGACACAATTGCTGTGCCAAAGCTGATCTTTCGTATGATCTATCACGTTAGGTCTCGAGCAGAAACCGAACATATTGAAAAATTAAATAATAAAAAAAGACCAAACAGTTTTAGATAAGAATAATGTGAAGAACACAGAAGGGATAGCAGACAATAGGAAAAGATTAGCAAATTACGTGGGTGGCTCATTTTATTCATTTGCTCTAAGGGTGTTCAATCTGTCCATCCCTCCAGGGTGTCTCCACTTTAAAAGATAATGTAGACAGTCATGTGGCAAGAGAAGACATTATCATTTTTAGATAGTCAAAACCATCTGAACAGTGTGAAGAAGACATTCACTAATCATTTGACACAGATATTTATACCCTTCAAATGGTGTAAATCTTTGACTTCAAAGCCTTTTGCCACATCATTTCTATGTCTATCTGCAGATCTTTGTGTTTTGTTATTTTCTCCAGTTCTTTCTCTTCTCTTCTGCTGTCTCCAAGTACTGCAACTTCCACTACCCAGATTTTTTTTTAATTTTTCATATCAATAGTTGTTAAGTCTAGGGTGTTAACATGGCAGAAGCATGTCTGTATAACTTCTAAAATCCCAGATATCAATGACAGTTAAATTTGGATTCTTTCTTTTTTACTCTTTAAAGGTTATATATCTGTTTAGCCTTGTTACCCCAGGTAATATTGGTAAGCCAGAAAAATGAGCAAGTAGTAGATAAAATGGCAAAAACTCAGAAAGAAGTCACATGATGGCAACTTAAAGAATGAAAAGAGGAAAAGAGAAAGAGGAAAAGCAATTGTCTGGTTTCTGATGTATACACATTATAACATTGTTTAGAATTATATTACTGTGTAACAGGAAGGAAACAATTGCAAGAAGCAAGGAATCAGAAGAGCGTAGATTTAAATCTGTCAACTCTTTAATTCAGCATACAAGTGCGTACAAACAGAAGGGACGATACCAAGTGAAGTGAGAACCATGAATGGAAGTAGGCCAATATATTAAGACTTAAAGAGAAGAGAACATAGCATTTCAGAGAATACAGTTCAATAGTGAGAAAAGTAAAGTTTTACACTTAGGCAAGAAAAATCAAATGCACAGGTATAGAGTAGATGATACCTGGCTCAACAGCAGTAACTGTGAGTGGGAGTCATAATGGATGACTTATGAGCCAGCAGTGTGCTTCAGCTGCCAAAAAGGCCAACGCAATCCTAGTCTGCATGAATAGAGGGATGACATCAAGGTCACGTGAAATATTAGTACTGCTATATACTACCTTGGTGAGACTACACTTTGAATACTACATCCGGTTCTAATCACCACAATACAAAAAAGATGTTGAGACTCTAGAAAGAGTGCAGAGAAATGCAACAATGATGATTAGGGGTCTGGAGGGTAAAACATATGAAGAATAGTTGCAGGAATTGGGTATGTCTAGTCTAACAAGAAGGACTGGGGTGATATAATATCAGTCTCCGGATATTTGAGAGACTGTTACAAAGAAAAGGAGGACAGCTTATTCTCCAAGGGACCTGAGACCAGAAGTAATGAATGAAAAATGAAAACTTACCAAAGAGAGGTTCAACCTAGAACTAAGAAGAAATTTCCTGACAGTGAGAACAATTAATCAGTGAAACAGCTTGCTTTCAGAATTTTTAAGCACTGGAGGTTTTTAAGAAGAGATTGGATAGCCCTTTGTCCTAAACGATATAGGTTCTCCTGCTTGGGCAGAGAGTTTTCTTATCTGCTCATGTTTATGTAAGTCAATACCTACTCAGAAAATTCTACAACTTTTAGATACAGTGAATGCTTTATTATTCCTTGTATCCTGACTTACCTAGAAAATAGTATTTCCTGTATCTGAAAACCTTAACATTGTGTATACTATCTCCTCAGCATAAGTCAGGTGCATTTAAAAAGGATTGCTGAAATTTCAAACATGAAACATACTGTACACTCAGTACTGAAAATATGACTATGCCCCAAATTAATTTGATGATAAGATGCACTAAAATGGTTGGTGAAAAAAACCCCAAAAGCTCCTATACTTATGAAGTTAGAATTATGGACAAATCTGTTTTCATATTATTAGATTTAGTCATGATAACATATAAGCTAATTTTTTTCCATATTGATTTATAATATAACAGGCATATGAACAATCGTATGTTTGCAGGCCTGAAAGTGCAGGTGAGTTTTTATAATTTTAGTATAATTTTTTTTATAATTTTTTATAATTTTAGTATAAATTATTGTAATATATATTAAATTAATCCTCTTAATTTAGGTGTTGGGGTCATGCATGCTTTATTTTCAAAGCATTTTGGACTTTGCACTAGCAAAGTAACTTTCTTGCTGCTCATTAAAGTAGCAGCATCTTTTTACATCCTTTTTATAGACTTTAACTTGAAAAAAAATCCTGCTGTTTTAAGGAGTCAATTTATAATGCTGCTCTGAAAGACAATGGAAAAAGATGGCTTGTTCAATTGATATGTGGTTCGAAGAACCGGTAGCAAAAATCCCTGCCCTCCCCATGCCCAGCTGAGCCGCGCAATCATCAGAGGCTTTTTTTTATTGTTAAAAGCATTTTTTCGGCCAAAGAGGTGGTAGAAAAAATGCTTTTAAAAATTAAAAAAAAGTCTTTGATGATCGTCAGAGGCTTTTAAAAGCATTTTTCTACAACCTCTTCGGCCGAAGAGGTTGTAGAAGAAATGGTTTTAAAACTTTTTTTTAAAAAAAGTTGGCCATACCCACCCAGTCACATTTACCATCCCCCACCACCAAGCCACGCCCACAGAACCAGTAGTAACAAATTTTACATTTCACCACTGCCTCAGAAATTAAGTATATATCATCTTCTCCAATGATTTTATTTGTAAGGGTAATTGCTAACTTTTTGTTCAGAGATGCAGCAGTGTTTCTAAGGTATTAATTAAGTTTGCTAGTTCCATAAGAAATTTTAGGATAAAAGGAGTGGTGCAGTGGTCTAGAGGTGGAACTCTAGCCTCACAATCAGGAAGTTGTGAGTTTGATCCTAGGTAGAGGCAGATATTTCTCTCTCTGGGCACAATGGGAATATATCTGCTGAACAAAACTCTGCATTGGCAACAGGAAGGGCATCCGGCCAGTAAACACTCTTCTAGCTCCATTCACTTGCCCAAACTCCACCCCAGTTTGGGCCTTGGTGGAGCAGCAGACTAAAGCGCTGTTAAGTAACACTTAGCTGCCAGCTGCCTACAATTACTGAGAGTTCAAATCTCACCAGGCTCAAGGTTAACTCAGCCTTCCATCCTTCCGAGGTAGGTAAAATGAGGCACCAGATTGTGGGGGCAATAAGCTGACTTTGTATAAAAAAGAACACCGCTTTGGGGGGGGGGGCAAAAGCCCTACTAAGCAGGTATATACAAAAGTATGAAGGCTATTGCTTAACGCATTTTAAGCCCCCCAGAGTCTCCGGAGAAGGGCAGCATATAAATCGAATCAATCAATCAATCAATCAATCGTTAAAAGATGATGATAAGAAATTATATGATAAATATATCCTGGGTAGCAGCATTTGATTTTCACATTGCAATTATGATACAGAAAGCCATTGAAATTCTCCTCATGGTGCCATGAGAAATTCAGAATGTTTAACAAAGGATCTCCAACATCATCAGAAATCTGTCATATTCAAAAATCAAAATGTTTCCGGTTTGGCAATTCTGTTTGATGATGATAATAATAATAAAAGTTATTTTAATTTGGAGGGCTATGTGCATTGAATGGCTGAACATTGGATTTTTTTTTCATTTAGAGATTCAGAGTGGGGTTTTTTGCAATTTTTGATCAGCTCTGCAATACCCCACTGTCCAAAGAAGTTAGAAATATGAATGGGTATCTTGCAGATGTTCTAGGAGTGTTCATATAATGTGGAATGAAGTGGCCAGAGAGCAGCTTTTATTCTTTAGTATATCAGCCTTTTATTAATCCAGTACTCACAAGGTTCAAAATAGCTACATTCATCAAGGTTCAAAACCCTGTACTTCTGTTAATGAAATATTCAAAAATTTATTGAATGATGACTGACAGATTGTTCTTCAGATTTTTATGAATGAAACAACATTCATAGTGATGAACAATGATAATATTGTCTTTCATCATGTGTAGGCTTGTATTCAGTAAGACATGCTCCCAACTAAGCAGCAATTAACTTTAGTTGTCCTTGAGCAAGAAAAGAGATACTGTTCAAGAAAAGAAATCATTGCAATTGTTTGGTATTCAGGTTACAACTATGGACTGATGGAATAGATTTCAACTTGAACTTGAAGCTTATGGAAGAAAATGGCATTTATGAACTTTTGACAAAATTAAATGAAGTTTTAACAAGGGTAGCATAAAATATTCCTCCAGGTATCTTGCATTAAACATTTTGAACCATGGCTGTAAGGAACTGTAATAGCAATGAGCAATTAGATTGCTTATTAGTTGCTATTCTGAGTCATCTGTTTGAAAATATAAACTTATTTTAAGAAAAAAAAACAGACTGCGACCTGTATTTGAGAGTAAATTTCAATGATTTCTATAGAAGAGAATATATGTAGCTCATGATTGACTTATGGAGTCATTGGTGCTTTCTAAGCTTGGTTGTTTGTTTGCAGATGTTTCATTACTCAATTAAGTAACATTATCAGAGTGAGTTACTGTGGGGTTTTTTATATATGGTAACTTGCCTTGCCAGTTTTGCTGGGGATGTGATTTTCTCCTTAGTAGTTCCCTGATTAAGGTATTGTTTTCTACTTGATTGTTGATTCTTTCCAGTTGAAACTGTGGTTGAGTCTGTCCACGCATTAACTCAAGGAGTTTAGTTAGTCATGTTTCTTCAAGGGCTTTAGTTGGTTTGTTTGCTATGATGATGTTGTATGGTTGTAATAGTCTGTTGGTTATTTCTGAGATGTTTTTGATGAATGGTTGTGTTAACTTTTTCATAGCTTGTTTTGATTGTGCTGTAGTGGATTGAGTAGTCAGGCACTTTTTGATGAAGTTACATGAGTACCCATTTTGTTGGAAGATGTTGTATAGGCAGTTTATTTCCTTTTTCTTGTGATCTGGATTGCTGCAGTGATTTGTACTGTTCTGAATAACGTGCTTATTCAGAGGAAATTATGACAAATTAGAAACACAGGTCTTTTGAAAAACAACCCACACTAACCAAGTGCTCCATTGCCAAAGTAACAAACCAGCCTCCCACATGAGGAGCTGTGTAAGAAGCAAACAGTTAAGCAGAAAATGCCTTAATCAAGGAACTCCCAAGAAGAAACTCACATTCCCACCAAAACTGGAAGAACAAACTACTGTATATAGATAGGGAGTGAATCCCATACTTAACACTGATGATATTACATAGTTGGGTAATGAAACATCTGCAAGAAAACAACCAAGCTCAGAGAGCACCAAGTACTCCACAAATTTAAGTGAACACAAGTTTCAGTATTTTTTCCTTGTAGAGACACACATGATCACATTGTAAGTTTAATATGATAGATCAGTGATTCTCAAACTTTTCTTCACCACGGACCCTCTTTAAATACCTTAGGTGGTCATGGATCATGGCCACAGGCCCCCAAGACTTAACTCAAAATTTAAATCATAATATTTCTTCAAGCCTTCGCAGACTGGTTGTGATGAAATCATATATTCCCCCCTCAATGATCTGCGGACCACAGGTTGAGAATCACTGTGATAGATTTTACAACATTATGTATGTTTTGCTTACTACAATTGTTTAAAACTATTTTCATTTTAATTTAGATTTTACAGAAGACCTGAAGAAATCAAACATAATTTTTGTACTTGGTGAGTAACAAAAGACACGACCAGACATACTTGTTTTATACATACAATAAATCTTTGGATGAGTACTAATGAATAAATACGGTGGGTTTTTTTAGATTCTCCAGGATCAGAACCATTGAGAATAAAACATCAGAGATAGTTGGTTAAAAAAAAGTATCAGAAAATTTATCAGAAAAATATGTAACACTGTAAAGAAGAAACGTCTTAATTACTAATAGGGATATTTAATTAATATCAGAATTAGTAGATGTTTAGAGTAGTTTTTCCTGCCCAAGACATATATGTAGATATACATGGCAAGCAGTATGGTCCTGTGAGTACGGTGCTGGACTAGGAGTGGGGAAACATTTTGAGTCCTCCCTTTCAAACAGAAACCACCTGGGTGACTTTGGGCCAGTCATACTGTCTCATTCCTAGACTGGGGAGTTAAAAAATGTTGACATAACTATATGTTTGTGGATGGGTATGTATACACATTATTATTACCAATCTTAATCATTACATGTCGGGATTAAAGCCTCTTTACTGAAGACTTTGGACCATAACGTACCAAAGCAGGTTGGTTGATGCTCTAGGATAGAATGATACATTATGGTCCAAAATCTTCAATGATGAGGCTTTAATCCTGACGTGGAATGATTTACTGTATTTTTCGGAGTATAAGACGCACCGGAGTATAAGACGCACCTACCTTTTTTGGTGAGGAAAACAAGAAAAAGAAATCTCCCTTTGCCTCTGCCTCTGAGCAATTTTGCCTCATTGCAGCAAACAGCCTGCTTTACTTTCATTTTCGTTTTCAGCATAGCTTGATTAGCACAAGGGAAAAAAAAATCTGCTCCAGCAATTTACCTCTTTGCAGCAAGCAGCAGAGCCCTGCCCAAAACAGCTGAGAGCAAATCAGCTGAGAGTCAGGAGGCCGATCTAATCAACTTGTTCTAATTAGGCTGTGCTGAAGTTGAAAGGAGCTGTTTTTTCTTACTGTTTGCTTGCAAGGAGGTAACTGCTGTGAGGCAGAGGCCAAAGGGTGAGGGCCAGTGGGTGGGTAGGTGGGGCTACATTCGGTGTATAAGACACACCTAAATTCTCACCCCTTTTTAGGGGGGGGAAAGGTGCATCTTATACTCCGAAAAATATGGTAGATTGGTAATAATATACGTATACATACTCATCCACAAACATATATTTATGTCAATATTTGAGCATGTGTGTTAGTGTAAGCAACCAACCCTAAAGTGCTCTTTTTCTTTCTACATTGTGTTACCTGGAGTACTAAGCAAATATTGCAGTTGGGATTGCTTGTGAATCATGAAAGAGTGGGGCAAAATGAGAGAACCATATTACTCAGGAAAAAAAAAAGATGTGAATATCAATTAACTTGGTAGCTTCTCTACACATTTGAACCAAGCCTCAAGAAAGCAAGAGCTCTTTGGCAGTTAAGAATATAGGACTCTTGTTCATTATTCATCATCTGGTAACATGCATAAGAATATTACAACTCTTGAGTTCTCTGTAGTGATTTAGTCACACATGGATAGAATCACCTGATTTGGCAAGTCATCAGTAATACAATATATATAATACAATATCTTCAATATATAACCAGGGAAATCCTGAGAAGCTTCATTCTCAATCTGAAGTGATAGGAACAGGATGAAAACACACCTCACTAGCATCAGTATTGAATTCTTCTCAGTTGTTAATCTTGTTTTGGACCTAATTAATCTTTTTGCAATTCTAGAATTCATGCAAACTCCTAAAAATGTGGAGAAGTTGCTATGGCAATCAGGCACGTAACATAAAGGAGAACGTGCAGCATTTTAAAAAAATAATGACTGCAATAGAAGAGTTAATAAACATCTGACAAAAATATTTTTTTCATTGACTAGAACAAAATAAATTATTTTATTGGAAACCGATGTTCAGGGTTCAAACTGTCAATATTTGGAAGAATACACAGATGGGCCTCATTGAGCAACCACTCATTCAATGGCTGTTTGAAACCTGAATGGGGGAACTGTTCCTCTGAGTTGTGGCCATCACAGTGGTGCTGCAGTCACATGATTATGATTCAGGCAGTTTGCATTTATGATTGTTGCAGCATCACATGCTTACATGATTGCTCTTTGTGATTTTCACTGCCGGCTTCCAACAAAGTCATTGGGGAAGCCAGCAGGAGGTTAAAAGTCAATCTCTATCGCTGTCATATCTATCTACCATCTATCTATAATCTATCATCCGTCCGTCCATCCATCCATCCATCCATCCATCCATCCATCCATCCTGTCGGAGCGTAAATCAGCCCCGTTCCCCCCCTGGGGTAATTGCACTTGATTAGAGACGGACAGATCTTGTTTTTCCATGCTGTATACTTTAAAGAAAGAAAACCCAAATATATTCTAATAAACTTTTATTGTAAAAATAGAAAACACTAGCTAACTACATTTTACCGGCAGTGATATCACAGATGAACAAAGGAAGTATAAAATCAGGAAGTTAGAAAAGAAAAAATGTAGACATGCACACCAGCCCAGAAAACCAGTTTTATCTCAGTTGCTACAGAGACGTGATAAGGTTCTCTGGCAGGCTACTGTAATGCTCAGAATGGAAGCTCTGCTGGCAAACAAATAACGCAGTAACACAGCCAGCCAGCCAGCCAGCCAGCCAGCCAGCCATCATCCATATCTATCTATCTGTCTGTCTGTCTGTCTATCTATCTATCTATCTATCTATCTATCTATCTATCTATCTATCCATCCATCCATCCATCCATCCATCCATCCACCTACCTACCTACCTACCTACCTACCTATCTATCTATCCTATATCATCTATCTATCTATCTCTTCCTATCAATCATCTATACAGCTACCCATCTCACAAGCATGACTCTGGGTGCAACAGTTAATTAAAAAGAAAACCAATAAATAGATGAAAAATCATCATTAAAAACTACAAAAACTATAAAACAAAACACATGAGGCAGGAGAGGATATTGTTAATCACAGTAAGGGAACAATTGCAAAATCTCCCCAGTCCTCTGAGATCGCCAGGCCTGATTGCAAAGCCAGGTCTTGCAGAATATGGAAAGAGATGTGGCTAGCCTCATTTCTGGTGAGAGAAGATTCCAGAAGGCAGGTGACCATGTGACGGTGGGACCTGTGACTGAGTGGGATTCACCTAACAAGGCAACTCCCGCCCGCACAGTCACTTGATGTTGCGCTTTATGACTGCAACACTTAACAAAAGAGTTGTCAGTCCCAATTACCATTGTTAAGTGCAGACTACCTGTATTACCATTGTTAAGTGCAGACTACCTTCAGGAAGCCACAGTTTCATTCATAATTCTCTTAACACATGACAATGGGCCTTTTAATTAATTAATTTATATACTAGCATATTTACATGTTTCACAAATATGTGACTGGGAAGCTTACAGCACAACAGTTCAAAACTCCGTATCAATCTATAACAATGAAAAATGAATAAACCTATAAACCCAAGGAAGTAGGAGAACATCTCTTTAATAATCTCATATAGTTACTGTACATTTAACCCCCCGCTCCCCATGCTTTGATGTTGTCCCTGGAATTGCCCAAATTCAGCAGTGGAGAAACACTTGATTTATCTGATTTCTTTAACTAATATCATTAAAGGGTGGGATTAGTGACAGAAAAGCAAGTGAGGAGCCACAGAAAACATAGCAATGATTGTGACATCATTGGATTGAGGCTGAATTAGAGAGAGTTATTTAAAAAACAAAAACAAAAAAAACAACAACCTAGCTTTTCAGCTGCATAAATCTACCCCGGAGATATTTATGCCCATTTAGTCTTAAATTCACGGACTGGTGGATGGAGAAATAATGTCAAATGATAATAGGAAACTGGGTTTTGTTTTTTGTTTTGCACAGATAGCCAGTGTGTTTAGACTGAATATCTTCCCAATCCAATTTGTTCCTTCAGCCAGATCCCCTGATGGATACATCTTGTGTTTTGCTACAATAATTTGCTGGAAGCGTACAGAAAATAGGGCCGTGCATACTTCAGAGAGGATTGGAACAAGTGCTTCAGACCTCATCTTCTGTTACTAAAATAGCGCAGATGCTTTCAGACTTCTGCACAATTCTGAAAAAAACCCATCCCTTTGATAAGAATGTTGTATTAAGTTTAATAAGTTAACTTCTTAAATAAGTGGCATCAGAGACAGCCCTAGGACAGAAGGTTTTTAAAAAAAATAAAAGGGACATAAGCTCTGCCCCTTTCGTTTGCAGCTGTGCTTGCAACATCATGATTTTATAATTCTCCAGAGAAATTAATTTATTCTACCAAATGCAAAGAAATGTTTTTCCAGATCATTTCCGAGGGGCTTCCATGACGCTTTTGGAAATAATCAGCAGAGTATTTGGAAAGGTCTTTGTTTAAAACCTGAAGTGGTTTGTCTGACTAGTTCGTTTGAAAGAACAGGTTGCTGTGCACAAGTCTGTTCAGAAAATGTTCCCGTCTTTCTGCTGCTGCTTTTCCAATTCTTAAAAGATCAGGAACTGAAGCAGTCAATAATGACTCAGAGGCAATAGCTGTGCTTTAAAAAGTAGTCTATAAATTACAACACCTCACAATAACTAGCACACTGGAAAACATGGAGATTCAGTGCTCCATTAATGTAGTTTATTTTATTATATTTTATTTATATCCCTCCTTTATTGTTTTTTTAATAAATAACTCAAGATGGAAAAGATACCTAATACTCCTCCTTTCTCTGATTTATACCTGTATGTAAAAAAGGCACTGTATCAAAGAGAAAAATGTTGGTGCTTTGTCCTCATCCCTAAATAAAATGGTTGTAATAGTAATAAAGTCACACTAGATGACTTAACCAGATGAGTGTACAAAATGAAGATCAACTTTTGTAATTAATTCTATCTTTCCTCTTCAGTGAATATGAGTGCCAGGAATTTTAGTACTATGCCAAGAAAATTCAGGTAAAAGATAGCATCACTTTAAGTCTAAGTGCAAACCCTACTCATCTAAACAGAGTTCTTGATTGCATCCAAGTAGAGAAATGTGAGCAGAATACAATGCTAGTTGGAATTTTTAGACACAATCCTATTTATTTTTTTTTAGTATAAAGATAATTTTCCCCATTGTACTTTCTAAACAAATGCGAGGGGGGAAAAATGTCTCTGTAAATGTAATTATCTGGATTACAAAAATGCCAAGACAAAGCTTTTGCACAGCATAGGATTAGTTAATATCTTTACTTTTTTAGCTGCATAAATCTATCCTCAAGGTGTTTATGCTCATTTAGTCTTAAAATCAAGGACTGGCGGATGGAAAGAAAAATAATGTCAAATGATAATAGGAACCTGGATTTTTTTTTGCACATATAGCTGCTGCTTACTCATGAAAAAGGCAGATGGATGGTGAATAAGTAGAACTTTATTTGGTTAATGGGGTTATGTGAAAGCTATCCCTCTTTTCACCACAGAGCCATCTCCCAGGGCCATGTCTTTATATTTGCTTTATTGATTGCAGCATATGTTTTGAAAAATGACTTGGGTTTTAAAAAAAAGCATTGGGATATATAGTCTCTGAATTTGCCTTTATTCCCCAGACAGAAAGAGCAGTTTCTTTAAGGGTGATAAAAAATGAATAGAATGACAGAAGGGAAAACATGCATGCTGTTCTCCTTCCCTATCCTGTCTATTTTTAACAAATATATAGAATTCTGAATCGACATCCATTTTTTTTTCATATGGCTGCAATTCCTTTTATTCAGGGTACTAGGCTGAAAAAGCATATAGTAGTAACATTACTGAAGGTCTTAATCCAAAAGAGTTTCTTCCTGACCAGAGATACAAAAAAATAATTCACACTAAATCAAAGCCAGTTCAAGTCCTAATTGAAGGCCCAAAGAGTGAAGACAAGAAAGAGTTTAGGCAACAAAGATGAGTACACTATATAGGCCAGTCAGGTAGCCATTGTCCAAGTGTCCCTAGCAATATAGAGCAACCAAAGCCGGAATCTATGCAAATACTATTATGCGATCCACTATGAAATTATATTGGTGTAACAATCACTGCCTGCTGGTACAGGAGAAAGAAGAAATTTAATTTTTCCTTTAAAAAAAATAGAACGTAAGTTTTTAATTTATTGTTAAGAATTTGGATGGGATTCAAATCTACAAAATTAAAAATTAATAAAAATTAATAAATAAATAAATCTAAACTGAACTTTCCTTACTGTTTAAGAAAAGATATCAACATCATGAATACATATCAGTATTTTTTTTTTCTTCATGCCCAGGCAATAGATATTTTTTTTCCAGCCAATTTGAAAGTAAAGTATTTATTGTCTAGGTCCGTGATGGCGAACCTATAGCACGGGTGCCACAGGTGGCATGCGGAGCCATATTGGTGGGCACACGAGCTCAGCTCTGGCACGCATGCATACGCCAGCCAGCTGATTTTCGGGCCTTCTGGGCCCACCAGAAGTCAGGAAACACACTGTTTCTGGCCTCCGGAGGGCCTCTGCGGGGGGTGGGAAAGGCCGTTTTTGCCCTCCCCAGGCTCCTAGAAAGGCTCTGGGGCCTGGGGAGAGCGAAAAACGGGCCTACCAGGTCCACCGTGCCATCATTTGTCAAAAACAGGAACACGGGGCAAGGTGCATAGAATTATGGATGTGAGCATGCATGCGTGTGACCCCACCACGCTTTGCCCGCTTTTCACACGCGATGGCAAAAGGTTAGCCATCACTGGTCTAGGTTTTAGGAATTTTTACAGCAAGTTTTGCTGTTGTAAGGTATTTTTTTTAAGTTTTAAAATTACTATTTGCATTTTATTCTTTCTATAATGGTCTATCACCATAATAAAAAATCAATTTGATGTGATTGTTACAAGTTAAGTGCAAACAAGTTAGTTTCTAAAGAGCTGAAAGAGTTCAAATTCAGGATCAGATTGACAACAGCAACTCACACCCTTGGTTTTTTTTTCCAAAATAACTTTATTAAACATTATAAATGACAGGAATAAAACTCAATGAAAGCAACAAAAGCTACAAATAACATTTATAGAAAGAATTGGGGTAAAACAAAAAAAAGGGGGGAAAGGAAAAAAGGTAAGGTAGGGTTTACCAGAAGGTAAAATAATTTTAATAGTTTATTGCTGTCTCTAAATAAACCACAATCTCTCTTCTCCCCAATATTCTCTTAGATAAGTAAAACCAAGGTCCAATTGCTACATCAGTCATTCTCTGTCAGCAAAAGTCTTATTACGACTAACCAAATACATTTTTTTAATCCTGGTTGAAAAAACCAAAAATAATTTACAATTAAAATTATTCTTAACCCTGTTAAAAATGACTCAGAATCACTTTTCTACTCAACTGCATTTCAAAGCGAAAATCCTTCAGAACGTTAATGGATTTCTTTTTATCAATGTAAAATTTATCCATTTTTGTCACTTCTAAAAAAGTCCTTTTGAATATTCAGAAGAGAAACAAAAAGTCCAAATCAATTTCCTGATTTAATATTTGTTCATCTCCATTAGGGAATGAGTCATCCCCTCATATTTATTTGTATTAAATTTAAACTCCCCTTCAAATTAATTTCATGGGTATTCATTCTAGCATTGCTTTATTAGAAAAACTTTACTCTGACAATGTTAGCAAGCATGTTATCCATTCTGTTGAAAAACCTCACTGAAAGATAATCAAAGATTTCTGTTGTATCTTTTTTATCTTCGGGATCGAGTATCCAGTCTTAAAGGTTTCCTTATCATAAAATAAAGAAAAACAATTTCCATTTTCCCGTGAGAAAATATCTTCTAAATAATTCTAAGTAAAATATATAAATAACTAATAAATAAACAAACTAAATAACTATAATTCTAAACCCTTCTGGCTCCTATTCCATAATTAACTTTCCAAAAATTATACAATCCATACTTTGCAACATAAGGAGATGGAAACTCACCAGATGAATACAGTAAAATTTTTGCCAGTACAAAGAATCAATCTCTCCAAAATGCAAAAAAAGAAAATCCCCAAAAAGTAAATTAAGATATAAGTCAAGCTTAACATTTGTAAAGGATGCTTTGGGAGTGTGATCTTGATGTAATCCCAAATTCAGCCACTTCATCATAAATTAATTGTAAAAACAGTTATTTTCCCTGTCTACTCATGAGGAGAACCTGTCCAAAATCAAGTGGATGATCTTGACCAGAGGTATCAAACTTGAGTCGTCACGGCATCATCATGTGATGTATTGTGACTTCCCCCCCCTTTCCTAAATAGGAATGGGTGTGGCCAGCGCGTGATGCATCTGGCCTGCAGGCCGTGAGTTTGGCACCCCTGATCTTGACAATATCTTCTTTGATCCAGAAAAACACTGGCTTGGATTCAGGGGCAATTCTCCTCACAAAAGCTATCTTGCTAGCCAGTAAAAATGTGGTAGAATGTAGTTGTATTCCCAGGAAGGAGGGGCTAGATTTCAGAGGACCAAGAAGATAGCAAAGTTTAGGTAATTTGGTTGGGAGAGAGTTAAGATAATTCTTCCCCAGCATTTCTCAGAGTATATCCTTAATGATGCAAATACAGGTAATTCTCAATTTACAACCATAATTGAGCCCAAAATTTCTGTTGCTAAGTGAGGCAGTTGTTCAACGAATTTTGCTCCATTTTGCAACCTTTCTTACCACAGTTAAGTGAATCACTGCAGTTGTTTTGTTAGTAATCCGGTTGTTAAGTAAATCTGGCTTCCTCGTTGACTTTGCTTGCCAGAAGGTCGCAAAAGAGATTGTATGATCCCGGGACACTGTGACCATCAGAAATCTGAATCAGTTGCCAAGCGTCTGAATTTTGATCACGTGACTATAGGGATGCTGCAACCGTTGTAAGTGAGAAAAACGGTCATAAGTCACTTATAATGTCAGTGCCATTATAAGTTCAAACAGGCACTAAAGGAATGGTTGTAAGTCAAGGACTACCTGTAGTCATTTGTGTGTGTCCAATCACACTTGGCCTATAAAAAAAATATATTCTATTTAGTTTGGCAAGATTTCTATCTATAGATGAGGAAAAATAAAGAAAACTTCTCAGAAGTAACTCCATATTTTTCTTGATTTTGGGGGTCTGACCGAAAGCCAGCAAGCCATCAGCTTATCATGGTTTTTACAGGAAACACATTTGCTTGTTGGTCTCATATAAGGCAAGGCCATGTAGTTCCACCACAGCCTTTGTAAATAGTGATTTCTATTTCGGATATCTACAAAATTCATGTCTTTGTATTTATACTAATGTGAATTTTCCAAACTGTTCATGGAATTTCCAATTGGCTTGGATACCTGTCAGAAACATTCCTATTATATTGTGCCAAGATGGATAAAATGACATTGAAACTGAAAATATTATTTATGTAATATGGGAGAAATGGTATAATTGGATTGAAGATAGAAAAAAAGGGAAATAACAGGTAGTAGATTTTGTAAAATTATATAGAGTATAGGACAATATTAGTGTGATGATATGTAAATGGTCACAGTCATGCACAAGTGTTGAATAAGAATTGTTTAATTGTTAAAACCCAATAAAAATCAATTTAAAAAAACCCAGAAACATTCAATAGTAGAGAAATTGTCTCTTGTTTGCAAGTGATCTATAATGTGGAAAGTTATGAGAAGGCTATTTTTAATGATTTCAATGTGGGTAGTTGTTAAAACATAATCTTGTAATTGTCAGTTGTGAAAGATCAGATCCACACATGAAGGTTAAATTAAAGTGATTTATTGCTACTCACACCTGTGCACAGGATTATGCTCAACTAACAGTTAGCACCTGCTAGGAGTTAGGTAAGGGTCAACAGAATTCAAGAGGTTTTGGGCTTAGCTCCCTTGTGGCTCTGTGGAGATTCTAGGCTGATCTCTCTTTGAACTCCACCCTCCCGCCCCAGATTCTGCCACTCCTTCCACTCTATAATAATATGATAAAACATCAAAGAACAACATTGCCTATCCCAGAGTTTTGGGAAGGACTCAACAGTCTAATCACGTGGCTGACCATGCGACAAAACCGTAATAATAATACAGAATTTCAGATCTCCTGTTACATATGTATTGAGGAAGGACAATTTTGTTTGTAGAATAATCCCTTTTCTGCTTATGTGCCCTCTGATCCTGTTCGTGCATATTTGGAACTGGCTCCTGATGGATTTCAGTAAAGCTTTTAACTACAAAATTTCAGCTTTTATTGTTTAATTTTGCGATTTTTTACTGGAATATTACAGGGAGCATTAATAATGGCACCTTTGGATAGAATGGTACTGTTCGATACAACCTAGAGAAAAGATTTGCCTATGCTTGCTGATTTATCTCTTGAAAGGAAATTTAAACAGTAAAAAATCATCTCCCCCCCCTATTTTTTGACTTGAAAGATCTCTGAACTAATTAATTAAGATGAAAAGCTTTACATATGGAAGGAGGAACTCATTTGTACTAATAGGTTTAGAACCAGAGATTCACTTTCTAATCACCTGGACATATCTTTGTTATCAGTTAAGAAAACAGCCTCTTAACTAGTTCACAGAAAGGTCATGAGCTACAGACTGAAAAAAATACTTCCGTAGGAACCTAGGAGATAAATTGAATTCAAAAGGAGATAAACAGTCCACTCTGGGTTCTCATGAAGATGCATGAAGAATCCTCGTGAAGTGACATACCTACATATATCTCCTTAAAAATTGGCTTTTAAAAAAAAACAAAACCAACCCTCTCTTTGGAATTTGGGGAGCTTGTAACTATTTTAGGGGGTGCCTTACTGGTTGCCAAGTGCCAACACTTGCTCTACATCAGAGTTTCCCAAACCTGGTCCCTCTAAGATGTGTGGACGTTAACTCCCATAATTCCCCATCCAGAATGGAAGTTCTGGAAGTTGAAATCCATGCATCTTTAACTGGCTAAGGTTGGGAGACCCTGCTCTGTACCATTTCTCTTAACACGTCTCACTTCTCAATAATTCCCTACACTTTTTTTCTGTTTAATTTTTTTCTTCTTCTGAGAAAATGTTCAGTTTAATTCTTTGTATCACATGGGCATCCAACATTTTGGCTTGCCTGGACTGAATTGAGTGGAGACGAATTGTCTTGAGCGATGTATACATATATATGTAATATAGTTAATTTACAATACACACACACACACACACATATACACACACACATATATACATATATACACACACACATATACATACATATATATATATATATATATATATATATATATATATATATATCACATAATAATATTAAAAGTTTACGATCTTATGAGGCCACAGATTGAACATGCCAGTTGTATAATATTGATTAGAATACATTTAAATGTTACAAATTTGCATTTTTTATTTGGATGTTAGGCAAAGTCCTAATAGTTTTCAGTTGCTATTATTAATTACTAATTAACAATTTCCTTAAATGAGTTGGTAGGCTTAGATTTCAGACTTTACAATATTTAATTTAGGGAATAAAATTTAAACTTCAAAGGTTTGGTGACATCCATTCTTGTTTCTGTAGCACTATCTCTCTAAGAGTTGGTTCTCAGACTGTTAAGGCTTCCAGCAACTGTTGTGTAAATAATTCATAGCTGCAGATTCCCCCTTCATCAAAGAAAAATCCTACCTATCTCCAGTGTGCTGAGGGGCTATAAAAAAAATAATAAACTCAAAAAGCCTCTGCCCAAGTGTATCCTAAAACATATTATTTATAAATTGAAAATTGTTTGGTAGAGTCCCTGTATCACCACTCCTTATATCTTTCCCAAAAGAATTTGGGGGAAAAACCTTTCAGCTCAGGTACTTACCAATGGTCTGATTCCCAGTCTTATTCATGTAGTGGATGAAACATTCTCTAACTTGTTATTTTCATGCTATAAAGTTTCGGAATGGTATCACTTTAGGTGTAAAAAGTTAAAGGATTCCCCGTCAGTCGTGTCCAACTCTAGGGCACAATGCTCATCGCCGTTTCTTGGCTGAGGGATCCAGCTATGTCTGAAGACAATTTCCATGGTCATGTGGCCACCATGACTATAAGTCAAAGGCATACTGTGTTACCTTCCGGCTGAAGTGGTACCTATTAATCTATTTGCATTTGCGTGGTTTCAAACTGCTAGGTGGGCAGATGCTGGGGCAAATAATGGAAGCTCATCCCATTATGTGGAGCTCGGGTCTCAAACCCAGGCTGTCAACTCTCCATCTGAGCGTCTTTAACGGGCGAGCCATCACCCGTATATTGTAGTTATACTTTAGGCATGGCATGGTCTCTTGTAAATCACACAGAGAATTGGGTGGTTTAAAAATAAATGGATGGATGGATAGATGAATAAATATAGGTAATCTCAAATTACAATCATTCATTTAGTGTCTGTTCAAAGTTAGCATCGCCATTGAAGAAAGTGACATGTCTGTTTATCACACTTATGACTGCTGTAGCAACGCCATGGACACGTGATCAAAATTCGGATGCTTGGCAATTGATTCATATTTATGATGGCTGCAATATCCTGGGGTATGTGATCACTGTATGCAACATTCTGACAAGCAAAGTCAATGGGGAAGCCCAGATTCATTTAACTAACTTAACAGGTGCAGTGATTCACTTAACAACTGTGGCAATAGAAGTCATAAAATGGGGCAAAACTTACTTGACAACTGTCTTGCTTAGCAACAGAAATTTTGGGCTCAATTAGGGTTGAAAGCTGAGGACTACCTGTATTCCATATACAATAGTAATTTGGACTGATGGTAATATATTTTGTAAAAACCATTTGTAAATGTTGTTTTCTACCTTCACTTTTAGTTAATGTTGGATTAGGTTGGAAAAATAATTTTCTTATAGGAAATTGGTCATTTTTTTTCTTCACCTGCCTTTTTATTACATGGATAGTCATGTAATAAAGTCATTGCAGTTTGTTTGGGAATTAATTTTTAACGAGCTCCCTTAAAACTCTGTAGATAAGATTAGTGGGGCAATATTTCCATTTTATAATCTATATGTATATCTATCTATATCTATCTATCTATCTATCTATCTATCTATCTATCTATCTATCATCTATCTATCTATCTATCTATCTATCTATCTATCTTCAATTTTCATGGCCTCCCATCTCAGTCAATGACTGGACCATTGTATATGAAAAACATTGATATAATAATAGTTTAGAAATGAGACTTCATTATGGATTCTACACTGCTCAATCTAAAAGAGGCCTTTATTATAATCTACTCCTACCACCATTTAATTGGTATGCTTTTGTGATGTTTAACTGGTATCTCCTATGATCATTTTTGTCTATGATGAGTCAGTTATTCTCTCTCTAATTTGAGAATTTATACTTACTTATAAAGGTGGCCCAGGCTCTGGCAAAGCAACCCAGTGTGAGAAATTAGCACAAAAGTATGGATTCATGCATCTGTCCGTAGAAGATCTGATCCAAAATGAGGCAGCATCTGGAAGGAGTAAGAGCATCAGAGATATAACCGAGAGTGGTGAAATTTTATCAGGGGTAAGATGTGATTCCAAAGTTAATGTAATCTCTACAATGGGTATGTGTGTGGGAGGAGAGAAGGATTGGATAATATCAAAAATTTCTCCAGAAATTTGTTTGAAGAACAATATGTATTAACTCAAAATTACCTGTTGTTTTTTAAAGAAAGCAAGGCAGTAAGTTAAGCGCAACAATATAGGCATCTTTGCTGCTCTCATTGAAACCTTTTTTAAAAGGCTCCTTCAATTGAATATATTTGCAAGACATAGGCTTGGTAATGTGCTCCAGTATTTAAAATAATTAGCTCTCAAGGGAGCACTGCCTTTTCCCCACATTTTCTAGCATTTTCTTAGTTGTAAAATGTCTAAGTTAAGAGTCAGTAATGATAGGAATTTTGGAGTGCCTTCAATAGGTAAATATGGTAAAATAGTATATGCTCATGAGTGCACAAGGTACTTGGAATAAGAACATATTAAGTTATGTCTCATTCTAAAGCTCTTCAGCTTTCAGACCAGATGTTAAACCAAACTATTTTGCATTCTTCAATTAAGGATATTGTCACGGAGCTCTTAAAAGAAGCTATACTTGCCAATATGGAAAATTCGAAGGGATTCTTGATTGATGGCTATCCCCAAGAGATTCAACAAGGAGAACAGTTTGAGAATGAGGTGAGCAATCACATCATGCAAAAGGAAGAGCTGAGCGGTTGCTTGAATGCAAGATGTCCTTTCCTTCTCCAGGGAACCTTAAAAAAATGTTTGATGATTTGAAATGATTTCAAATGTTTGTTTGAAATCTTGAATCTATTGCTGAGTAATGTCGACAAGAGTGAATCAGATGGATAACCTCCCTAATTATAAGAGATTTTCCTGCTCTAATTCTATTTGCTCCTGTCCAGTGTTGTCTATTCAAAGGCTGACTTTTTCCATGAATTTCATAATCAACAAATATTACTTAGTTACGTTGTTATCAACTTGCAGGACTTAAAAAGCTGCATTTGCTGCATTTCTACTTTTGATGCATTATGTGCAAAGGTGATGTGCACTCAAACTATACAAAGGATGAGTTTAAGAATGCCCTAATGCAGACACATTAAAATGCAACATAATTTACACACATTATCTGTTGTCTTAGAAACATCAGAAGTGTCAAAGCTACTGGGTGAAAAATGACATCTCTAATTCGCACATACTTTCAGTGACTGCACTTTCAGATTGCTTATTAAAATATTGGCATATTACTCTTCCCTGTAAAAAGATGCTCTGATGTGTTAATTGCTAGGAAGATAGAATAGAGAGCATATTTCTAATTCCTTCTGAATAAATGATAGCGTAAGAGCAATTAGTCAGGTTGGAACAGCATCACCATTTCAGCTTATATTATCCCCGCAGGACACCCAAAACAACTAAGTTGAACAGTGGGATCTTAGTCTAACAAACAAACAATGTGATCAGAACAAGAGCTAAAGTCACCGTGAAGAATTTGGAACTGAAATGGCCTAGGTGGAAAGGAAGGTTCTCTCCCATTTCCTAAAGGCAGAAGGATGTGGGATAAATGTGACTTCTGAGCACAACTTTCAGTGGCTCAGGAACATCATAGGGTTAGGAATAGGGTTAGGGTTGGGTTAGGCTCCTCTCTCATGTACCTAGGGAATCCGTGTCAGTGAACGTAACAAGTGGAAGAGGTAGTTCCTCAAATCCTGAGCCATTTAGGGTTTTAAATGGTAATATCAATACTTTAAATTGAGCAGTAAGTAACCAGTGTAAATTCTTAATACTGACATGATCCCTTTACTTTATTAGCAGCCTAGCTGCAGTACTTTGCCCTAATCAAGGACTCCAATACTCTTCATGGATAGACCCATACAAAGTGCATCGTAGTAGTATGGGTAACCCTTGTGATATCTGATGACTTCAGAAACAGTTACAGATGACACCCTTGGCATACTTTTGCAAAATGCATTTCTTGTAATGCATTTTGGATAATCAACTGAATCCAGAAACAGCTAGTGGTCAAGGAAGAGTTCCATTCTGTGAATTTGCCCTTTAAAGCAATTCCATTTAGAACAGACTGAACCCTAATCCCAAATCCTAATTTCCTACTGATTTAACAGCACATTTGCCTTGCACTTAATTGTCTTTCATTTGTTTAAATATGATATTTTCTAAAGGGGATATATATGTATGTGTGTGTGTGTGTGTGTGTGTGTGTGTGTGTGAATCTAGCAAAGCAATTTCATTTTAAATGGAAATCTATGCATTGATTTTATATTGGTTGATGTTCATGCATCCTGCCAACCCATGGTTTATTTAAGCATGTTTTATTAATAAGCAACAGTTGGCTGAGTTTGCAGAAAATGTTAGGTCAAAAATAAATTATATTTAGATTAACACAGATTACAAATAAAGATCATTCATCAAACCTATGGAATCTACATTACTATAATTTATATCACACTACTGAAGTTCAGATACAATATAAGGTATTGATTTAATTAATAGATTGTAACTAGACAATCACCTTGAGCTTTTAAAAAAGAACCTATTTAATTTCCTCTTCTGAAAAACATTCAACTGTAAGTGGATGTGTAATTTAGACAATTTCTAACATGGTGTTTTTTTAAAAAAAGAATTCTTTGCCTACTATACTTCCTTGTATAATTTTATTGCTATGACAGAGGCTTAACTATCAAAATGTCTCTTGGGATTAAGCTTCATACTTATTTGTTACTAAATATAAATAGACTTGCTATGCATATAAACTTTGACATGGAATCTCAAGTGAATACAATCAAATTGGACAGATGGTCTCCAATGATTTTGCCGTTTGGATCAGTCAAACTGGAAATTAGGTTCAATTTAAAGAATGACGTTCAAACATCTATTTTTAAAATCCCCACATATGTTGATGCTAGCAGCTGGTCTAGATGGTTTTTTTTCTCCTGTAGAGAGAAAAGCCTTAAGAAGTGGAAAATTACCTTGAGTCCTCCTTCATTCTTTCTCAGGCTGAATAATAATTGCCTGGATTTGTTTCTACAAATTGCCTCTAGTTATGAGGATACATTTCATAGGATATCAAAATGAGAGCAAATGGCTCTTGGTGCTCAAACTCACTGGAGACCACTATTTTAAAGGCTTCTGATGAAGAGCTGCCGTTCAGAACACTCATGGGCCATCTCCTATTCTCTCCTCTGGAGACCTTTGAATAATTTCTCTACTCACCGTTCTTTCATTCTACAGAGCGGTTGCCATTTCTGTTCATTCACAGAGACATTTTCACTAAGCCATGCCTTAGCAGAAGCCCTCATTGCCATAAAGATCCTGAGTTGTTCCCAGGCATACAAAATTTAACCTTAATTCAAGTACAACCCTTCTGCAAATAGATGGAGATAGTCATCTTTTTTAGCCCAAACTGCATTTTATGGACAATCTCAAAAGAATGAATAATTTAGGGATTATCTGGCAACCCCAATCTATGGCAACTGACTGTGGCTATACTGTATCTTCAACATAAAATCCTACTCTTGTATTTCATAAATTTAATTTGCAATTTATGAAATACAAGAGAAGGATTAAAGGTCATATAAAATAGTTGGCTCCCCAAAGTAGTTCTGGATCTAACTTCTCCTGCCTTCCTAAAATTGTCAACCAACTTGGGGCTCTAATGCAATGTAAATTTTTCTGCCCCTGTCACTACCTATTAACTGGAACTGAGAGAAGAGTTGGAAATATCATTTTTTTTCTGGTGGAATTCTTGCATTGCAATGAAGGATGTTGGGATGATTTATTATTATTTTTCTTTCTACCTCTCCAAGCAGTTTTTCTCTTTTGTATTGGGCATTGTCCTTATCTTTTTTCTTTCCATTTCCTCTTCTCTTCTTTTGTTCTCCAGAGTCCCCACAATGCAACTATGAACTGAAAAAATAACTAAAATGTTTGCAGCGTTACAGTGTCTGGGCTTAGAGAACAAATCATTGTTTCACAATCTGAGATAACAATATAAAATTAATGATTTATTTTATTAATTAATGAAGACAAGGACAATGCCCAATATTAAAGAGAAAAACTGCTTGAAGTGGTAGAAAAATAAAACAAAACTGTCCCAACATCTTTCATTGCAATGCAAGAATTTCACCAGAAAAAATATTTCCAACATTGTATGTCTCCTAGCATCTTTAATTAATAAAATTAATCATGGATTTTATATTGTTATTTGTGATTGAGAAACAATGATTTGTTCTCTAAGCCCAGACACTGTAGTGCTGCAAACATTTAATTGTTTTTTCAGTTAATAGTTGCATTGCGGGAACTCTGGAGAACAAAAATAGATCCATGTGTTTCAGTAAAAGAATTTCCTCACTAGGATAGAATGTGTAGTTTTAATTTCTGGTATAGTGGTGCCGCCTTGTGTTGTGTATGAACATCATTAAGCTCTCCTCTCCAATATCACCATGTAGTACTTATCTTTTTTCTCCACCTCCCACCTTTTTTTGTTTGGATAGATAAAATTTGGGGAGATACGTGTTTAAATTAATGATACTAAAAAGTTTTATATGTCCTTTATTTAATAAAGATATTTGTTCATGGCAACATGTCTTAAGCAAAGTGAATGTCTCCTTCCGTATAGAGACAAAATCCAGAGAGGTTTTGTTTTTTTAAAAAAGTCAAACTAACTCAAGGAACAATTTGGCCTTGATTGAACAGTTTTTCAAAGAAAGTTTATAATCTCTTCATGGAAAGACTTCTTTGTCTTGTCATGATTCACATGTTAAATAGCCACCAGAACCAGCCTTACAAGCAGCACTTAAAAGACTTCCTCAGTTATTATTGTTGTGTGTATATGAAATATTCTTGGAGGCATAGCAAACCTATAAAAATGGGAGTTTCATAATGTCACTTTTAAAAGATTTTCAACATTTCCAACCTGACTTTTGGGATGACACACAGAAATAAAACTTTCTGAAAAAGGAAAAAAGGCTTAAAACCCTTAAAGATTTTAAGGTTAAAACCCTTAAAGGTTAAACCCTAACCCTAACCCTTAAAGGGTTTTAAACATATAATCATATGTATAGAAGCTTTTGTTTATATAACTTGTATAAACAGGAGAAGCTTCCTTTGAGCTTCATGAGACTAGAATTAAACTGAATGACTGGGATTAGTTCTACTTCCTCGAAAAAACTTTTCTCTGTATCCCACATCTCTGCGTAAATATTTTTATATGACACCAAGAGATGCATACAAATATTGTTTACTAATATTGTTTAGTAAAATAAATACAGGATGGTAAAGCTATCTTATTATTATCACATATCAGCTTACCCTGCAACATACGTTTATTCTGAAGTTAACATGAGATTGCAAATAATGACTTTAGGGCTCACGCCAGTGGTGGGTTGCCCCCAGTTTGGACTGGTTCGCAAGAACCGGTAGTAAAACTGGCGTGAGGCTCTGCCCACCGACCCCGACGTCATCAGGGAGCTTCTGCGCATCCAATGCGCGCGGCCCCATTGCGAACCGGTTGTAAAGGTAAGTACAACCGACCCCTGGCTCATGCAATCATACATAAATCATCCTGGAACATATAGTTTTCTTGCTTCTTAAAAAAAACTGTAGGTAAAGGCACAGGCAATAATTCTGTCTAAATCTTATGTACAAACCCATGTATTTGGTTATTGCTTTATGTTCTTATTCCTATAAAGAAAGAAAATTATGCTGAACTAATTTAATCAGAAAGGGAACAGTTTAAAAAAAAGTGGAAAAACTGATGCCATTTGTTTTCTTCATTTCTTTAGATCGGTGAGCCCTCTCTGGTAATCTGCATGGATTGTTCTTCTAAGACTATGAGTAGTCGCCTTCTGCAAAGAAGTCAGTGCCTTGAGGATAATGTTGAAGCTATGATGAAATGCATCAAAACTTACTATAAAACAGCTGAGCCACTAATTGCATATTATGAAAACAGAATCCCACTTTTTAAGGTATATTGCCTTAACTTTCTACTTGTTCTGTCTTCTGTTTATGTGGTAACGTTTTAAAGAGATAATTCACTTGTGTCATAAATGTTCTGACGTAGTAAGTCCTCTCACTCAGTTTTTACTATTGAGAAGGAAGATACAATTTTTTTTTTAATTTGCAAGATGCATGTTAGCCTACTCCGGTAAACAGCAGGAGAAAATCCAGGAAAGACTAAAAATTAAAGTGAATTATTTTCTGCCTGATCATTATGTATAGATAAAGTGGCCAGAAATAAGGAGGAAAAAATCTAATGAAAAAAACATGTCACAGATAAACTATATTCTGGTAGAGAGAAATTCCCTGAGGAAAGCTCAGAAGACTAAATGTCTTGCAACATTATCCTGGGACATGTGTATTTGCTTCATTTGTCAGATAAACTGTGTTTGATTTAGATCCTTTTCTTTAGTCAGTTTTTTCACCTTCATATGTTGGCAGGTCATGTTTTGGGGTGACTGACTAGTTGGCCAGTGGCCATATTTTTATTCCTCAAACATCATAAAAGAGCAGAAAGATTGTTACATTCCTCTCTGCTTTTCGGTCTTGGAGTTGATGTCATGGTGGAGAAATAGGATTTATATCTGCCCCCAGGTGCCTGCTTTTCAACTGTCTCCCCGCCTCCCCCTGCAATATATGTTCGCTGGTTATTGGGGGCAAATCACTGGCCCCCACGGAAAGGGTGCGCAACTTGGGTGTCCTCCTGGACTCACTGCTGTCTTTAGAAGACGCCGTGGCCAGGGGGGCTTTCTATCAGGTTCGCCTGATACGCCAGCTGCGCCCCTTTCTAAATCGGGACTCCTTACGCACGGTCACTCAAGCACTCGTCACTTCTCATCTGGACTATTGTAACGCTCTCTACATGGGGCTCCCCTTGGGGTACACCCGGAGGTTCCAACTGGTGGAGAATGCGGCCGCGCAGGGGATTTTGGGAGCGACGGGGCGCTCCCATGTGACGCCTCTCCTGCGCGAGCTGCATTGGCTTCCAGTGGACTTCCGGGTGCGCTTCAAGGTGTTGGTGACCACCTTTAAAGCGCTCCATGGCTTAGGGCCAGGATACTTACGGGACCGCCTTCTGCCACCAACTGCCTCCCACCGGCCAGTTCGCTCCCACAGAGAGGGCCTCCTCAGGGTGCTGTTGGCCAGACAATGTCGGCTGGCGACCCCCAGGGAGAGAGCCTTCTCTGTGGTGGGGCCTACCCTCTGGAACGACCTCCCCCCAGAGATACGAATGATCCCAGACCTCCGGACTTTTCGTCGGGCCCTTAAAATCCATCTTTTTCGGTTAGCTGGGCTGGCCTGACCCCATGTCGGTTTTAAAGTTTTTGTTATTGATTTTTAACTTAAAATTGGGCCAAATTTATTTATATCATTTTAAATTGCTTTTAACTTTTGTATATTGTGCTTTTAGTTGGCTGTTCACCGCCGAGTCCGAAAGGAGAAGGGCGGTATAGAAATTTTAATAATAATAATAAAATATGTGGGAAGTTAAAAGCAGAAAAGACCACAGAGCTGGAATCTAGTGCAGAAAGCTGCTCTGGTTTCTGGGGAGCCTCTCTAGGATTTTTTCTTGATCGTGAATCTGAGAAGGGTCAGTTAATCTCAAGTAAGTAGTTCACCTAAATGTGTGGCAGTGGGGTGGCACTGGTTGTCCAGTCCAAGCAAGACTTCTGAATCTTGGACATGTGAAGTTCCTTTGTCATCTGGGAAGGACAAAATCAAAATTCTCCTTTACACTTCTCTGGAATTAATACAGTAGTTGCAACCCATAAGGGAGGATAAAAAAACAAGAACGTTGCACCATGAAAAGAGAGTGTTCTTCTGAATAATAGAATTGGAAGGGACCTTGGAGGTCTTCTAGTCCAACACCCTGCTTAGCCAGGAAACCCTACACCACTTCAGACAAATGGTTATCCAATCTCTTCTTAAAAACTTCCTTTGTTGGAGCGTTCACAGCTTCTGGAGGCAAGTTGTTCCACTGATTAATTGTTCTGTCAGGAAATTTCTCCTTAGTTCTAAGTTGCTTCTCTCCTTGATTAGTTTCCATCCATTGCTTCTTGTCCTGCCCTCAGGTGCTTTGGAGTATAGCTTGACTCCCTCTTCTTTGTGGCAGCCCGAGATATTGGAACACTGCTATCATGTCACCCCTACTCCTTCTTTTCATCAAACTAGACATACCCAGTTCCTGCAACCGTTCTTTATATGTTTTAGCCTCCAGTCCCCTAATCATCTTTGTTGCTCTTCTCTGCACTTTTTCTAGAGTCTCCACATCTTTTTTACATAGTGGCAACCAAAACTGGATGCAGTATTCCAAGCGTGGCCTTACCAAGGAATTATAAAGTGGTATTAACACTTCACGTGATTGTGATTCTATCCCTGATTATGCAGCCCAGAACTGTGTTGGCTTTTTTGGCAGCTGCAGCACACTGCTGGCTCATATTTAAATGGTTGTCCACTAGGAATCCAAGATCCCTCTCACAGTTACTACTATTGAGCAAAGTACCACATATACTGTACCTGTGCATTTTGTTTTTCTTGCCTAAATGTAGAACCTTACTTTTTTCACCATTGAATTTCATTTTTTTAGATAGCGCCCAATGTTCAAATCTGTCAAGATCCTTCTGTACCTTATGCGTGTGTTCTGGATCAGCCTGACTCAAACATGCTGTCAAAACTTGAGAAATGGCAGATGATTTGCCATTTCACTAAATTTAAATACATTGAAATTTAAAAAAAACTTAATCACGAGTTTAACACTCATTGTTTTCATTATGAAGTATGATATAATCTAGAATAAATCCAGCCTTTGGATTTTAAATGCATTTCTGTATAACATAGCACATCCTACATGTTGTTCCAATACACTTGGGTGAAATTTATTTGGCATTTATTTTAGATTACAAATAATTTCAGTCTCCCAATTCAGTCTCCCTTTATTTTCTTCTTCTATTTAATATTTAAAACTCTTAGTTGGAATCATTTCCTTAATTAAGGTATTTAAGTATACCCTTTTGCAAATTTTCTCACACTCACACCAAAATCCCCAACTGTAATACATGTATTTAATAGAAGATTAGGAAAATAACTACTTACTATACTATTGCTGGTTAGTATCTAGGCTATATTATGCAATTCTATTATTATAAATGGCAAAAAAATAAATAGAAAATTGCCTCTATTGCCTTTTTCTTTTTTGCTATTACTGAAATAATTTGTGTACTCAGTTCTTTTGTAGAGAATAGGAAAGTCAGAATGTCTTCTGCTATTGATAGATTATCTCCATATTGAAATTTGAAAATGGTTCTCACTTGAAAATGCTCAGCGTGAAACATAGAAAGTATCGGCTGCCAAAACACATAAGAATTGATTATTTTAAGATTCACACGTCTCCCTCCTCCCTGTTTTTCACTTTGGATGTTTTAGGTAAAGAGTTGGGTTTTCCCTCCAAAGCAAATTAAAATAAAAGAATAATAATACATACTGGGAAGAAATGGGAGTGATCAGCTCAGTTCAGGGTTGTTTGTTGCCACTGCAGGAGCTTATAAACTATGGCCTAGAACAGAGGTTCTCAACCTGTTTCATCTCATAGGTAGTTCTTCTCATAGGTAGGACTTCTGGATCAAAAAAAGCAATTCTGTCGTGTCAGAGGTTGCATAAGAAGAAATAAGAGAAAGTCCACTCCTAGTGATGTCATAGGAAGTGAGGTTCTGGCTGATACAGCATACCTGTGAACATTTTGCAAAACATTTTACTGCCCTAGATGCTATTAAGAGGAGCTCACATCAATTTTCTGGCTGCCTGCAAAGGTTTGTTCAGTCTCAAGGTTATAGCATGTGTTAAATATTTTGTACATCCCAATAATTAGCAGGTTGACAGAATACGCGGCCTTCAACAACAAACAGATCCTAAGCCACTTTCTCCTTAAGATTTTTTACCGTAATATTAAAGGCTTGGCTGGTGCCTGTTGCTTGAATTCCACTAGTGATGTCAGTCACTTTATTTCTTCGCTGACAAGAGATGCAACCTGATACAATATTCAATGGCATGCTTTCGTAGACATGACTATCAGGCAGTATTGTTCCCAAGAAAAGCATTTGAAGTTCTCTTCTTGCTTTTCCACTGGTTTTCCATTCAGCATTCAAATTAATGGCTGAATTTACTTGATAGAAGAGAATATCTGTAACTCAGGGTTAAGCTGTGGAGTTCTCGGTGATCTCTGAGCTTGTAGGCTTTTTTGCCGACATTTCATTACCAAACTAGATAACATCATCAGTGCACTAGTGTCACCTAGTTTGGTAATGAAACTTCTGCAAGAAAACCCACCAAGCTCAGAGAACATCAGGGACCTCATAACGAGATCTTTTTTGAAATTAAGTTTTAAAGTTTAAAAGATTAAAAGTTTTTGGTTTTGAGTATTGCAGTTTCTTCAAGAATGCTTTTCTTTTTCGGCATTCTTCAGCCTTGGCTACAATGGTTATTGAGTCTGCGAAGTTTGGGAGGCGTCTAATTATGTAAGGCTGCTGTTGTCCTTTACTACGTGAGGTGAATCTTAAAGGAAAAATTAACTTCTCTGTATGTTTTTCTTTTTCTTTTTTTAAACAGATAAATGCAGAAGGAACACCAGAGGAAGTTTTTCTTGAGATATGCACTTCAGTCAATACTTTTCTGAAGGAATAGCATCACTTTCAGAATTTAATGTAATGGCAGTGCTGCAACACATACATGCATAGTGTCCTTTACAAATGCTGTTCAAAGCAATAGCTGCTGCCTTGAAAGATTAATGCATGTTGTAAACATTGTAAAAATCTTTGTAACTTAAATGGTACCGTAATGACACATGTGTACTGTATATGGCCCATGATAGAGTTTGCAGTTCAGAGATTTAAAAAAGCCAGCATGGTAAACAGCAGCTGAGTTTTATAGAACACCCACATTCTTCATTTCACTACTACAAGACATACTATACAGTCAAGCACAGTATTTCCTGTCAGTAGAAGTGCTGTAACAGTGAATTTGCTGCTGAACGCAGATCAAGTTTTGAGGCTATTTAAGCTTGCTTTTTTTTTTGTAGTGCTTGAACAGTCTGTTTTCTGTCATTTTCTTTTACAAGAACATGTCTGCAATTAAGTTTGCAGTCATTTACACACCAAATAGTGGAATTGGGGGTCACAAAAAGAAGCGTGATATGCCATACATGAACCAAATGTGAAATAACTGATTGCAGGACCAGCTGTTGTATTGATACGGCCATCCGTGCAAGTATTCTATGTAGCTATGGTTTGAAAGAATTTTCATTTACAATGCTAACAGAGGGATACTGTATGCAGAAAAGGAAAAAAAATGCCAAATATTGCTTATATCCTTAAGAGCTAATAAATGGCAGTATCCAAGTATAAAAAAAATAACACGGATTTAAAGATCACAGGCAATAATTGTCTCTACATACTGATTGCTATATATGTGACAGCTACATATAGCAATTGTCAGCTTTAAATCCTTTATTTTATTGCTTGGCATTTAACATGGAAAATTTAAAACGTAAATGAGCAGTGTTTAATTCAGATTTCCACATGCGTATACGCACACACGCACACTTGATGACTGAAATACTGAAGGTTTTTGGAAAGTTGATCAACAGACAAGAAAATCTTAACCATCTGTATAAGAAACTGCCTCCTTTTCTTTGGCTGTCCACTATTTCTTCTTGCATGCTAGATCCTATCAACAGTTGCATTATCAATGAGCAATTCAGCAAAATTTGTATTTTTCAACCTACTACTCTTGTATGAAAAAGTAATAAAAATAAAATGTATGGACAAATGTTAAGGGTAATCAAATTTACTCTTTGTATTTAAGGCTCCTGCAAAACAAATAAGTATTCAATTCAAGGCCACATAAAAACATTTTCACTTAATTGGGTGTAGCTTTGAATTTTGAAAACTTTTACAGTTATGTGGTTATGAGCATTCCTTTCAGTTCTTTTAGATGACATTCTTCCACTAAGAAACAGGTGTGGTACAACTTTCAAAACAAGACAGTTGTATTTAAAGACAACATTTGACAGCAATTTAAAAAAATATCATTACCTACAAATTTGAACTATTTGACAAGAACCTAATAAAAATCTGGTTTGCACTTTGAGCAAGAACCCTAAAATCTCTATGCTAAGTAAAGGGCAATGGGAAAACAACACAATTTTAAATTCAAAGGGCATTTGAAACTTTGCTGAAAATGTATCAAATCAATCTTTATTATGGTCATAGACCAGCATAAGGAGGGTGGGGTACAGTCAATTGCTGAAAACATGTAACATATATGCAGTTTCTCACTTCTGAGAAGTAATGTATAGTCAGCAGTCTGTCTTGAAAAACAGCTTTTACCAATGCAAATTTCAGAGACAATCATCTGCTTTTTCCAATATGAATTTAGGAGATTTGTAAAGCCATTATTTGGGGAGGAAAACATATTTTGAACAAGAATGGAGGAATGAAATAATTATAAAACAAGATAGTTTTCCTTATAATTTTGGCTTGCCACATAAATTTGCTTGGAATTATAGGGCTTACTCTGGAGTCAGTGTTTGCCGTAAGGAGCTGTGCAAAACGCTCTGAAGCTAAAACTTTAAATCCCCAAATATCCTATTTCAGGGAAAGACTTCAAGATAGAGGTTAGAATGGCCCGTTTTGTTGAAAGTGAATTATTTTCCAAAAGGAAATGCTTTCCACGTTGGAAAGTTTTAACTTTGGAACATTTTTCACATCTCTAGAGGCTTGTTTATAGAAAAAACCTAAATCCAGTATGATCACCTGAACCAATCTTCTATCTAAAGCAGAGGTGGGCAACTATGGCCCTTTTTATGACTTGTGGACTTCAATTCCCAGAATTCCTGAGCTAACATGGCTGGCTCAGGAATTCTGGGAGTTAAAGTCCACAAGTCATAAAGGGCCATAGTTGTCCTTCCCTGATCTAAAGGATATAGAAAATGAGTACCTAGAACATGCCCATACGACAAATCTGGAATATGTTACCAACCTAATACTGTATCAGAAAGTAGCATCTGGGTGCAGAGAACATATAATCTGATAACGTGAAATATATTTCATTAGATACTCGTTTCCCAAAGCATTACAGTTTTGCTACCATTAATGAGAAAAGTGAAATACATCAGGTGTATGGTTTTATATTATATATATTCTGATTTATTAAATTTCTCAAGAATGAGATATGCTTACAGACGATGTCATTTAGAAATGATACTGCATCATCTATCCATTAAAAATGCTTCAACTCCTCTAACAGAAAGTGAGTACACCTAAACAAAATGTGAAAAATTAACACTGAAATTAAACTCAAATTAATGCTGTTATTAAACGAGCCAGCCAACTCTTTGTTAGTTACTGCTGTAGTTTAATTTAAACACATATACTAAATTACTTCCAAAATTCAAGTTTTTTTTTAAAGCAAGTGGAAATCTAATACAGTTAAAATAAGTCGCGTTTCCGGATCACAACTTACACATGTTGAAATGATATATTAACTAAAAATATATAGTAAATGCTACAAAGCTTTTTCAGTCATTGCTATTCTCCATCTAATAAAGCGTACCAAAATGCCTTCTTTATTTCATAAAGAGAATGGAGAAGGGGGATGGATATGCAGAACAAGTACACGGAAATAAGAATCATGGACTTAAAAACAGGTTACACAGAAGTCTTGTGGGCATTTTTGAAATCATCTTCTTCCACGTAATTGATTCCCCGTTTGTTTCAACAACAGAAAGAGCTTTGAAAAGAGCATTCCTTTGGCTGTGCAAATCTGCTCCCACACAAGTGGTGCATCTGCGCGTTAGAGCATAGAAAGGGTTGTGTACAGAATTTAGTGGACGCGTTCAAATCAGGGTGCTGGAGCATTATCCTGGAAGAGGTGGCGTAAAACAGCAAGACAAAAGATGGAAGTCGAGGCACCCCTTCTCTCTATGGCCTAATTGATATTTTCAAATTGAAGGGTTGGTTCAAAAATCCACCCTTTTCAGAAAAAAGTCACGGTAACCATTCTATATATAAACAGACGGTAGCCACATAGTTTATTTCTCACAGTTCTCCTGACAACTGAACATTATTTAAGAACAGACTGTATACACAGATAAGAAGAAACATACAAAATGTTTTAAATGATGCACAACAAAATCCAGCAGTATAAAAGAATGCATGTGAAGTCTTGCTCACTGTTCAGGCTAAATTTAATCACCTTGTTTAAATAGTAATAAAAATACAATCTTTCATGGACCTTGTGCATACTACAAAAAGAGGAAAATTATTACCATATATGATTTATATTAGGCAGTTTTCTTTGATGAGTTGCATTAACAACTCTAAATACAGAGGCAGAAGGCTGTGTATTCCGTAAGAGTTAATGGTGGGGATTTAGAAACTTTACATAGTTACTACCACTGGCACTTCTCACCATAGTTTTGTACACAACACATGGTCATTTTATATAACATTACATTTAAAAATATATCTGCATGACAATTTTTATAATATTCACACACCATGAGCTGGTTAAGGAAGCAGTGCCACAGTTGCCTCCTGTAGTGCTTCACTCTTGGTAAATAAGTTTGTGGTAAAAAGAAAAAAAAAGGAGGTAAAAGGAACATCTACGTAATTAAGCAGCTCCAAGGCCTATCACGACCACCTCTGGGACAGTGATTGTTTTATGAGTACGTTCCTAGAAGCAAACACTGCCACAGGCTAAAACTTTGCTGAAAGAAGTCAGTTTTCTTTGCTGGAGACTATTTTCCACAACAAAACTGCAAACTACTAAACTGTTTCAATGTTAAGTATTTCGTCACCTGTTCATCGCACAATAGCCAAGTTCTTTAAGCCTCTGGAATTGACTACGTTTAACGTGTGCTTTCTTTGCTGGCCACACTTTTGTAACTCATCTCTTGGACTTTTTTATTATTTTTTTAAAAAAAGACTAATGGAGTGAAGAAAATCTGCCCGGTATAGCCACCTGCACACTAGGAATGTTCAACCTCTATTTAGTGATCTAGTAACAAGACGGGTCAGAGAGCTGTATTTTGACAAGGGCACCTGGGAAGCTCTCATGCAGTGGATGACATTCCTGGGAAAGTACATGTCTTTCCAAAGTGGGCACAGCATCAATGACTGTGCCGCTGTTGGGTTTTCAGAAGTGACACTATGTTTCAAGGTTGCACATCTACTTTCCTTGTCATCTATTGGCAGGAAAGTAGTTGGGGTCAAGATAATTATAGCTGGGGCCTTGGGACATGCAGTAGTCTCTATCTAAGAACATTTCTGCTCTGTAAATAGGCTCCAATCGGTGATTTTCCTTGTGAATATCTGTTTCGTGTAGACTGAAAGAAAAAGAAAAACCATTATTTGTGAAGCATGACACTGCTCATAATCCACTCACTATTTTAAACTGGATATATAAATTCCTCTTAGAATGAATTGCGTATATCAGGTAGGTATGTTTTTCAACATGAATTACCCATGGTGCTAATCATTTTTAGAAAAAGAATATGCCTACTGTGGAAAGGAAGAAAGAAACGGGGAGCCAAAAATTTTTAAGAAATTAAGACAAGGGATAAGAAAAAGACAGATTTATGTCCTAACTATAGTTATCCCCAATTTTATGAACTATACTTTTCCATACTTTTTTATCCTTGCAAACCCTTCTTGCTTTTTCCATGTCTGTGTACTTGCTTTGTACATCGCTTCTTGTTTCTTTAAACTTCTCATCTCTATATTTGAAGACCTCATCAACTTCATCTAATCACATCTGGCTTACTCATTTCCTTCCTCTCATCTTATTTCTTTTATGTATTTGTTTTGCACGTCAATTCACATTCATCCTCTTTTACTACCAACCACTTCAAAATGTTTCTTTTGTACCTGTCACTCACTTCTGTATTTAATCCAAATTCATTCAGCATCCATACATTCTTGGCTCTACATTTTCCAGTTTAGCCCACACATCTTTCAGTACCCCATTCTACTGCATTCGGCTTGGATTTATTCTTCTCCTGAGATACAATACTCTAAAAACATGTTCTCAGATATAGCTATTTTACCTTCTCTTGACATTCATTTCTTTCAAAAAATAACATCCATTATCTTCCTCCCAACATCTGCACATCTTAACATTTATCTATTCATTTTTTATTTTTTGTAAATATTCTATATACATTCCCATCTTTAATAAATATTCTGAACACATTTATCTACTTATTTCAGTATCTGCTATTTACATATTTATAGTTAAATTGCAATAGTGCCCTCCCCTCAAGCACACTTTTCTCCTTGGACCTTCAATATGTTACTTTTGAGATCCAAACTTGTTGCATTATACAATTTATCTAAAATGAAAACTTAGGGTTTATTCAACCAATAAACATGCGCACCAAGAACATGCATGTTTATGTCCCCTACAAACCTATATTTAAAATTATCACAAGCATCCCTTATATATTCTAAAGAGGTTATGAACTCTACAATGTGTGTTTTAAGCTGAACATTTAAAAATAAAGCCCATGTAATGGTTGATGCTGGTCTTCAGGGCATGCTGCTTACCAGTCAGAACAAGAATCACAAAAATCCAAAGATAATCCTGGAGGGCAGTCTTGGCAGTGCCACCGAACGCCTTGAATTGGATCAGTTCCACAGTTATCACACTGAAAAGAAATTTAGCAAAGTGATCTTAGGGATTTCCCTCCAAAAATAAACAGCTTGCTAAGTTCATAGTTTTACCACATAGTTAACATTACTGCAAAATAAAATTATTCACCTTTTAAGTTTCTCCCCCTTCTCAACATTATAACAAAGTAGCAATCTACAAGCCTATGTCAATATTTCAAACTTAGTTCTCAGCCTTTCCAATTGTTTTCTCGTACCCAATTGTTCTGCCTCCTCCAACTAGACTGCTCCTCTTTTCATTCCCCTGCAATTTCCTATATTTTACTCCACTGTGCTAAAAATTTGCTTTCATCTCCCCCATTCCTCTTGTATTAAATTCACTTAATGACTAAGGGAGGAAAAAAGAAAATGTTTCCATTATCTTCTAATTTAAGGTTCACTGAAAGCGGCAAGTTATGTCAGATCCAAATTAGATAATCATTGCGATGAAAGCAAATAGCTAATTCTTTTCTCTGATTTTCAGATATCCATATTATCGAAGACAAAAAAAACTTCATGGGGAATCTAAGAAGTTCAGTTAGCCATCATGGCTAAGAGCCAGGAATGATGAGAGATTTTTGCTTAATAAATCAGAATTATTGGATTGGGGAGGTAGACGAAGCAAATTACCCAATTTAAAAACAAAACAAAACATACCACTAATTTCCAAGCAGTGACGCTCAGGTATAAAATCGCTTTTCAGAAATTTTAAAAAGAAGACTTCTCTACATACTGCTTATGATGATTTATTAATATATTTAAATAACTTGTAAATGTTCAAGGTGATAATTTCATAAGAAGGATTTTATCACTAATCTGTTCAGAAGCCCTAGCAATTTCAGTAAGGTTTACTCCCAAAACAGTTGGTAGAGTACAGGTTTGAATATATACAGTTCGATTACATAACGTAATCAATAATTGTATGTGAAAAGGTTTGGTATATGACATTTACAGACCTCAAATACATCTTCCGTTAGATCAGGGTAATCGTAATAGCCTAACTCTTTGAAGTTTTACTTACATTGCCTAGGAAACTTAATGCTGAACTGAGATAAGGATCTTTCTTTCCAAGGAAACCACAACTTAGATAACTGAGGAAATACGAGGCCTTTGGTATCTTTACCAACCTTAAAGCCAATGTGCTGGACAAAACCACTTTCGGCATGCATTTGGTGCACCTTCTGCTTCCTCAGCTTTTTAAATTTCAGCAGCTCTTTATATTCTGGTAATTCACGATATGCTACAGGGATACTTTCTTCATCCTATTTCAGAGAAAGAGAGAATTGCAACTTTTAAAGTTACAGAAGGAAGGATTAAGGTAAAAGAAACCACACCTCCTAAACAGACTCCAGAATAAATAGCTATCTATGATGTGGCTGCTGATGGCTGGTATATTGGAAAATGGCTCAAGATAGTTTAAAATTGCCCTAAAAATTCCAAAAGCATTAATTTGGTCTTTTTTCTTTAGTACCAAAGTTCCAAATAGTTTGGAATTAAATTGACCCAGAATTCTGAATACTACTGAAATACAACTTCTAGTATGAGAAATTTTAATGCAGCTTTATTGAATTTTTGCCACTTTATTGTTTCCTTATAAACCAGAACATTGAAACGTGAGATTTAATAGCGGAAGAAGAAAATACCCAAAGACTTTGTAAAATGGCAAAAATAAATAAATAAATAAATAAATAAATAAATAAATAACTCTGACTTCTTAAAGTGATTTGCCTCGTATGAATTTTTTTCCATGAAAAAATAAAACAAGAAATTGTCTTATGCTTTTCTGTAATGGGGAAAGGACCTGGTGTGTGTGTGTGTGTGTGTGTGTGTGTGTGTGTGTGTGCATGCATGGATCTTAGAAAAAACTGTCCACTATATCTCAGACAAATTGGAAGAGACTGGCCCGGCTCTTCCCTGATCAGATTTGGCCTAGTACCGTGATGGTGAACCTATGGCACGCGTGCCACAGGTGGCACACGGAGCCATATTAGTGGGCATGCCAGCTCAGCTCTGGGGCGCATGCGCCTGCCGGCCAGCTGATTTTCAGGCCTTCTGGGCCCACCAGAAGTAGGGAAACAGGCTGTTTCCTGCCTCTGGAGGGACTGGGGTGGGTGGGGAAGGCCCATTTTTCTTTCATACCTGGCTCCAGATCCTGTCTATTTATCTGGGAAAAGCAAAAACAGCCTTTCACACTCCCTTGGAGGCCCTACAGAGGCTGAAAGAGCCCATTTCCTGACTTCCGGTAGGACAGGAAGTGACATTTTTTGCTGTCCCCGGCCTCCAAAGACTCCTAGAGAGGCTCCTAGAGATTCCTAGAGAGGCTCCTAGAGAGGTTCTGGAGGCTGGGGACAGCAAAAAATGTCACTTCCTGTCCCACTTTCAGCCTCCGTAGGGCCTCCAAGGGAGTGGGAAAGGCTGTTTTCGCCCTTCCCAGATAAATAGACAGGATCTGGAGCCAGGTAAGAAAGAAAAACGGGCCTACCAGGCCATCATGTGCCAGGAGGGGGGAGGGGGGTTGCGCACACATGCGTGTGGGCACGTGCATGCACGACCCTCCCCTGCCCCCCCTCTCCTGGCACGTGATGGCAAAAAAGTTAGCCATCACTGGCCTAGTACAAGGGTGGGCAAATGTGGCCCTTTTACAACCTGTGGACTTCAACTCTCAGAATTCCTGAGACAGCCAAGCTGGGAGAATTCTGGGAGTTGAAGTCCACAGGTTGTAAAAGGGCCACATTTGCCCACCCCTGGCCTAGTAGAATGTATGTATCGGTCTATTTGGGACACCCCGCTAATTTGAGAAAGGAATACAAATAGTCCTCAACTTACTATTACAATTGAGCTTCCAAATTTATGTTGCTAACTGAGACATTTGTTAAGTGAACTTTGCCCCATTTTACAACCTTTCTTGCCATAATTGTTAAGTGAATCATTGCAGTTGTTAAGTGAATCCGGCTTCCACACTGACTTTGCTTGTCAGGAGGTCGCAAAAGATGATCACATGACCCTGGGGCACAGCAAACCGTCATAAATACGAACCAGTTGTCAAGCATCCAAATTTTGATCACATGACCAAGGGAATGTTACAATGGTTACGTGTGAAAAACGGTCATAAGTCACTTTTTGCAGTGCTGTTGTAACTTCGAATGGTCACTAAACGAATGATTGTAAATCATGGAAAACCTGTATTGTTTTAATTTTCTCTCCTTCAAACTGAAACACTTGCACTAAACAGACACAGGTGTCAATTGACCTTTTACTTATGCAAGCATTTCTGGCTCCTTTATATTAATTTATAGAGCTTTTATATAACATTATTTTTTTTAAAAAAATTCAGTTTAAATGCAAAACCTACCGATGGGTCTTCCTCTGCTGCATTGGCCATGTGACTGTGAAAACAGGATCTATCGTCATCTTCATCCATAAACACAGGAGGTTCATGGGATGTCATGAAAGTTGAAGGCTTAAAGAGATGTTTATTCAAAGGATGTTGCCGTCTATTAGAGGACTGTAATAAAAATAAATATTTGTGTAAAAGTGGCATTATATAATTTTTATAGCACCACTTCAAACAGAAAGCTTCACATATTACTACAGAGAGAAAAAATATTTCTAATTTTCAGCTAAAGCTCTACTTTTCACAGAAAAGCTCTTATTTTCACACAAGAAAAACAAAAATGTATTTCAATATTTAATTGCCACAAGGAATCCCTTTTGGCATGACAGAAATTTCTAATCATTAGTTCTCCCCTCCTGCTGAAGAAAGGCAGAGATAATCAAACCCAGGTTTTCACAACTAAGCCTTGTGTTTAAATCTTCCCAGTGCATTCTTTGTTCAAGATTAAGACATGATGTAATTTGAATTAGTATTATACAGCATGAAAATATAAAAGATAGAATCTTCTCCAAAAACAACCAAAATATGACGATCAAATAAGAAGGCAAAATAAGATCTTACACTGGATTACACGTGCCATTACAGGTTAAGGAATGTGTGGCTTTGTTTCCCCTACTGGGGCAAAGAGAACCTTTACATTAAATGTCCATTTTTTAAACTTTATATACCATATCTAGCGAGAGAGGTGTGACCAATTTTAAAACTGACATATGAAATGAAGGAAAACCAGCCAATCAAACAGCACTAATTAAGTATTTCAAATACTCAAATGAAGACCTGACAAATGAATGGAAAACAATATGACTTCTTGTAAGGGGAAATTTAATATGAAGTGGCTTAGATAAACATTGAGTTATTGAACATGAAAATACATGTTCTTATGAGTAGTTATTGTAAAATGGATAGTCTGCCCTCCCCCCTTTCTGAAAATAAGAGGGGTGGGAAAATTGTATTAAGAGGTTTATACAATAGATGTAAGCCCCGAGCATTTTGCATAGCCCATTTTCTGACATCGCCCAAATACTTGGGAGATTATGAAAAAATGAAGGTAAAATAAATGTCTAAAGTTCATAAAAGTTTTGGGGTTTTTTATTAAAAGGAATCAGACTGGATATTCTAATGGAATAAGTATAGATCAGTGATGGCTAAATTTTTTGCCATCGCGTGCCAGGAATGGGGAGAAGGGAAGAGTCGCATATGTGGATGCCCACACCCATAATTCTATGCGCCCTCCCCCCGTGCATGCGACCCCCCCCATTCCTGGCATGTGATGGCCCGGTAGGCCCGTTTTTCTCTCTCACCAGGCTCCAGAGCCTTTCTAGAGTCTTGCGGGGGTGAAAATGGCCTTCCCCACCCCCTGGAGGCCTTCTTGAGGGCAAAAATGGCCTGTTTGCCAACTTCCAGTGGGCCCAGAAGACCCGAAAATCAACTGGCTGGCACGCACATGCACGCCAGAGTTGAGCTTGTGTGCCCATCAATATTTTTTTATTATTATTATTTTTATTCTTATTTATATGCCGCCCTTCTCCGGAGACTCAGGGCGGCTTACAATGCGTTAAGCAATAGCCTTCATGCTTTTGTATATTTTATACAAAGTCAGCTTATTGCCCCCACAAACCGGGTCCTCATTTTACCCACCTTAGAAAGGATGGAAGGCTGAGTCAACCTTGAGCCTGGTGAGATTCGAACTTACAGTAATTGCAGGCAGCTGGATGTTAAATGCTGCCTTGTAGGAGGCATTAGCCTGCTACGCCACTCAGGCTCCTATATGGCTACACGTGCCACCCATGGCATGCATTTTTTTAAAAAAATTAAATTTGTATACCGCCCTTCTCCTGCTGGACTCAGGGCGCTGCACAGCCAAAAATAAAAAACATTCCAATACAAAATTTAAACATTTTAAAAGAATTACACAACTTTGGCCCAAAATTTAAAACATCCCAATTAAAACCCATAGACAGTTAAAAATCTAACATCTCAAAAAGGGGTAGGTGGGTGGACCAGAGCGGCTCATTCAAGAAGGAGAGTGAGCGACTCCGGTACCTTTCGGGCGCTTGCCTTCCCTGACAGCCAGCTGCGGGAGAAAGGTGGGCACTAGGAGTTGGGGAATGGTGCATTCCCCGACTCCGGGGAATGGGGCGGGTGGGCAGAGCCTCCAGCTTCCATTGCTACCAGTTCTCCGAACCACTGGCCATCATTGCTACCTACTTGCCCAAGCCGGTCTGAACCGGGAGCATTTCACCCCTGGGTTGGTCATCTCTGAACTTTGTTGTTTTTATGCAGACATTTCATCACCCAAACTAGATATAAATGGAGAGCAAACCCCTGGTTTGAGTAATAAAACGTCTGCATAAAAACCACCAAGCTCAGAGAGCACCAAGGACTCCTCAAAGTAAAATTTCTTAATGACCAGTCTCAAAAGGTATCTGTGAAAAGCCTTTTTCATATTATGCCCTGCATAAATATAACATTGCTTTTAAAGGAAAACAGTCCACTTCTTTATCTACCCAAGTTCTGAATAAAGTACAGAGCTTTGCAGCTTCTGTCATATCTGCATGAAGGTGGATGAAAGGCGAGTGCCTGATCTGTGCCAACATAAATCTGCCCGTAATGGTTATTCACAACGGTCTCTGTAGCAACCAGGACAGTTTATCTTTTTGTTATTATTCATTGTTAAGGATATCTGAGATTTTATTTTGTTTACTTGTTTCACCTTTGGAAGCCATGTGCAGAGCAAGATAGCAAAGATGAGATGTCTACAAAAGAAGAATATTATCCCTCTTCCCTGTCACAGGAACAATTGATGAAGAAACTCAGGCAAACAAAAAAAAAAAGAAAGAAAGAAAAGAAACCACCAGAAAGAAAGGGAACGATACAAAGAGAAAACTGTTGGAGCAAAAATTCAGCAGCTTTAGCAACAAACTCTGCCTGTGCAAATGCAGAGAAAGAACTGGGGGGAAATGTAGCAGCACAAGATCTGTTAAAAAATTAGATCACATGGTTCTTACTTTTCCTGGATGGTAGGAAGAAAAAAAAATACTTATTTAACCAACCAACCAACCAGTTCCCTTTAATTCAGTGGGTCTCAACCTTCCTAATGCCGCTACCCTTTAATACAGTTCCTCATATTGTGGTGACCCCCAACCATAAAATTATTCCTAAGACCATTGAAAATATGTGTTTTCGGATGGTCTTAGGCGACCCCTGTGAAAGGGTCATTTGACCCCCAAAGGGGTCCCGACCCACAGGTTGAGAACCACTGCTTTAATTAGTTTACAAACATCCATAAGTACAAAAATACTGGGAAACAATGTAAATAGTAGTTTAAGAGGATTAGACTCCATCCTCCACACTACCATCTTTTCTCATAAAAGTCATATGATCGTTCAAGTTATTTCTGACCCCAAACACTAATTCACAACTTGCCAGAAACTCCAGAATATGATGGAAAGGAAATGTAAATGGGATTATTAGTGTACTGTTATTATTACACACACATCCCCCAGTTTTGCATAATGTCTCCTGGTCGTTTCATATAAATATTGAAAAGCATCAGAGGCAAAATTAAAATTGGTATAGCACAAAGGTAAAGGGATTGAGCGTAAGTCTCCCAACATTACTTTTAGGGAGACTGGAATCACCAAAAAATATCCCCATCTAAGCAAGGCACCTTAAAAGAAATTCATAATTAATAATATCCAAGATCGTGAGCATAACCAAAAGGAACAAGACCCTATGCTTAGTTCCTGACAAGAATAATTTATAGACATCATCAAGACTATTTCATTCAAAAATCAGGTCTGAAACCTAGCTGAACTGGATTTGGATAATCAGTTTCACCTGGTACCTTTTAAAAGTAAGCAGAGGTGAAGAAATGCCATTTTTAAATGAGGATTGAACCAGGGGTGAAATCCAGCAGGTTCTGACAGGTTCTGGAGAACTGGTAACAGAAATTTTGAGTAGTTCGGACAACCAGCAAATACCATCTCTGGCTGGCCCCGGAGTGGGGTGGGAATGGAGATTTTGCAATATCCTTCCCCCAGGAGTGGGGTAGGAATGGAGATTTTGCAGTATCCTTCCCCTGCCACGCCCACCAAGCCATGCCCACCAAGCCATGCCCACAGAACCGGTAGTAAAACAATTTGGATTTCACCACTGGATTGAACCCCTAGCAGTCAGCAGGATTAGCTTGCAATACAGCATTCTAACCATTGCGCCACCTAGACTCTTCCCAACACACACACAAAAACACACAAGGTGCAGCACAAGAGAAGTTAAAATCACAATAGGTTCTCATTTTAGGAAAAATATTTCGGGGAAAGAGGCTAAGATACTTGAAAAAATCATTATTAAAAATAATGGGCTGGGAGTTCTGTCAATATACAGGCATGGAGTAGGGCTCCTACCAAAAATGTTTAGTTGTTGAAAGTTCTGAGTATACATAGGTACCCATATGTATAATTCTAAAAAACCACAAAAAAGCAGGTTGTATATCCATGATCTATTCACTTAAAAATATGCTAACTGTAATGCAAGAAAATTAGGCTCTCACATAAGAAGCCTGGAATCTAAATGATGCAAAGGGCAAAGATAGAAAAGATCTGAAACTATGATTGGCAAAAGAATGTGACTATGAATGTATCACTAAATTAAGGTAAAGTGTACTTTTGCACCAGTGTTCACATTCAGCAGTCTTTATTCATGTGTAAGATGATCAGAGTTCAGTTCCTAACATGCCATATTGAACGATGATACGCATTCTACTTAAACATAAGTTAAAAAAAATTGCAGAGATTGTGGTTTTTGATTTCACAAACATCCAGTTGGACCCAATTTGAGAATCTGTTTCAACTCAGATTTAGAGCATTGCCTATATTTGATTTAGGGTCCAAATTTCAAGTTTTCTTTGGAAACCCTTTTATTCTGGACTGAAGGACAGCAAATCTCAGAACTTAACCCAAAGTCTTGTGATTTACCTTTTTAGAGTATAAATACAAGTTTGGTGTTCTGCCTGGAACTGGAATACCAGCTTTAGTCAGTTTTATGAAGTATTTCTGCACTCTGCTGGCAACCTAAAGACAGAGGGAAAAAAATCTATTAGAAAATACATAAAAATTTAATTCTTGAACATTAAATAATTACCGTATATACTCGAATATAAGCCGAGCTTTTCAGCCCGTTTTTCAGGGTGAAAAACGCCCCCTCGGCTTATATTCGGGTCACGAAAAAAAATGCCTAGCAAGGGGTCGTGCTAGGGGTGCCTAGCAAGACTCTCTGCAGCCCCCTGGAAGCAAAAACGGGCTGGGGGGGGGGGCTTAAAGGGAGAAAGAAATAAATCCTCACTGGAGATTCCATGTGCACTGAGCTTGAGTTGCGAGCTGATTGTAATTGGCTGCTAGCTAGCCTTCTTGTAATTGGCTGCTAGCTAGTGGGTTCTCCCAGCTTGGCTGTCTCAGGAATTCTGGGAGTTGAAGTCCACAGGTTGTAAAAGGGCCACATTTGCCCAGCCCTGGTATCTCTTAACAGAGGCTTCAACTTGCCTGAAATTAGATCAAGCCAGTGACTGGGTGGGCATGGCTAGCTGGTCATGTGATATATGTGTCTAGGGACTACTCAGAGGGCTGAAAAAAGTCATTTCTGACAGGTCCTCACACTTATGACTGGTCCTCACACTTATGACCATCCTCACATTTATGCCCATGCAACATTCTTAAAACCATGTCATTCATTTCACAACTGCTTCTCTTCACCATGGTGACAAGATAGGGCAAAAACGTAAAATGTGAGGACAGTCGTAAGTTCGAGGACTGGTCACAAGTGCGAGGACCAGTCAAAAATTACTTTTTCAGCCCTCTGAGTAGTCCATATGCACAAAAGGACTACCCAGAGGGCTGAAAAAAGTGATTTCTGACAGGTCCTCGCACTTTTGACCAGTCTTTTTTTATTTTGAAATTTACCAGTAGCCGCTGCATTTCCCACCCCCGGCTTATACTCGAGTCAATGAGTTTTCTCAGTTTTGGGGGTGAAATTGGGGGGGGGTGTGGCTTATATTCGGGTCGGCTTATACTCGAGTATATACGGTATGTACGCTAATTCTTAATTAAGAAAAATAAATATGAGTGACTCCTCCTGCAACCAGGAGGAGACAAGAGCAACGTACTCTTCTCCACTCATAAAGACTCTCTAATCTCATCTTCAAATCCCTCATCAAAACCAACTTCATTAAAAGTTTCCTGAATTTTCAATTAGGATATAGTATTTTTCCTAGTGTATTTAGAATAAAAATGGTTTTTGAGTGTTTAGTGTGTAATCTGAAGTAAAATATATTAAATATATTTATTCTCATCCAGTTACATCTTAAAATGTTCTCAGTTCTCCAGCATTATCCCTGAAATAACCTTAGCACGTGAGTCTGCTACGGAAGAGCAGGATGGTATGTGTTACAGAAACTGTCCCTTATGAAGAAATGTCTTCTGATATAGATTGGGTTTTTAAAAATACACATCCTTATTTCACTAATTCATTTTTCTTTTTAATATTTAATGAGGCCACTAAGGGAGGTCATTTGTCAATATGGGACCATACATCTCTGTCCTTCAGTCAATCAAGTGAGGCTGTCAAGGTTCTGTTCCATTGTTTGGAGGTTACGGAGATCACGATGGGAAGAGTCTTTGACTCAACCTTGCCAAACTGGGTGGTTTTGGATTTTGGGTCCTCTGGATTCCAGAATGGGAAACTTTCTATCTTTGCTTCTAAATAGGGTTGAACTCCCCTGCTCAAACTTAATGCACAAATTGAGTGTCCTCCTGGAATCCCAGTTCCTGCTCAAAGAGCAGGTGGTAGCTGTGGCAGAAAGTTCTATGCATAAAGTTGTCTTGTATGCAAGACATATCTGGATCAAGAGGCCTGCTTGCTGTCACTTTGCCCTAGTCACTTCCGGCCTAAATTATTACGTATGCTATACATGGGGTTGTCCTTGAAAGCCATCAGGAAGCAACAAATGGGCAAAAATGTAGCACTCCTGGTAGTTATGGGCACATGCCCATGTAACATCATTATGCAGCAAGGTAAATTGGCTTCCTTTAACCTTTCAGATGTTCGAGGTGCTGGATATCACCAATAAAGGCCCTACATGGCACTAGACTGTTATTTGCAGAACTGCCTCTACCCAATGATATCTGCCTGTCCCACATATTCTAATAGGCAGGCACACTTCTTTAAAACAATGCCATTTGATGAGACTCAGGAGGTATATCTTTTGCATTTTGGCATCTGCCCTGATCCCTACCTCCAGCCAACATGTGGCTGACTCCAACCTTGGCCTTCAGAAAGGCAGCAAAAACTTGGCTTTTATCTCAGGCTTTGGGGCTGAAATGACTGGAACAGCATCTATGAAAAGCCATCTACTGTATTTTACTTGTATTTGTTTATAACAAACAGTTGTTTTATTTGTTTTAGAACCTGTTTTATAAAATAAAGGAAACTATTTATTAGCTGTCTAAAAATTAACAATAATGCAGCTCATTACCTGCTTTGCAGTTCTATTACCCAACTCATCTGCAATTTTTTGCCATCGCCGAGATTCTACTTCCTCTGGAGGGTACTTCAAAAGTAATTGTTCAAGTTTTTTCTGAAATGATAAACAATGATAGTTGTCAATACAATTTGATTCTCACAAGAGAACTCTAGTCATCTTTAATGGAAGTTGGGTGAGAGGAAAGAAGAAATAGAGATAGACTAGAAAAACCAGATCAATACTATAGGATAATCCAGGGGGAAATCCAGCAGATTCTGACAGGTTCTGGAGAACTGTCAGCGGAACTGTGTAGCGGAAATTTTGAGTAGTTCGGAGAACTGGAAAATACCATCTCTGCCTGGCCTCAGAGTGGGGAGGGAATGGGGATTTTGTAGTATCCTTCCCCTGAAGTGGGGTGGGAATGGATATTTTGCAGTATCCTTCCCCTGCCATGCCCACCAAGCCACATCACGCCCACCAAGCCACGCCCACAGAACCGGTAGTAAAAAAAATTGGATTTCACCCACTGGGATAATCTCACTTTAAAATTACAGTTATTGCATTACCTGTTCTTCTACTGTCCACAGCTGATTAAAAGATTCAGGTTTGGTCTCATCACAAAGTCGCCCCCTTATCATCTGCTGAAATACAGTACATAACAAGAAAGGAATTTAGATAACATGCATATTTTATTTGAATTTCAGTCAAATAAAAAGGGTTGTCATATGATTACCAAAATAATCACATATCACACCATAGTACTGTATATCAAAACTAAACACTCTATTGATAGCAACTACAAAGTATTGATGCCATCCTAGGACTTCAGATTTCAAATTGTATCTCATATTCATATTTTCTATTTCTTTATCAGGTTTGATAACTGAACTTAAAATGGAATGGAATCCTGTCTTTTCAGCTCTGCCCTTTCCTCTTGGCATCCTTAGTCTTTTTTTCAGCCAAGGAGCAAACAAAACATTCAGCTTCTGTACACCGCATTTGTACACCGTCCTTCTTCTTTGGTACCTCCTTCCCCAGCTTTAATGTATTTGGGTTTGTCCTTCTTAAGACAGAATGGGCAATTATGGAAACTTTAACATCCATGGATTTCAACTCCCAGAATTTTCCTGAGCTAGCATGAAGTCCACAGGTCATGAAGTTGATATAGATGCCTGTCCCTGTTCTAATATCAACCAAAACCCTTCATTTTTTATTCTTTCCTTTAGTAATTACTTCCTCTTCTAATTATGCTGGCAAAACAAATGGATGGTGAATAGTTCTTGAGCAGAGTGATCAATGTTCATAAACCCATATATGATTTTAAAGAGAAAAACCTGAACATGCATAATTAAAAAATGACTTTATATAATTGCCTAATTGCTCCTTCTTTCTCAAGTACTATTCTTACGAACCCGTTCTTTCAACAGGAACCTCTAGTTTAAAACCCATTCTTTCTACTGGAGTTGAACTAGCAACCCTTTGCTCTTCATCAATTATTACTAATCATAACCAAACTTGTAACAGCCAACCACCAGCTGTCCCCCCACCCCACCCACCCCCTTAAACCCTTTTTGGTTTCTATTTCTGATACGGAGAGATTTTTAAAGCCTTTAGTCCTCATTCACTACTATAGAGTCAAGTTACTCCATGAACTTCATAGCTGAGCAATGACCAGAAAGTCTAGAATTTTCTAGACCCAGTCTGATACCATAACCAAAACAGCACATGCTGAAGGAAAATACTTTCTGGTTTGTACTACTGAGCAGGGAATGGTAAATTGCTAGAAAGTTGCATTCCTTGCCTTTCAAGCAGAAAAACCTAGCTTCATTTATTGACCAAAAAAGGAAGAACAGCAGAGCTGCAAACAATTAATTCACTCCTAGCAAAGCTAAAGACCATGCAGAGATAAAAGCATATATTGACCTAACCATCACCTACTGACCTAGTTGGAAGTGGACACTGTGGCTTTGACAATAAGGCATTGTAGCATTTGTCTATAAGAAGTTTAAGAATAATTTGATCAACAGCAAAGGCTACAACTCTTCCCAATAAATTATCTACATTTTTCAAAGAACTGCTTTGGAAAATATGGGCAATACTTTAGTTCTGTTCATATTTACTTGTGGACGGTTGTTCGTTGAAGATTCTGGACAATCACTAAAAGGCAAAACAGAGTATGAAGTAGCCTCTCCATCCTTTCTGGGATCCAGAGGGCTTTTTGGTCTTGTAGGTAAACCTACAAAAAAAAAAAAAAGAATTAATATGGTGCCATTATAGTGCTTTTCTTCTGTAAAGCATAATAATTTTATACTTACCTTTATCAAAAATAAGCTTTGCTCGTCTACTATTACGCTTTCGGTTTCTGAATTCTCTTTCAAAATTCCCAAGGCTTGTAGTATATTGGTCCCAGGATATCTCTGGCAGCTTGACAACTCTTTGTGGAAATGGAAGCCCTACATCAACCTGACAGGGGGAAAAACAGTGAAACATTTATAAAGAAAAAACACTAAGTAATATGATATAAAGTTACATATACTTGGACTAATGTTAAGGCAATGCCAGATCTCGAGCTCTGTATTACTATACTGCCACATATTTAAGGAATTCTCCCAAGAGTAATAAAAACACAGTACATAAAATATAGAAGAAGCAAAAAATGATGGCTCATTAAACAGATATTTAAAATTGTTATAGACAGATGCTTAAAATTTCATCACCGTTTGTTGTCTTTTTCCATTAAATTATTTGCTCACTTATGATTCCGAACAATTATATCCTAAGAGAGGTTACAAAGAGACCAAAAAATAGAAACAAAAAACCTAAAGCTGAACAATGTTCAATAGATAGATAGATATCATATCCCTTTAAGTACATTCACTTTATTATTGTTCTTTAATAATAAAATACATTCCACAAAATCAATAATCTGATGATAAAATTACGAAATGACATATTCAGCTGCCATTTCCCAGTGATGTAATGAAGCAAGAACATTGGTGCAATACTGAATACAAGAAATACTAAAGGCAGAAAAGAACTAGTGCCACCATTATTCATCCGATTTCATGAACAAACTACTAATTCAATTTTAAATAAACACAGCTTTGGAGAAATGATTTTAGAACAACAGATTCAAGGGCTCCTCTGCAGAGATCACCTACTCTCTTATTAATACTATTTACTCTCACTGTCTGCAGGAGATGAAGTATCAGTTATCAAACATCGCTTATGAGAAGATTCCCATTGCTATACCTTCTTCTGGAGACTTTCCACAAATCCAATGGGATCTTTCAGTGCTTCTCTCTGATGTCTGCCTAAACTCTCAAGATCTTGGACTGCTTGAGTTCGCTGAGCCTCGAGTACTGCAATCGTTTGTAAGAGTCTCTGATAACTACAGAGATAAAGGGAAACAGCTCACTATAGACTTCTATGCGCAAGCAAACCAAAGTGGGAGTAGAAATGAAAGCAAAAACAAAACCTTAGCACCCAGCACATTTATCTGAAAGACTCAAGCAAAAAAATTAACAGAACCATGAATATTACAGGTATTTTTTTTTAAAAAGTCAGAAATTCTTTTAATGTTCAACAATAGTAATAAAAGCAACATTTTTGAAAATCAACAATAAAACAAATGTTGCATATACAAAAAAACCCCCCCTTAGATGCTGCATAGAATAACCTTTTTGTAACTTCAGTTTAGGTTTCTAGCTATCTACTATACCACTAAAAAAAAAACCGCCGCCACCAAACGACTCCAATATCCTGAATCAAAATCAGTCTGATATCTACGTAACGGAAAAGTGAAACCAATGTATTTATAAATATTGCTTAAGAAGATTTTTAACTTCATTGCGTATCTTCTAAAAATGCTTCAAGAAATATATCGTCTCTGAAGGTTTGGGTTATAACACCAATATAAAAAGAGCAGGGTGAATATTGTAATTCATAAACAACTAGACAGGACCAAGTTGGATCAGAGTGTAAGGTAGTTTAATACCTTACACTCTGATGTCTGTATCATTTTAAATACCCAGGAAGCTAGGTATTAAATACCCAGGAAGCTAGGTAACTTAGAGGTTTACCTCTCAAAACCTTTTAAGATTAACCCAAATTTTGAATGTGCAAAATACTGCTCTGCAATTAAAAACAAAGCCAAAATATAAAAACTCAACAATAAAGAAACAAATTACTTAAGATTTTGAAGCTGAACATATTATTTCAATATATCGCTATTTCCTAAAAGATGGCAACTGAGGCAAGTTTCCTTAGAGATAGAATTCTGTAAGTGCAAACTTAGACAGCTCTATAAATTAATATAAAAACCTGTAATTGGATCAGGTCAGTTAAAGATTTAATTCTAGAGAGTACTGAAATAACTATTGTAGACAGCATTCTAATTGTCTGTCAAAGAAAATAATGTTACCAATAGAAGAGAGTACTTGTAGCTCAGGATTGAACTTTGAGGTCCCTGGTGATCTCTGAGCTTGGTTATTCTCTTGTAAACATTAACAAATCCCACACTCTTTTGGCACTGATGATGTTATCTAGTTAGGTAATGAAACATTTGCAAGAGAACCACCAAGCTCAAAGACCACCAAGGACCGCACAGTAATTTTAGCTCAACTTCCCATTACATAAAATATTAATAAATGTATTTTAAGCTCCATAATCAAATGGCTTGCTTCTGGGTGGCAACAAAGTTACTTTAAAGAGTTTAGGGCTTTTCTTACATTTAATAAATATTTGTTGGAATTCTATATGAAAATCAACATTACAGTAAATGTTTTCAACCTTCAAGCTTATATCTCTCTCAGCTTCTTCCTGTTTTTCACACATAAATACAATAAATACTGTCCTAAAAAAGAAAACTATTGTACACGTTGCCACAAATAAACATAGTATAATGCTACTTTAATTATAAATGGATATGCTAGGATTTCTTTAGTTGTTTAGGAGTAGATCAGTCTGCGCTCGTATAATGAAGAACCAGATACCAGTGATGGGTTACTACTGGTTCGGATGAACTGGTAGTGGCGGTGGTGGGAGGCTCACTCCCATGAGCGAACCGGTAGTGACAGGTTTTGAAACCCGTCCCTGCCAGATACTATCCAGGTTTGAAGTGTTTAGAAACAGTGACTGTATCAGCAATATCAGTGCAATTCAAGTAACAAGGCATATTCTTGCCCATCATATACAACATAAAATTTATTTGTATAACCTGAAATCATGAACACCTTGGTTTTGTTGACTGATACGCTTAACTGAATGCATGGCAGTATTTCCTCACTGCAATTGAAGATATGCATGCTTGGTGTATAATCATGCTGGGCCACATGACCATGGAAGTGTCTTTGGCTCCCTTGACTAAGAACCGAGATGAGCACCAGCCCCTTGAGTCAGACACGACTAGACAGGGGAAACCTTTACCTTTTTATATTCTCAAAGCAAACCACAATAGAGTTACATTTCCAGACAAAACCTGAGAACAAAATATGCACAATTTTGAACTGATTATAAAGTATAGGGCTTTTATGGTAGATTAGAGAAAGTGCCTTATGATGAAGAAATACTTTATATCACATAGAAGTTCCAATGCTGCTATTATTTGCAGAATATTATATTTTAAAAATTTTGCATAAAATTATTTTTCATTCTTCATCAGATTTACAGGTACAGAGATGAATACAAACTTGTTGTCAAAGTAAACAGCCTGAGATAATGAATTCTACTCAAAAATTAAGGAAACAGATGTGTAATTGATCAGAAAAAAAATACTGTGGAACTTAAAACAAAAATTTCATATTACTAAAACTAAAGCTATCGACCAGGATATACAATAAAAATTATGCATTAACATAAGAATCTTCAAACATAAACATTAGTTGCTAACATAACCTAACAATAAATACTGTTCAATGACAAACTGCAAAAAGCAATATGTTCAATTTCTTTTGGAACTCTTTTTTTCAAATTGTTATATTGCATACATATTTCGTACACCACCAAGTTACCTTAAGGTAAGATGGGTAGCTAATAAATGTTACAAACAAACAAACAAATAAAATACAATCCACTTCCTGACACTGATTGGAATTCTTTACCCTACTTGTTCTGACATTGGAAAGTAACTTAGATAACAATATTTAATTATTATTTTTGCATTCTGAACTGTCAAAATAATTGCATCTCAATCTGTTAACATTTTGCAAGTTACATATATTATCGATGTAAGAAATCAATTTTTGAAGATTTGCAATGAACTGTTTTGCAAATCTGGGGATAGTACTAGCAGATTTTTTTTCTCACCCAGATCTTGCCTCAGCAATTCCAAATAACTTGTGTTTCTCAGCCATGCTTTTGCAGTTGGAATTGCTCAGTTTAAGTTTCGATTTCTTTAAATAGCCTTTTTCTGCTTTGTAAGAGTATCTTCACTTTCAATGCTTGACAATTATTGAAGCATAAAGAGGTTCATTATTGTTGCATGAAGACAAAACTATCACAATCTGAGAAGTTGTAAAATCAGAATATTTTCTCACCTATGGAACTCTCTTCACAAAGCTAATTAAAGACTAATGAATCAATCATCTTTTGGGGCTTTACTAAGAACTTCACAATTAAAAAAAGAGCAATGAATCAACTGAAAGAACACCCAAACTTCTACACCAGTTTTATTCACTGCTTCCTTATCTTAACATCTATAAATTTGACATAAATAGTACATGCACATTCAAATTTGCAGAAAGATGTCATGCTCAACTTATGTTCGGCAGAAAAGAATAAAGGTTGTGCTAACTTCCATTCAGTTAGGAATTCATTGGAATACATACAGCAGGGTACTCAAACTTTTTCATGCAACTAATTAAAGGTTTTACATGTTGCATGCATAATGCACAATGACATTATCAACTTTTATGCCAAAATTTAAAAACCAAAAAATAAACATTTCATTTAAAAATGTAAGTATCCTAGAGAAGCAATCTAAATAAATATAAACTATAAAGTGGAGCACGCAATGATTTTGAAAAAGTGCTTTTGATTCCACATGAACCTTCTGTTTGTTTTAAAAAACTGTTTTATAGGTTTTCAAACTGCTTGCAGACAGTCAAATCTTTTTTTTTTCAGGATTGCTCAGAATCCTGAAGAACAAGAAGCTTTGAAATATTTCCTGTGCTCATGTAGGCTTCAGGCATTATCTTTAACCATATAATTATTTTTCTTCTGCAATATGGAATGAAATTCTGCAATTCAGATATAACACAAACATAAAATACAATAAAGCTTCATTGTAAAACTATACGCAAAATGTAAAAAAAACCCCTAAGCTAAACTAAGAGCAGTATTGAAAGTTTTTACTGTTTCTCCGAAAATAAGACCCAATTGGAAAATAAGCCCTAGCATGATTTTTTCAGGATGCTCATATTATAAGCCCTACCCCAAAAATAAGCCCATTAAGATCATTAGTCAGGTGCATTTAGTACTGTATTTCCCCCAAAATAGGACCTAACAGGAAAATAGGTCCTAATATGTCTTTTGGAGCAAAAATTAATATAAGACCCGGTCTTCTTTTCAGGGAAACATGGGGTATTTTATTTTCCCAGGTAAAGTTCTTTTCTCAATTAACTGACACACTGACTCCCTTATGTAAATATTCAAAGAATGTGCCAGGCTGCTCAATATTTGTTATCAGATTTCTCTTCAAAGTATGTTCTCTGTTATTTTAATTTTCTGTCTATAATAACAAAATAGAAATCCTGAAAAGAATGCTAATAGGAAACCAGATAAAAATGCATTTGCATTTCTTCATAATATTACTGTGAAATCTAAAATCAGATCTATAGTGAACCTTTCCTTATTTAAATAACAAATTGTGACTTTTTCTAGTTATTTTTCTCAGACAAAATTCCCTAGAAGCCGGGAAAGATGTTATGATTCAAAATGGAAAATAGTACGTGACCAAAATGTATGAATTTATTCTAATGCTGAATTACAATTTAAAAGATGTAAAAAAAAAAAGAGAGAGAGCGAGAGAGAACCCACCTCTCTGAAAATTCTAAAGTGTGGACATACTATGGCATCTCAAGTATTGTTGAACTCTCATCATCCCCGAACACTCAAGAGGCAAGAGATTAATCCCAGAACTCATCTTGCCACACACTGCCACAATCTAAAGACACAAGTCACCTGTGCCAAGGTTTCATCTACAATTTCATACTCCTTTATTAGTTTCAGTTTATAAATGTTGGGATCCAAAGAAACTGCAGATCAACCAGTTTATCTTCATCTGTTCAAATAGATATTTTTTCACAATAGTTTATTAAAAAGAACTTCAAACTGTTACTATAAATGGATAGACCCTTATGCAACAGCTGTTTATGTAGCATATACAGGCAGTTCCAATTTATAACTATAATCAAGCTCAGAATTACAGCTGTAAATTGTGCTGGTCACTAAGCAGGTTGCCACTTTACCACGCTTGATTTTACAACTTTTTGTGGTGGTCATTAAAGAAACGCTGTGGTTGCTAAGTGAATGCCACAGTTAAGTAAATTTTAGCCAATGGGCATTTCCCCCCCAGAAATCAGAAGTAAGCACCAATCGCAAAATAAAGGTTGTAAATTTATTTATTTATTTTATATGCTGCCCATCTCACTGCTGAAGCAACTCTGAGCGGCTTACAAAATAATAAAAAGGTAATGTTAAGAAAAAACATGGTCACGTGACCGCAGGCTATAAATGGCTATAAACATGACCCAGTTGTGAAACAGTCAAAATATAATCACGTGGCTGCAGGTGGTAACGGTGGCGATCAAAATGTCAAAACCAGGTCATAAATAATTCTTGAGGGAAGTCCATCGTAACTTTGAATTGTCTTAAGTGACTGCTCACAAGTCGAGAACTACTTGTAGTGTCAAAATGCCTGAATCACAGGCAAGATCCAGTCCATTTCCTAAAGTATTTCCTTAAATTAAATATCCGTATTTAATTTTCCTGAGAATTATTCTTGCATATTCTGTTATGAAATCGCATATTATAAGCATATAGTCATTGGGTTTATCTGGTAAATTTTTAAAATCCAGGTAAAATCTGCTAAAATCCAAGATGCAGCAAAACCTAACCCAAAAGTGACTAAAATGTTAGAGAGAGATCAAAAGTTAACCAGTAGAAACGAAGTGCACATGCATAGCTCATATTTGTTCAGAAGCATGGCTTATCAGGAAGAAGCAAGTCTCTTGTGTACACTATTTGATCATCTGACTTCTCTCTACCTGCCAGCCTAAGTAATTATTCAAATAAGAGGGTTATATTTATAGTTTGTTTTGCGTTATATATAAACACAGGCTTCTAGTTTATTCAAAACTTCAAAGCAAAAACTGATCTATGATTCCAATTTGCTTGGGCATGATAAGCAAGAATTCTAAATAAATGCAGTTAATCATGATCAGGTAAACAGAATGATAATGTCCTTGATTCTATAACCCCGATTCCCAGGTTTTAAATTTCTTTTATCTTCCTCTTCCCTAAATTATTGCTTTAGAAAAAAAGCAATGCACTGTGCAGCTGTGCCAATTTGACACTATAATTTACCTCAAACAGACTAATTCAAAGTTAGAAATGTGATATAAAATTAATATGGTGTAAATACAATATTGGAAAAGGAATTGAGACATATCTGCAGCAAGTGGGAAAAAGCAACAGAGTACAATTCCTCTTAGTAATTAGGCTGTATGTGGCAGTGCGCTCAGGCACCTAATTTTAATGAATTCCCATGAAATAATTTTAATTATTTCATGAAATTTAAATTGATTTCTGGCCTATTAGATGTAATTTCAGAGAAGATTTACCAGGAAAAAAGAGATAGGATGGGTGAGAAAAAGTAATTGCATATTTGAAATTATCCTAAAAGGAAAATGTAGTATCAAATCAATGCTGTTGACATTTACCAATAACTGCAGTTTTCATACAATTTTTCATCTATGTTCTTCTCAAGGATCAGAAATTAGATGGTTTGTTGATTTGGTCATTGAAAGAACTATTTTTTTTTCTTCTCAAGCATTTAACAGTTTTCTGCAAATCAGCCACAGCTGTGATATTCTTGTACCTATGAACAATAAACACTCATCTGCTTTCAAGTGTGCTGAAAATATATTCAAATTAATATAATAATCTATGCAAGTCCAAGACAACTTTTCAAATGGTTTAAATTTGAAACCAGTCTTCAATTTTAGCTGCCGTTCAGCAAGCGCCAAATGAAACTGCTTGACTAAATTGTGAATTTCTTTTTAGAAAAGAGTTATGCATTCAATTTATCAACATTATCTATTAAAATAGTACTGGCACACAAAAAAGCAGACTTTCACTTGGAATAAAAGCAGTACATGGTTTTCACAAAGTGGTTAACTAAATCTTAACTTAAACTCGATTTAACATAACTTAAACTTGAAATTCAAACCATCATATTTTTTTTTAAAATCTACAGAATATGTTAGGTTAAAATCACAAACTAAAATTTTAAAACCAGATTTTAAAAGATAAAATCAATATGCAATATAAAAACATATATTTTATATAAAACACATGTTTTTGAAATAATACTGAAAGACTTCCCTAAATGATATTGTTCTAGATATAAAAAACAATCTGCATCTTTTCTTTACAAAGCCAAGGCAATTCAAACAAATGCACACATTTTCAAACAAACTTACAGCCTGAAAGGCAAAAAAAGTGATTTGATAGCATGACGTTTTAGGATGTTTTCTTCAATTTAAGTATCAAAATGAATTTTGGTTTTAAAATCAATCACTCGGCTGAAAACTGTTGCCGTAACTATTTAAAATCTTGTAGGCTGCTAAATAGTAGTAACAACATATATAAGAATAATTATAACTTTAAACATATCTGAATTACAGAATTCAATATAAACTTGTTTCTTGCTAGATAAATATGGTCTTCAATTACGTATGTAAAACTGCAGAATTAAACTGATACTATCAGAAATTCTAAAAATTTTTATGCCTTTCCTAACATACAAAGTAGTCCCAAAGATGAGCAAATGTTAATAGCCACATCCACTTTTTACTAACACATGGACATCAAGGGGAACGTGAGTGTTACTAATTTGTTTTTTTAATAAAAGATTTAGGAAGTAGAAAGGGTGAACTCCTGTCACTTCAATATCTTTTACAAAGGTTAACTGATTAAGGAAAAAAGAATTTTCCTTCTAGTCCAACTTCATATATCTGTATCTCCATTACTGATCCCGAGCCTGTTGCACCAAATAACAAAACTGGAGTAAGAATGATGTCAATTTAATAATCAATGCTTTCTGGTCTGTACCTGTCAAAATGACAAGTATCATATTTGTACAGCTGATCTACATTACTCCTAATTCACAAACTGAAAGATTTTATTATTCAAATAAATGTGTAAGATAATAGATGGGTTTCTAAAATATGTTTCTGTGTTAAATAATAATAATAAAAAAACTCAAATGTTAAAATGAAACTTGTGGTTTACAAAGTCTATTTCCAAATAAATCTCCAAACAGGAAAGTGCCCTTTAAAAAGAATTTCCTGCTACATCTATACTAAATCAGATTCATCTATGGTTCCTTAATTGTAATGATAGATTAAAAACTGCTACTTTTCCACTAGATAAAATTTAAATGCCTTATAAAGAAAGCAGTTTTAAAAAATTAGTCCTAAGGTAAATATAGAAATTTTGGGAAAACTAGAAATTTGATTAACAAACAAAAAAGCAGAATCCATGGTTACCATATTTACACATACTCTTTGTTGTGTTTCAATGCCACATGATCTGATTCAAAGTAATACACGTCAGGTTCTTCCTCCTCTTCTTCTACAGAATGAAGACTGGCACTTTCTTTGGCAGATGGTAGGGATGGAGTAACAAGTCTATTTTCTGAAGTTGATTTACTTAGTCCTTCCTTTGGGTGTTCTCTGGAATCACAGTAACTTTCCCTTTCACTTGGAGCAATTTCTGTGTTTGCACCAGATCCATTGATATTAGTAACACTTGATTCCACATTCTTCTCAGGGACAGTATGATTGTTCTCCTCAAGCTGTCCATTCTCTTTACATGGAGAGTTATGTTTCATAGGGCTAATTTTTGTTGAGCCTGCCCTCCATGGTGATGTTCTCAAGGTGTACCTATGTTCTTGAGATTCTGATGTTGATGAAATTGGAGCTGAAACACAGTCCAAAACTGGCGGTTCAGGTTCACATGAAGCAGTTGTATTATCATAACTGTCCAGGTTGCTGTTGGTGTTTTCAGATTGCTCTTTTGTGGCGGTGCTATAACCCACCACATCTACTTCCTCCTCGGAATCCCTTAGCAAAGATGACTGGGTTTCATAAAAGGACCCCGTACCCGTACCTGACTCTTGTATCTGATTAACAGTTTCCTCAGACAAACAGTTCTTTATTTGTTTATGGTCCTCACAGGTTAACTGTTCTTGTGAATTTGTGCAAGGCACACTGTGGTCTATAAAACTGTCCTCCTTATTTCTGCTATGAAAAAATGATGATGTATTTCCATTATTTGCTGTACTTTTTTCCTCAGATGAACAGGAATCAGCATTGTTCTGTGCAGTGGCTCCATCCAATTGACAGTCATCACACTTTGTAGCACTTGAACCATTCCCATTAACCCCATTGACAGATTGACAAGTTATGAGTTCTTCGGTTACTGAAGAATGATTTAATTTTTCTGCACAAACAGTTACCTTTTTAACCTCCCTTTTATCACTATCGTCCAATATAAGACATCGGCAAGCTCGTTTAGGCCCTGGATTGACCGTGACATTGTCTGATACTGAATTTTTATGTTCCAGCCGATCTTTCCCTGTTTTAGAAGGTAGCACTTCTTCTGAACTATGTTGGGCCTCTGAACGTAAACAACGCTTAATTCTCTTTAAAACAGGTGAAAGAGGTTCCACTTGTTTCTTCTCACAATTTTCCACAATTTGTTTCTCAACATTATCCTTTTCTGAAGTTGAGAGGCCTCTCTTTCTAGGGCTTACCCATAATTCTTTAGAACTCTGCTGCTTGACATCATTAGCTTTCCCATTGCTATTTCCCTTCTGAGTTTGCAGAGATTCTGATTTCTTCTTTGGTGATCTTGATCTTACTTGTGGAAGAGAAGGAACCTCCTCTGGATGAGCTATGCTACGGTTTCTTAACGTTCGGCCACAAAAGTTTTCATCCAAACCATTTAACCCCACTGTTGATCTTGTAACACGAGTAGATCGAGAAGCAGCCATACTATGGCAAGTCCCTAAAGTATGTTCCTCATGATCCACTCATTCGAAAACCTTCAAAGAAAAGTGAACAAAACAATGAGAAAAGCATTATAGAAATCATACAGTAACTGTGTAACTGCACTTCTATCTAGCATAGTAGTTTTCTTATTCTGATAACATGACAAATCATATATATTTTTACAGTACTAAAAAATTCTGTATTAGCACTCATATTTATACATAACAGATTAGCTGCAGAAGCAATCCTGGCAATATGCTTCATAGTAAGTCATAATTTCTACATAGTAGTTCTGAAATAATAAGATTAAAAAATTCTGCTATCATTGAATAATCCAGTACATTTGCATTTTTAAAAAATGGTGTAATGTCCTATCAAGTGATGATAGCAATAACTTATAAAATTTTAAAACATTAAAATCGGGAAAACCTAAAGATCTGGTAGACTAAAATGAAAGGACAAATCCTCATCTAATTTTCAGCAATGCACTGTTAATGTAACAATGATATTCATCAATATTTTAATTAATCTTATTCTGAAAAAGACAAGGTGAAAGGTTTCATATTAATGTGGGGTTGATTTGTCTAATCCAATTTTATATTGACTATATTGACTAAAGGTTATTTATACAGATCACGTTAGTCAATAATTGAATTTGTATTTTTTATTTGCAGTTATGCTGTTATCAGTACTATTCTTTTTAATAAAAAATTATTAATTTTTTATGAAAAATACAGATCTTGAAGAGAAATATGATTTATGAACAAAGCTAAAAGAAATTATCACTGGTACTAATATTTTAATGAATAAATATTGCAGTAGAAAGTTTTTCGCAATCTGTAAGAGGAAACTAATATAAATATATTGAATAATGGATCAGATTATTATCAATTCACCAGTAAGAATTTTAAGTACTTTGGAACTAAAATAGAAGATATGTATTATACTTACTGGATACTAAATTTGTGGGTTTTTGCTGATCAGGCACAAATAAAGCTGGAACTGGGAAAGCAGTCAGATTTTTTAAAAAGCATATTTAAAATTGTTTTCCACTTTTTAATTAAAAAGACAGGCTAGTGGAAAGTTAAAATGCATAATATTTCTGTAATAGGGTCAGTACTTGCAGCATTTAACAAGATGTAAAATTGGAATGTATTTGTCTCTAAGAGACAAAGAAAAACAATAGCAAAAAAGGTCATGAAAAGGAATTAAATTTATTTAAATTCTTTGCAGATGAAAGGAACACAATTTTGTTTTAACTGATTCTTTTCAGAGAGATCAGTTCAACAAGAACATTTTTGAAAGCAGGCTCTGGTGTTTTATATGAGAGGAGGAAATATCTAAAATAACCAAATAACCAAATTTGGTTATTTATATAACCAAATAAGCTAAAGACTTCAGGTCCTGTTGTGAAATGCAATTTTCACAGCCAACCAACTTAAATGAGAAACAACTAGCATGTGAGTTAGAATTAATTATGTATGTGACATGATCTGTGTCACATGCCACATCAAATTCCCCAATCACACTTATCTCAGATAGGAAAAATCTTTGTTTTCTTTTGGGGAAGACTGCAGAGAAAACTCTTGAAAGCAAAGTGGCAAAAAAGTGTTACAAGGATTGGAAAGCAAGAGAGCTATCAACATTCTTAAGCCTCCAATTAATTTTCTGGAAAAGCAGAAATTTCTAGTTTACAACTAGAGCAGAAAGGGAACTGGATTCTACAATCTCTGAAGAACAAGACAAGAGTTAGAACTGTGTTAAGTTTAATTGTTGTGCATTGTGGATGTCAGTTAATATTGTCACTTTATATATTTATGAAAATCTGGCAATCAACTTGTAGCTTTAATTACTAAATCAAGTCTGGGCTGCAGAAAATACTTTATACTGCAGTTACAGGCTGTCTGTTTTTTATAAATATCATTTGGGAAGCTAAACCCTATCCTGCTAGTATTGTGCCAGCACCATCTTGTGGTTTATGGGGGCAAAGCATTAGATATTATATTCTTTTCCATCTTCATTTATCTGAAATCTTTTCCTATATTTGAAATTGGATACCTAAATGATCTTTTCTCTTAATATTATTTTGTTTTAATATATTCAATTAAAAGATCATACATTAGAATGTTTTCTCTTTCTTTTTAATAGACTTCAATCCTGTTTATCTCCTATTAGATGTTTAACTCTCAAAACAGGGATCGGAAGGGAAGGACTGCTGATACTATGCAGCGGACAAACACCATGGAGCAGGGCAGTGGTGTACCAAGATTTCCATCTCTGCAGTGGCACAATTTGTGAAATTTGTGCGGGTTCTGCACTGCAGCAAATGGGGGGCAGGGCCACGCCCACTTGTGAGAGAGGCTGGGGCTCAGCAGGGAATGGGATGCTGGCCCGGTGCTTCTCCGCCTGGCTGGACAAAGGCTTCGGCACCCAAGGCTGCACAGGAGGTAAGTGTGAGCAGCGTGGGGCTTTCAAACGTGGCACAAAAAGTAAGTTAGCAGTTGGTGACGAAAGGCCCAAGCAGCTTGGGACTCCAAAGAGTGGGAAGAGGTGCATCAGATCTCTCAGTAAATTAGGAGAGGCCTTGGGTTGTCGGAAGCACTAGGCCCCCCCATGGCCTTCCCCATCCCGAAATACCTCATATGGACTTAAAAACCCGAATTTGATTAGTGAATGCCTGAGCGAAAGCAGTGAGTTTTCATGTTCATTGTACGTGATTCACTTCAGTGAATTCTCGGGTTACGAATGTAATTGGCAGGCTCCATTACATTCCTAACTCGAGGACTACCTGTACTTATTTTGCTATCTGAATATGTAACCCACAGCTCCTTCTATATGGTTAGAACACAATCCCTGAAAGTTACCAAACCAGAATTCAATCATTTTCCCTAAGATTATTTGGAAAGTATTTTTTATGATCTTAGATAGTTTATACATATTCAAGTATATACTAAAGTAATGATTTACTTATGATCCTCTCTTTGTCTTTTAAAAAAGATATACAGACAGAAGAATTTTGCTAAACTGAAATGGTCCTTTATTTTATTTTTGATGAAGATCTTCCAGGAAATTCAAGTGATATAAATATATATTACTGATTTTATTTATATAAACTGAAACTCAGTAATTAACGATGAGCAATAATATCTCCAAAATCTGATATTATATATCATTTTGCATTATTTTCTAGTAACATGGAGTACCATTTACATAAGATAGCATAAGCCAATTTTTAAAATATCAAAAGAATTGCCAGAAAAATTGGATACATTACAGAACTTTTTAAAAAGGTAATATGGAGTAGGAATGGGGAGACTCAGATGAGTAAATGAAGATGTTTAATCAATGCTGAATCTGTTTGGTTCTTGATTTTACAATTATTTCTGCCTACAAAATAAAATGCTATTTCACAGTATTTGGGTATTTCAACTATGTGTGCCTCAAGGGCGAAGACAGAGAAACCAACAGAGTTTGTGACAGCAAGATATGAATAAGGTATCAGTTTCAAGCAAAACTGGGCAATAATCCATATTCCCCAGTTGATAATGGCTGATAATAAAAGCATTATTAAAGAATTATACTCAGGTCCTCTAACATTATATGAAAGACAGAACCAGTGGCTGTCTCTGCTTCGATTCTCTTTTTGAAATACTTTCCAAATATTGTATTATTTCCCGTTGATAAAACAGAATGCCCAAGATTTTATAAACAAATGATAGCCCAGAAAAGTGTTAGCTGAAGCTAGAATCAATTAATAATGTGAAGGTTTAATGAATACTAAATACTATTCACAAAATATAATGCATATGAATTGAGAGAGGGTGGGTGAATCTTTGTGCAAGTGTGTGTGTGTGTGAGAGAGAGAGAAGGGGGAGAGGGAGGGAGATAGAGACTGCATATCTAACTATACACCAACTTGTTTAAGATCTTAATATCATGATTTTCTTAATGAGTTAATTTTGCTGCTCAAAACCAGTTGTCCAGTTAACATTTTCAATTATGTTACATCAGAAGATGCAACATAAAAAGATGCAGGCAAAGTCATCAAATTTTTTAGTTCCCAATAGTGGCATCAGCTCTATGCAGCCAGTGTTGTTCCCCAGACAATCCAGGGGTAGAATTGCTAACTCCAGGGTAATCAGTGATAGAAATTGGAGCTTCTTTGTGAAATTAAGCTACAGCTTTATAAAATTATAAACCTTAAATATATGTAGTCTTCTTATTCAGCTACTAACAAACACATTGAGAAAAGGTCCGAGCACAAACTGTTTAAGACAGAAAACAACCAAAGGTCAAGGACTGAGGCGAACAGATCTTCCACAGTAAGTATCTATCAATCAATATTTAGATAAGCAGGAACCAGCACTAGATAAACAAGACCAATCAAGGAAGACACAATAAACTTATCAAAATTGTTAGGATAGTCTTTCACAGGGGTCGGCAACCCGCGGCTCTGGAGCCGCATGTGGTTCTTTGATCCCTCTGCTGCAGCTCCCTGCCGAACTGGTAAATTTCTGCAGTTCGGCAAACCGGCTTATCCCCCCACTGGCTGGCCCCACCCTTCTCTCCTCCCTTCCCAGTCATTCCTTGCCTGGCCTGAGAAGGTAAGAGCAATGGCGGGGGAAGGAGAAGCTGCCAAGGCTGATTCTCCTGTGCCTCACCTCTTGCTGAGTCTTGTGGGTGCTTCTTCTGGCCCTTCTTGGTGCTGGGCATGCCTCGGTCACTTGGGGAGATGGGCAACCTGCTCTCTGCCCTGAGACACTGACCTAACCCAGCTGCGCTGACGCCGGCCTCGCTAACACAAGAACTGGCAGGGTGAGAATGGGATCTGCAAGGAAGAAGCAATGGAAAGGGTGATGGGCCCCCAGTGCCCAGCCGTGGCTTTAAACCTCTCATGGGGGACTTTCGCTGCCCGGAGGACACTTTTCAATCAACGCGGCTAGTGGGAGTAAAGAAGCTCAGGGCAGAGAGACATAGAGATAGAAAGGTGAACAACACATCCGAGGCCAGGTATGGCAAGAGGTGGCTGGGACGGGAGGGGTGAGACAGGGCCAGGAGAGGCAAATAATTTAACAACTGGTTCTATGTCCTAATGAATGGCTGGGTAGGCGTGGCTGGGGTGTGTGTGTCATGTAACTGGGTGGGACTGAGTGACATCGAGTTGGCCATGCCCACCTAGTCACATCAGTTGTTAAATTATTGGCTCTCATTTTCTTTTCTATGGGGAACAGGTCCAAATAGCTCTTTGGGTGTTTAAGGTTGCAGACCCTTGGTCTATCACATATAAAATGCCAACAAGCTCCATTCCTCCATGCACTGATTATGTTACCTAGGCTGGTAATGAAATGTCTACAGCAGGGGTGTTAAACTGGTGGCCATGTGCCAGATGCGTCACACGCAGGCCACGCCACCCCAACTCTGCAAATGAGAAAACCTCATAAAACATCATGTGACGGCAATGTGACATGGCAAGTTTGGCACCCGTGGTCAACAGGAAGAGAAGCAAGATCAAAAATCAAGAAACCAATAAAAATGAATAATTAATGAACCGCCCACAACATTATCCCTTTTATAAAAGTAATTGATCTCCTTCTGTATATATCAGCCATTCTCTCTTACAGATTTTACCACACATATATAGACATGAGAGCCAGTTTGGTGTAGTGGTTAAGGCATAAGATGAGAAAAGGGGGAAAATGAGTTCTAGTTCTGCCTTAGAGAGAGTGTGACCTTGGGCCAGCACTTTCTCTCAGCCCTAGGAAAGGGCCAAAGGCAAACCACTTCTGAAAAACCTTGCCAAGAAAACTGTAGAAACTTGTCCAGACAAGAAAAATGTATACATAATACATATATTCCAATACTGCCTTCTACAAGAAACAATTAAAAAATTAGAAATATAAACAATAAAATGGGATGGAGATGGGGTGAGAAGTAACAGCATTAGGAAAGGAAAAGAAGGGGTAACAAAAGCAGATGAAGGTAAGATATGAGAAAAAGGCACATAGGAAGAGCAGAAGTGGGGCCGGGAGAGAGAGATAAAGATCCAGTTTAGGCATTATTAAATGATTAAAGCAAACAACTCCCAAGAAACAGCTGTTTTTAAGATAATTTTCAATGTTTTCTAAGCCAGGCCCTGCTAAACAGTATTAAAGTCCTGAACTTCTATGAGGTATTAGGTAGGGGAATCAGTGCACTCTATATTCATGCACCAATTTTTATTTTCCAACTGAAATTAAATTTTAATTGAAAGATTATTTTGCTGTCCTTTTAGTACCATTTTTAAATATTTATATTTAACTTTTGCAAAATTCAAATTCATTAAGAAAACTGGTACTTCTGTGAATGAATACAGGTAATTTTTGTTTAGTGACTGCCTGAGACAGTTACCTTTTGCAGTAATAAAAAGGAATGGAGAGCTCGTGAGATTAGGATGATAGGTTTACAATTGGTAGGCTCGCATTTTGAGACCTGGTTGCTGCTACGGGACGGGGTGAGCTCCCATCACATTCTCCAGCTGCTACTGAATCAGCAGTTCAAAAGTGGGCAACCATAAGTAGATGGATGGGTACCATCTCAACCTAATGGGGACATGAAAGGAACTCCAAATGGCGATGTTACCATTTAATCCTATCAACCTGGAAGCACTTTGGTGCTCCTGATATAAATGTAGTGATAGTAGTAGTAGTAATTAAAAAAATAACTTTGTGACTATTCCTTGCATTTAAGACCTTTGCTGATCTGTAAACAAACGCACAGGTGTGGTTTAATTTAGCAATTGCTTCACTGAATGGCAATATTGTCTAAACAACTGGACTACCTGTATAGACAAGTAATGATAATCCTCTGTACAGTTACCTGTATGTATATCTTTTAAATTAACCTTATCCTCTAATCTATAAGAAGGATAGAGGAAATATAAATAGTGGATGCAGAAGACAAAGGGGAAAAACCCTAAACAATTATAAATATTTGCTGCAAAGTTTTGGGACTATACAAATCTACTTCCTGTAGAATATTTAAACTATATAGCTGTTCAAAAATATTAAAGAAAAAAAATGACGTTTTCAACGGAATTTAAATAAAAAGGCAAATCACACATTTTTTAGAGGCAATTCCAAGGTTATTGCAAGATAAATAAGAAAATTTTGTTATTAAACTGTTTCTTGAGCTTAATACTTTACTTTCTACTTTCTTCTTTCCCCATGTTTTAAAATTATAAGGATGCAAGCAAGCATGCACTTGTTCCTATTTGATGTAGAAAACTTACTAAACAGTAAATATATAAATAATGGAAATAGCACAAAGAAATAGATATTAAAAAGGAATTCCCGTAAATATAATTTATCAAAATAATCTCAGTATCAGTCAAATAGTAAATGCCATGCCAGTAATATCTACAGCCCAATGCTTTTTTAAAGCATGAAGCACACTATGCATCCTGTTTGTTGACACTGCTGTTCAAGAATTTTTTTAAAAAAATTAATGAATTTTCCTTTTCAAGAGCATTTTGAAAGTTTAACATCACTAAGGCACAGTAGAATTTCAAAGTGCAATCACCCTTTAATGCCTTTTTAAAGATGATTTTGTGGACTGGGTTTTGAGTCTTGTGGAGCTTCCAAAGTGCCTTTAATTATTTTTAATTTAACCAGGCAACTAAAGGATATGTAATACTCACAAATTTGGTTATGGAACTATAGTGGCAATGCTGATTGGTGGATCTCAACAATTTCCTCTGGGTTTTATACACCTTGGTCCATTTCCCTGCTACATTTATATACCTATTTCATAATTACTGTTACTAACTCTTTGGTAACAGTAATCTTTGGATACCTTTACCTAGATGTGCTACCCCTTAATCTTAGTGTATGAAAAAAATAGCATCCCTGCAGCTTGTATGAAGATAAAATAAATAATGCCGCTTCTTCGCCCCAAAAGCTCTGAGACTAATTGAGCACACAAAGCATTTCAGATACAATCATACAATTGATTTATTTAGTGTGTGTGGTTATAAAGATCTTATCCTACAATCTTTGAAAAAAATGTTATCTATATCTTGAGAAATAAAGAATCTTCCCCAGCAAACCTTTCCTCCTTGATTTTCTTAATTGTTCTTTGTAAATTGCAACCTTAAATCAGAAGCTTAGGAGAGAAATGTTTCTTTCAATTTTTACTAAGGTAATTTTTTCCTGAAACAAATATACTTGGTTCAGTTATTCCTGGATTTCTTCCTTAATTTCTGAGCAATCCAGCTGCTGTTTTCTCTGTTTGTTTGGAGCATATCTGATAGCAGTGAGCCCAATGGGGTTCTTAAAGAGGTCCATCTGTTCATAAGTTTTAACAACAACAACAAAAGCTAGATACAGAAACTATTTTAATGCTTATAGAAACTTATACGCTCTTTTGTGGCTGGAATTTGGGGGGGGTGTTGTCTGTTATCTTAGTTTCATCCTATGGCTTTGTTTTCTTTCCCATTATTGAGTCAGGGGGAGAGATCAAGGTTGAGGCTTGACTATTGGGTGATTTCAAAATGAGATGGAGTGAGAACTAACATAGTCTGCTTCCGTAATATCACAGGGGTAGGAGGGTTTTCTATGCACACATCAGGCTGTGCTCTATAACCCAATTTTCAATTAAGAGATGTTTTAGTAAACACATTTCCATCCTGCTCAAGGAGGAGCTGTTATGTCCTTCTCCATTTCCCTTTGACCTGTTTGAGAGGGGATTGTACTCTCTGCTATAAAGTTCTCTCCCCTACATTGTCCTATAGGGGAGGGGTAGGCAATTAATTTGCCTAGGGAGCCAAATAAAAAACTGGGACTATTGTGGAGGGCCACTGCCGCCCCCACTGCTCCTGCCCTGCTCCCAAAGCCACAGCTGCACTGCTGCCCTCCCAACCCCCACTAATGCCACTGGCCGGACTGAAACTACATGTGGGCCAGATGAGACCACAGGCCGTAAAATGCCCAGGTCTGCTACTGAGTATTACTTAAGTTGCCCATGCAGAAGTTTTCATCCCTATGTCTGAACCTATCATTTCACTCAATTTCTATTTGTGATACCAGTTGATGAGATGGTAGCATTTGCAGTCATGATGGTTTTGGTTGCTAGAGTTATGTTGTTACTTGGTGTTGCCTGACCACTTGGCCCACTCCTAAGCCACAGGGGGCCCCCTTTCCAGAAAGCTCTCATCCTGCTTCGTGCCTGTATTGTTCAAGGATATATGTCTACCACTTCTGAATGAACAATTGTGGTGTTGGACTTGATGTTTGCAGCTTTCAGGAGAACTTTCAGCTCCGTCCTCCAGCTCTTGGGTGGGGGTGGGGGGGACAACAATAGCTCTGATTCTTTATCTTCCAAAAGTGGACTAATGTCAGAATTAATAGTTGAAAAACAACTATGTCAAGAACTTTATTTCAAGAAATAAATAAGTATTTTATTATTTCTATTACAAATTCAATCAATATCATTAGAGGAAAGATGCAATATAGTATCAACAGTGTTATGATGGTAATATAGAACTAGCCAATTAAGTATTAAGTATCCAATCTAATTAGTGTAACAATTAGATTAGCAATAGGAATACATTACAGAAAAGTTAACTAAAGCAACATAATTAAACAAAGAAAAGGGAACTGTTTGAACTAGTCTCAGTTTTCATGTACTTAAATTATAAAAAATGTAAATTTAATATTACATCTTAATTGTCCATTAAATTAAGCTGTTATAAAATAAAATGTGTTAAGTGTCCTCTAAGTTATTCACAAGCAACAAGATCTATGCTATGAAGTTATAAATTTGTTTGAATTCTGAAAAATATGTATTTATTACCAGCTGCATAAATAATCTAGCTATGGAAACTTGTAGCACAGAGTTCCCCAACGTTTCCAACTTTGCGGACCGTCAGTGGGGGGCGAGGGGATAGTTTTGCGTGAGTGGTAGGCAAGCATGTGCGCACACAGCTCCATTTGCATGAGCGGCAAGCAGGCATGCCTGTTGCTCACCCAAATGGAGAGCGCATGCAAGTACTTCCCCGCTGCTTGTGCAAATGAGGCCCGGTTGCAATCCCCACATTGCCCACTAGTGGGCCACGGCCCACAGGTTGGGGACCCCTGCTGTAGCAAAATATTCTCAAGACAAGTGATGCTGTGGTTTTTTTCCTTCAATGGTTAATAGATAATTGATATCTATATTCATCAGTCATCCTAATGCTCTATATTGTCTGGTCAGATTAAGGCAGGGGTGTCAAACTGGCGGCCACAGGCCGAATGAGTCATGTGCAGGCCACGCCCACCCCAGCTCCGCGAATGGGAAAAACATCGTGAAACATCACATGACAGCAATGTGATGCGGCGAGTTTGACACCTGTGGATTAAGGCTTCAAGAAAAAATATACAAGGAAAAACTTAGTCACATGAAAACCACGATAGTCTTTTTAATTCAAATGTTTAAAATTGCAATATTTGTACAAATTTATATTTCTGCTAAATAATTGTACTCAGATTTTTTTAAATAGATCAGATTCAACAAATAATTAGCAAAAAATAATTAACACTGTTTTATTTATGTAAAGTGACATGTAAAATCTGTAGTTTTCAGATTGGTTCATATGTTTCTATAATGCACTAAACAAGCTATTATACTGGAATTGGCTTGAATATTTTGCAAGTTGTTTCTGGTATGGAAAAATACTTTTGGGTGAAATACAATTTTTAAAAAATGGTATTTTAAAATAACAAAATACAATATGATTACTTCCAACATTAGTAAAAGCAAAGAGATCACAAAAGTATATCCAATTTAGCCATTTAGCTAGTTCAAAGACAAGCTGAGTTATAAACGATTGTACAGGGATTTCAGTCCTTTAATGAAGAAGACATGTCATTCTGAATAAACAGGAGAATTATGGCATGCATTCCATTCTTTCGTGCATATGTTCTCTGAGATAGAACTAAAGATAAATCTGTGTGATATTTAATGAGACTATATTCCAAATTCAAATGAACTCCAAGGCAAATTAAAGTAAGTCAGAGCAGAATGTAATCAACTCAAGAGCAGCAGATATTTCTAACTGGCCTATACAACTTATTTTTTTCTAGGTTAGGCTGTGATATGAAAAACATGGAAGAGTAGATTCAATAGTTTTAGGATTCAGAGACAAAAGTACACCATAAGATGATTATTGTTTCCAATTTATGAGGAGTTAGGACAAAAAGGACTGCTTAAATATCTGAGATGTGTATGCAGAAAATTCTTTAAATATAGATTTCTACTGAAACATCTACAATGAACGAACAGATTTTTTAAAAAGGGCTTGGTGACATTGCCAATTATATTTACAATGTAAGAATAGAATACACAAGTACATTATAGAAGGTGATAAAATGTTTTAACAGAAGAAGAAGGAACCCTGTAGCAAGAATAAAGCTTCTGGGATGAATCAGATCAAACAATATCCTGAGCAATACAATATGGAGCAGCATGGTAATAAAACTTAAACACAGACTCTAGAAAGTTATGCAACTCTGATAGATAGAAATATTTCTATATCTTTAAAATAGGTAGCCTTAAGATACATACAGTATCATTCCATTGGGAGTAGACTGACATGGAAAATGTCAGTAATGAAAGGAATAAAATAAACAAAACATGGACAAAAATAAGTTACCCAAAATATCCCACTGATTCATTAATATTATTCTATGATGAAAAGTGTGATGTTTAGATAGTCATTAGAATAACAGTTTTTAAGATTGAATGATACAAAAAGAAACAATATAATTTTGTGCAAATATGTTAAAATGGTTCCTACCATTGCAAAATGAATGGAATATGAATGCTTTTTCTTGGATCTGAGGAATTCCAATGTTGCTCCGCTAATCTTATTAGTCATCACTCTTCAAGTCCATGATGCATTCCATGCATTTTATCTGATCATTTTTATGTTTCCTTTAATATTGAAACTGGACAGAAAAGACAACAGAATTATGAAAAGTGATAAATAGTATAAGGCCACTCATAAGTACTTTTTAAAGAAACTATTGCTTAAACTGAATTCTGAATATTTTCTTATATTTATACCATCTCTTTAAAATAGCCTCAAAAGAAAATATATTAGAACTACTAGATCTATAAAATTCATGTTAATATTTTTTCCTTTTATCAGTAAGGGGCTCTATTCTCAAATTTTGAATATTTATAGAACATATTTTATAAATAATAATTATTTTTTCAGTATCAGCTTATGAGAAGCCCCGAAAATATCCTTTTAAGCATGTTCACATAGCTGAAAATGCCAGTTTCTTAAGACACTTGGAAATACGTGACCATAAAACAGAATGACAAACTTAACCTTTACTTACTGCCTATTAAATATGTTCCAAAGCACAAATGTACTGTATAAAAATGCACTACAGAACTGTGTGCATGCTAAATGACCAAAAATGTTGAATTATGCTCCTTGATTGAATACAAGCTGTAAGTAGTCCCAAATTTGTAAAGTTCAACTCTTTTAGGAAATGTTAAAAATGCATAATGACCACATTTTTCTTCTTTGACAATTTCAATAATTTTACTCCAGTTGCATTTTTTTAATTTCACAGTTGTCAGAGACAGACAAAAATACATTTAGATTCCTTTAATCTATACAGAAAAGTATCCTAGACGGCTTGGTAATAGTACCAACACAGTAACTATTCTGAGAAATCCTTGTGACAAAGATAGTTTAATTTTCAATGTCATATGTATTGTGCACAACTGTGATTTTGAAAGCTTTGATATCAGATTATTTGTTGTTTTCTCCAAAGAATGTATTATCCATGCAACATATCTTTTTTAAAAAAACATACCCTTCCAAATATTTACATTGCACCAAAATGAAAGGAAATTATTTCAATTACACCCTGAGCCAATTTGCAATCCTTCAGCTATCCACAACTCCTATTTATTCCAAATCAAAACCAGCAAAATAGCTAGGAAGTTGGATATTGTAGTCAATACCACATAGAAGGCTCTCAATTGGAGTATCTATATGTTCACACCATGGTTATAGGAGAAATAAATTAATACAGATCAATTCATATTACAGGTAGTCCTTGCTTAGTGACCACCCACTCAGTGACCAAAGTTACAATGGTGCTAGGTGTAGGGGTCTTCAAAGTTGCAGCCATTAGTGTCCCTGTGGTGAGGCATTGCTAAATGAGGCCTATGTGTACTTATACAACCACTGTTCATTAGCTAGCAATCTTCACAAATTCAACAGTAAACCAATTTATGACCAAATTTCATGTTCCTGACAACAAAAGTTCTCTGTGTGAAACTAATTAAGGGCTGGTCAGTTTCAGGAAGGGCAGGGCTAGAAAATTCTAATCAACTAATAATTAAGGACCGGGCTTGTTAAATTGCAGTTAGCATTATTTCAAGAAATACTACACTGGAGAAGAGCAGCTCAAGAATTCAGATACTGTAGTTTGTTTAAGCAATCTCTCTGCTCTGTGAAGGGACAAAAAAAAGGGGGGTGTCAGACATGGGTCTTCTCATACAAGAGGACTTCATCTGAATGACATGGAGCAACCAGTGATCTTCGAAGCATCTCTTTTGGTCATGTGATTACTTAACAATTCACTTAACAACCAAGTCGTTGGAATTTATTTATTTATTATTTATTTTATAAAACTTGTATGCCGCCCTATCTCCAAGGACTCAGGGAGGCTCACAACGACAATCGACCAAGTGACTGTTAAAAACAACAATATACACAAAAATATCAAGAAAGATTTTTAAAAAAAATTTAAAATATACTACCCCATCAGTCCAGGCTGGGGAACATAAATAGCCAGGTTTTCAATTCACAGCAGAAGGTGCGAAGGTCAGGGGCCAACCGGAGCCCCAAGGGAAGTTGATTCCAAAGGGTGGGGTCGCTCACAGAGAAGGCTCTACCCCTGGGGGTTGCCAGCCGACATTGTCTAGCCGATGGCACCCTGAGTAGGCCCTCTGTGTGAGAGCGCACCGGGAATGGCATGTGGCCATTAAACGATAGAAGAGATACTGGAGATATGTACCGTATTTTTGTTGGCAACTTTTAATCCAGATGGTAGAGCTAATAGTCTGATATAAATTGTAATCCAAGAGAACTGATAGGCTAGCCATCATTGCTTCCTCCATATTTAAAATAAGTTTTCCAAATGAATTAATAAGTAAAATATGCACGTTTTACAGATGGAGATTTGGCTGTATCTTGGACTCCATATATTTGTCGAGTCCAAACTGTCATTAAGAAACAATGGCAGTGACTTGTCTATTCACTAGACATGCAACTTTTACAGAGAAGAATAAGATAGGAAGTTATCCAGCTCCCTCATCCCCCCCCCTGAAAAAATATTGATTATTATCAATATCAATCAATTATTATCAATCAGGATTTCATATTGATTAAACAAGATGACTTAACAAAATTACTTAGAAGTGACACAACGGAACTTATATGGGGTCATGCTCACTGAACCCAGCAAAATGTTATTGAGTTTTGTATTATTTACTTCTTTCTTTACCCCATTCCTAATATACAACTCCTCTAATCTTACCTCTAATCTTACCTTTTTTGTTTTTACTTATGGAAGAATAAAAAATACAAATTATGTATGAAAGAAAGAAAGGCATGTTACATATAAAGGTAAGGCATTAACTAATCGTATAAATGGTTTCTTTACATCCTTCAATTTGAGTTTTTGTTTTGCAATAACCTCTGGCTAGTGTGTACATGTGTATGAAAATACATGTATCTTTATAATGATGTCACATTTATTTAGGAAAAAATTCCAGGATTGGTTTCAATTAATTAGCAACTTTAAGAAGGAAAACTGGGCACTACATGTTTTTATGTAAATAGTCTCTGGTTAATTTTCTAATTACTTCCCTCCCCCACAAAAAAACACCCCAATAATGATTGCTTTGATACTACTTGTCAAACATACTGCTCAGTTCTTGATAGTATCCTTATTTTTGGAATATATTCTAGCACAATTTTTATTATTAGTTTTTAATAACCTAATATTACTTAATCTTATCTATTACAGTTAATATGTCCAAAATTCTAATGACTAAAGAATTTGATTGTTCCGATCTTTGCAGTATACTGAAAATATATATATATATATATATATATATATATATATATATATATATATATATATATTCT
>WNWU01000004.1:36502278-36699113 GCA_012654045.1 Ptyas mucosa
CATTCCCATTCTTGTCACATATAAAGCAGAGCTCTACTTGAAATTCTCAGTAACCTCATCTGACCTGCAATATGCTGCATATTGATCAAGGTTTATAAACAGTAACATCTCAAACCGACAAAAATAAGTCCAGTTGCCAGGACTCAATTCTAGACATTTCTACCTGGATGACTGAGAATCTTCATCAACATTTATAAACAGAACTTTTCTTTCACTAAGGCGTACTGCATGTAGTTTAGGTAGAATTCAGTGAGTACTTGCACATTCTATTAACTCATATTTTCTAAGCATGTTTTCTGTTAATTAAGCCACAAGTGGCTGCTTTGAACAATATACAAAGCCATAAATAATATTTTATAAATCATAAGATCTGGGATCACATACTGCATGGATCCCCAACCCCCGGGTCGCATCTCACTACCAGGCCATGGCCCATACAGAACCGGGCTGAACAAGCAGCTGGTTGGCGCACATGTGCATAGCTTGACATGCACAAGCAGTGGGCCAATGCGCACACGTTGCTCAACTTGCACATGCCAGCCACCACTTGCACAGGCTGGTTCCCCTTTCTTCCCCTGCTGGGCTGTCAAGCCGTAAAGCTTGGGGACTGCTGACATACTGCATCATGCCAAAAAGTAACCAACTGCCTTGGGCTTAATTTATGAACCCAGCCAGTACATCACTTGAAATGATGCCATTGCAGCCATTATAGATGTAATAGAAACACTAAGCTAAAGGGAAAACAGATCTTTATATATTCAGTTCAACTGGATATATAAACTAATGTTGTTTTTAGATAATTATCCTTTAAAATAGCTCATATCTGTTTTAAAGAAAATAAACAGAGACTTGGTTGTGAAGCTTAAAATGCTAAAAAAAAATACAAGGAAGGGATAGTGAAGAGAAACAGTGGAGGCAATGGAGAAAAACTTTTCAAGACTACAAGTAGTTCTTACAAACTGTCACACTTATGACCAGCCCACCCAAAAGCTACTTACGCTCCTGTTTTGACATTCTGACATCCAGGATACTTCCGTAATCATGTGACTGCATTTTGGGTTCTTGGCAACTGGCCTGCATTTACAGCTGTTTGCAGTTCCCCATGGTCTCATGGCTGATTTTATTTTTATTGAAAACAATGGATTCACTTAACAACAGTTGCTGTTTGAATGCCACTTTGTTCACTTAACACAAAAAGGTTGCAAAATTGAGTCTAGTCACATGATGAATTCACATGACAGTGAATTTGTAGGCTCAATTAAGGTCCTAAGTTGAGGACTACCTATAGTAGAGATGATGAACTTTAAACAATTTTATCTAGAATGGATCAAGTTGATACTTAACGTTCTTACTTAAATACCAACTACTTTTCCTTTTTTTTTCTTGAGAAGTGAGGTTAGGAGTCCCACAGCCTTTTTTTTCCTAGTCCAAAACAGGCTAATATTAGGAGTCAGTATTCTGCCTTAATGGGGTTGAGGAAAGCTTTCTGTCAGTGCTATTTTCTTTAGCTAAAAGGGTTTTCTCTATTTCCTATGATATTCTTCAAGAGAGGTCTGGCCACAGTGTCTGAATTGACATTACTTCTTTTCAAATTGACAAAGCCTACCTTTCAGCTCTTCAGTGCTGGCATAGGGGAAAGCAAGTTAACTTGAGACTTCTAACAGCTCTTTTTTGCTTCTATGTGCTGCATTAAACACATATGTTACAAGAAGACTATGTCAAACCAATTTTGGAATGGAATGGAATAGCCGAGTTGGAAGGGACCTTGGAGGTCTTGCAGTCCAACCCCTTGCGGAGGCAGGAAACCCTAAACAATTTCAGACAAATGGTTGTCTAAGCTCTTCTTAAAAATTTTCAGTGGTTTGTATTGTTATAAAAAAAATCAACCAGGGTATATTCCTGTAATAAGAAGTTGAGCTTGACAACCTTTACAAAAAAGTGGTCAATGGTTAGGTTTCCAAAGGTATACACGATTAATGAAGAATCAGATGATTATTTAGTACTGAGGGAATTGATGAAATTGATCATCAAATTCACAGTTCAAGTAAAAGTGTACCATGCTAATTCATTTGAAATTATGCTGAATTTTCATGTAAAACGAGCTATTTAAAACCATTTTATAAATGATTTTAAAATGGAAGTGCAACTTTTAAAATTTGCATGAAATTAAGCACTACTTTCTAACAGTTTCATTCTGATCAAGTTTTTAAGACTTAAGTTACAATTTGTTAAAATTCATTGTATAGATGTTAGCCTTACACATATCTTAATTGCTTACATATTTACACAATAAACTGAGGCTAATCCTGATCATATGTAAAAAGGGCTTTTATTAGCAAAAGTAATATAATGTAATACATTACATTACTTATTGCAATACAAATGTAATAAGCCAAATTAATTTTATTTATTTATTTATTTATTTATTATATTTATATACCGCCTTTCTCCCGTAGGACTCAAGGCGGTGTACATTTTAAAAGATCATTCACATGTTCATGTTTAGCCCCGCCTGTTGGAACATCAGGGTCTTGAGGGCACAGCGGAAAGCACGGAAATTAATGTTTACATCTTTTTATTTCTCATTCATAGGAATATATAAACTATGAATAAACTAGATATCCCTACCCTAAAGATCGTAGGGACCGCCATGCCCTAAAGACGTTATTGTTCCAACAAGCTGGGCTGGCCTAAACATTAATTTTAATGGTTGCTTTTGTTTTTTAATGATGTCGGGGCCAAATTATTTAATAAGTTTTTAAATTGCTTTTAAATGTTATATATGTGTTTGTTTTATTTTTGGCTGTGCACCGTCCTGAGTCCTTCAGGAGAAGAGCGGTATAAAAATTAGAAATAAATAAATAAATAAATAAATAAATAAATAAATAAATAAATACCCTATTTCCCCAGAAAAATTCTATTATATTGTTACTGCCCAGTGTTTTATCAGAATATATACAGTATATGCTATAGTGCACTGCAAGATCAACTTTGCATGCAGGATCTTAATTATATCCACAATCAATCATCACAATGTTATTTAAAAGAAATTACTAGGATAAACAATACATTCATTATTGTGGGCTGTAGACTTTTGCAAGTGTGATCTATCTTTAAGATCTATTTTAATTAAATAAGAGGCTGACTGGTATATCTTGTTGCTTATGATCTATGGTATTAATTTTTTTAAATTTTATTTTCAATTATTTTTCATTTGTCAGGAATTCTTATAATGGATTTTTCTTTAAGTTTTCTCTAGAAACCCAAGTGAGGACTACTAAGATTCATCTACAGTGGACATAGAAAGTGTACACACCCTTGTTAAAATGCCAGGTTTTTGAGATATAAAAAAATTAATTAAAGTGACTCTAATCTAGCCCATATAAAATTCAGTTGTTCTAGTAGATTTTTACTGACATTTACTCAGGTGTCTGTTACAAAAAAAGTCATGGTCTGTAATTGCGATATAGTGGTATTGAAGTTGTATAATTTACTACATTAAAATACATTGTGGATTTTTATGTCCATGTTTTGTAGAACAGGAAATAAAGCCAACAATGAATAGATTTGGAAAACAGTTGTGTTTGATGTCCACAAAGAATGGAAAAATATGTTTTGGACATATGACAACTGTACAAAAATAAATGACAACAGAAGCAGCTAAGGCAGAAAGCAGTGGCTGTATATGGGAAACAAAATTTAAGAAAGCAGGTTAAAGGAAAGTAGAAGGTTTAGACATTTTAGAACAAATGGTTGAAGAAAAAACAGAATAAAAAATATGGAATAGGAAGTAAAAATACATAGATTTGCTTGCTAAAAAAAGCATGGAGAAAAGGGTAGACCTTGACTTATGACTTGATGCTTAGCAACCATTCGAAGTTATGGTAGACCCACTCCCCAAAAAGGTACTTAAGATCAGGTTCCAAAGTTCCAGCAGCACCCCCCTACATTTATGCCCACTTGTATTGTCCTGTGGTCACATGATCGTGATTTATGACATTTTTGCCAAAAACTAGCATTCACTTCTGGGTTTTGGCAAAAATGCTCCAGAGTGAACAGTGGGTTCACTTAACAACCCCAGATTCACTTAACAAGGATGATAATTAGCTTAATGACCACAGCAAAAAGAGGTTGTAAAATTGGATCTGTCATGGTTTTAAGTCAAGGATTATCTGTACAACAGAAAACAGAAGCAGTAATAAAAGCTTCAGGTGAAATGGCAGAAAAAACTAAATGGCTGCTGTTAAGAAAGGGGAATGCCAGGAAAAAAGACAGAACAGTCAAGTACAGTAGTTATTGAGGATACAGAAAATAGTACAAGATAGGAGCATATGAGTTTGAAGGAGAGAAAAAAAGATTCCTTGTAAGGAAAAGCATTACATTTAATACTAAAATAAATTATTTCTCCAGATAATGTCAAGCAATTACATTAAGTATAAATGGAAGAAAAAGGTCAAATTGGTAAAATAAGATGATGAAAAGGACATTGAAATAAGAAAAAACAAACCCACATAATTTAAAGGCTATTTAAAAAGTACAAGATTCGATGAATCAGTCCTAAAACCTACTCTAGTAAAATATCATTTTTCCTATTTTTTCCCATGAAAAGTAATTTTTACAATTCCACAATGGACAAAAAGTAATACCATTTCAGGTATTTCCAATTTCACTTGGAAAAATGAATACGGGGAGAATTTCATTAGGGAGAAAATGAAATTAGGAAATCTAAATAAGAAGCAGCTATTCATGGTGATGGTTGTGTAAAATTGGAAGAAAGAAAGAAAAAAAGAAAAGAAAAAGCAACAGCTGGTACAGCAACACAAATAACTGGTAGGAAATAAAATTGTGATAGCTGACTGTTTACCAAGACAGGATATATAAAAGGAATGTATTTTGTGATGGGGGGAAATTCCATTTTTCTTAAATCTTTTATCCTACAAGGATAGCAGAGGTAAGCTTTCATTATAAATACGTGATGAAATGGTAGACTATTATTATAGCTGGGCAATTCTTGTAAAACAAAGGTAGAATGTTGAGTCAGTTTGAAGAGTGAGGGAAAGAAGACAGAACAGATGACAACCAGAAGACGAGAAATAACTGGTATATATAAAAGGAATAGAAATATTGATATCCTTTGTGACAATCATTTTATAGTTCAGTAATTCTGTTGTAAAGTTAAGACATTTTGTTGATGTACCCTTAAAGATAAAAAATCATTTGGAATTGGGTGGCACCAAAATCAAATTAAATAAATACATTTCCAACACTATCTGATAATACATTGCAACTGTTACATAAAATACAACTGGCCCCACCCTGACCATGTTAAAAAAAAGTCTTGAAAACTTAGCTCTTCCTCCAGGCTTTGATAGTGGGTGTTGTATTTTTCAGTAATTTTTTTTTCTTCTGGCATTTTAGTTTTTAATTGTACTTTATTTACTGTACAGCACCAAGATTTATTGTTGAGTGACTATGTACATTTTTAAATAAATAATCATATTTAATTGGTATTGTATGGCTGTCAGGAATCTTTACAGAATATGATGGCCTTTTAAATTTGACAAATGAAATTTATATAAACTTCACTTCTGAAAAATGAGTCTGAAGTAGAAGCATTCTATCCAGACTTGGGTCTGTTTCTATGTTACCAGATAGAAAAGAGTCTATAAGAAAGGAGATAACTTTGGGATTTTTAGGTTGGTATTATCATTTTTGGGTGGTGGTATCAAGTAGGAAATACAATTATTTATCCCTCAAATAAATAGAGAATGAATTATGCAACTACTGATCAAATAAATCAAGTTTCTCCAAACCTGCTGAATTACCAGTTCAGTTCAGTTAAATATGCATAAATAAAAAATCAGGCAGAATTCAATGATTTTTTTTAATGAAACTCTTCCAGGCTTATACCTTCCCAATCTGTTCTAAATTTCTGGATGTGGATGATATGACAGGAGCTCTAAGAGGAAAAAGAATAAAGCTCTGTTACCCAAACTGACTTCTGCTTGCATAAAGTTGGATTCAGCTCAATATAATTAATTCATAATAACCTTTATTTATTATACAGACAACTTGCATACTGCCTACTCATAATGCTTGTAAGGGAATTAAATCTATACACTCATTCGGAAATACCGTGTTTCCCCGAAAATAAGACCCTGTCTTTATATTTTTTTGAACTCTAAAATAAGCGCTTGGCCTTATTGCCATGCGCTCAAAAGCCCAATTGGGCTTATTATCAGGGGATGTCTTATTTTGGGGGAAACAGGCTTTTAAAATTTGTCTTTCATGATAAAAAGGACTTCTCTTATGACCTCCTGTAGATGTTCACTTTCCTAAGGGATATGGATCATATGTTTACTAGAACACCTCTCTCTTAGACTAGACTATTCTAAGAAGGGAAATTTTGTGTTGGTATTTTATAAAATGAAACACACACATGCATTCATTACTTATACTGCAATCAATTAAAAAAATTAAAGGAAATATCCAAAGCTCCCATGTGACATTTGAAATATTATAATATTGATTTTCCTGACTCTTGATATTAAGACTCTGGCAAGCATATCATTGATTAAATCTACTCAGAGCATACCTATTTGGAATCAATTCCATTAATTTCAGTGTGACTTAGTTTTCAGTAGTATGTCTATATATGTGTACACACACAAACCGTACAATTTAGTTGAGGGGAGGGGAACAGCAGCATCCCAATTCTAGAACTTGTCGAACCAGCATGTAACTACTGAAGACAAAGCATTAATTGTGCTCTATCAGAGTAACATTTTATTTTATTCATTTATCTAACTTAAGGCCACCCAATTGCAAAAGGACTCTGAGCAGGTTACAAAATATCAAAGATATAATTGAAACCCAATTAAAAAACAACGTAATGAAACACAGCTGCCTGGACAAAATAATAATTTAAAAATATCAATAAGATTTCTAATCTCAAACTTTGGAGCAATATTCAATAAATTTAGAAAATGCTACAGAAAAATTAATGTGGTTTCAAATGTTTAAATAATAGATCTTTAAAACAATATTTACTTCAAGATAAAGTACAACAAATAAAATACATTTATGTTCTCCAGCAGTATTCTGCATAACACAAGTGTTCATAAAAGAGATCAGTCCACATTTTTGTGTACAAGTTGAACAATGGAAATATGTTCTTAGTATGAAAGGAGAAGCAGTTTAAAGTCAATCCAATAATTAAGTGGATTTTTAAAAAAAAAGAAACCTGAAGCTTTAATTATAGTACATGAATATATTGGTAACATTTGGCTGGATCTTTCCTATGGAAATGCAGAAGAGGAAAAGAGGCTGTTGCCAAGAAAACATCATAGATATTTTCATGTAGACACCAAGAATCGAACTTGATCAGAAGGAAAATTCACCTTAGCAGAAAAAAGATACTCACCATATTACATCTTAATCTCACCTTCCCTATTCAATTCCATGAGATTTCTAAGGAACAATTTGTAATTGCACCCGCCTTAGCTGCCCTTTACATACTTACAACATATACCAAAATATTTTAAATTTATTTTACATTTTAAAATGTACTTATAAATACTAAAAGTAAAAAAAAATCAAGTGGGTTTTACTTTTAACAAAAAATCAAAATCTAGACGTTCAAACTGAACAATTAAAATGTTTGGTTTGGAAATCCAAATAAAACTACCTCTTTGAAACGAATTCATAATTCATATAAATAGGTGTCTCTGTGAGGTAGTTTTGTTATATGTGATTTGCAAAAAGAATCTGTTTCATTAGATACATAGTCCACAAAAGACTACTAAGCAAGCAGGATTTATGCTACATCATAAAATCTATTAAGACATCTTCACACAAGACTAGCAGCAAGCAGCAAAAATATGCCTTCAGACAATACAGGTAGTCCTCGACTTACAACCACAATGGAACCCAAAATCTATATTGTTAAGAGATACATTTGTTAAGTGTACAAACTTTCTTGCCATAGTTATTAAGTGACTCACTTCAGTTGATAAGTTAGTAACCCAGTTATTAAGGGAATCTGGCTTCTCCATTGACCCTGCTTGTCAAATGGTCACAGAAGGGGATCCTGTGATCTTCGGACACAGCAACAGTCATAAATAGGAACCAGTTGCCAAGCATCTGAATTTTGATCACGTTATTATGGGGATGCTGTGAAGGTTGTAACTCTGAAAAACGGTCAGTCATCATTTTTTTCAGCGACATTGTAACTCTGAACGGTCACGAAATGAACTACTGTTAAGTCGAGAACTACCTGTATTGATATGTAAAATCGAATGCACTTTATTAACATGTTTGCCTTGGCTTTTTTTAAAGAATTGTCTATTTTGATAGAGTTGTTTGAAAAAAGCTCCAGAGACAATCGCTGCAAGGCACAGTATTGCAGAATAAAGTCTTTGGTATACTTGGCAAGTAGCATAGGAAACTCATTAGGACTGCGAGCCACGGCTCTGGCAGAATAATTCTTTTAGTGGTGCTTTTTGTTGTATCGAGGTCATCTCCCCAATCCCACCAGGTTAATTCACTGATCAATCAATCAATCAATCAATCAATCACTGCAGCACGTATGGAATGCCACAGGCACTTCAGAAGTACCGTAGCAGCGAGAGGAACAGCGATGGTCCTGACAATTTTGCATCACTATTACTTGGGGGGCAGGCAGAGCTTTGAAGGCAAGAGCTTTTACAAGCTCGAGACCCGAAGTACGAATTTAGGAGAAACTTCAGGGCGCAAAAGCCAGACGGCCGACAGGGGGCGCCACAGCACCATGTGGGGACGAGGCGCCGCAAAGCGGCGGGGCGCCGTGCGGTGCGGGGGGGGAAAAAGGGAGAAGCCCAACGAAGACGCGCAAAACTCTTTGCCAGGTCAAACTCCCCGCAGTGTTCAGCCCCGCCCCACACGCGTCGACAGACTTAAGGCTGACGCTCAAGTAACATACACAGACACACAAGACACAGAGACCGCACCGCCCCTAGCCTCCCTCCCCCCCCCCCACCTCTCCGCGTCCCGGTTGCCCGTTACCATTATTACCCATCACGCCCAGCGCAGCGCCGCCATCCTGACTCCGGTCAGCTCCCACGGGAACGAGGGCTGACCTCGCGAGAACTCCTTTCTCCACCCGCCCACCCTCCTTGAGCACTAACATGGCAGAAGCGGCGCGCACGTGTCCGTCGAGTCGCGGATACAAGCGCACCCCCCCTCCCGCGTAACGTGCTCGCCCGCGTAGGGAGGAGTGGTCCGGGTCGAGGGGAGGGGAAGACGTTACCTGACGTCACACGCAGGCACCCCCTCGACGTTCCCTTTCGGATTCGAACAGGCGCGCGAGTCGCGGCTTTCCCCCCTCCCTCCTCCTCCTCCTCCTCCTCCCCCCCCCTCCTTCTCCGCACGCCCAGATCGCCCGGGAATACAACCCCCCCCCCCCCCCCCCGCCCCCCCCCCCCCCCCCCCCGCCACTGCCCGTCCTGCAATGAAACCCCATCCGGGTCCTTTTGCCCCCCTCCTCGCGGCCCCTAAGGGGGAGGGGGGGCTGACCTGGTTGCTGTGAGACCGAAAGCAGATCACGTCGGTGTCGAGGCGGGCCTTTCTTTCTCTCGGTTCTTGGAGTCAGCCTGCCGTGCCACGCGTCAGCCTTTGGCCCCCCAAACTACAGCGCCCGCTGGGCTCCCCTCAGCAGCAGCAGCGGCGGCGGCAGCTCCTCTTCCGCTTCCTCCCCCCCCATATTCCCTGCGCAGCCCGCGGAAGGGAGGGGGGGCGCTCCCTGCAGCTCCGCCTGCTGGTTCACTGAGGAAGGTGACGGGGCCTCCCTGAAGAGGCCAGAGGGTTTGAGGAGGGACGGCGGGATCCTGCCATCCGGCTGCCCTGCTCCGCTTCTCTCCTCGGAGAACAGCCTCACGAGAACCAACCGGCTTGGAAGGCGCTACAGGTCCGGTCCTTGCCCTGGCGGGGAGCGGAGGAACCGAAATTCGGTTTTCTGCCGGCGAATTCTCGCTAAATAAACACCGCCCCCCCCCCCCCCACTTTTCAGATTTATATACTGCTGTAAACCAGCGGGCCTTAAGAGCCTTTTCTACTGGCAGGGAATAATGGGCTTGGATGGCTTTAGATTGGAGAGCCTTGATTTTATGTAATTTATATGCCGCCCTTCTCCCGTAGGACTCAGGGCGGCTTACAAAATAGCGAAGAAATTACATAAACAGTTAAAAACAGTTTAAAAATTAGTTAAAATCGAATTAAAATCATTAAATATTTGAATTTCCCCCACGGGTTCAGCTGATATGGCGAAAAAGCCACATCTTTAATTCGCGGTGGAAGGAGAGGAGGTCTGGGGCTTTTTTTAATACAGGTAGTCCTCGATTTACAACAGTTCATTTACTGACCGTTCAAAGTTACAACGGCGCTGAATAAAGTGATAACCATTTTTCACACGACCTTTGCAGCACCCTCCCTCAGGGTCGTGTGATCAAAATTCAGCCGTTTGGCAACTGGTTCATATTTATGACGGTTCCTGGGGTCATGCGATCACCTTATACGACCTCCTGACAAGCAAAGTCAATGGGAAAGCCGGATTCACTTAATAACCTGGTTACTAACTTAACAACTTCAGTGATTCGCTTAACAACTGTGGCAAGAAATGTCGTAAAATGGGGCAAAACTCATTTAACAAGTGGCTCAACAGCAGAAATTTTGGACTCAATTGTCGTAAGTCGAGGACTACCTGTACAGATGTTATTGTGGCTCTTCTTTCGGTGTAGCATTTAATATAAATATTGAAATATGATTTAAGTTTTGTTTATTTTTGTAATAACATTGAAAAGAATCTTGAAAAATAAAATAAGTTTAGGTGAATTAAGAAATACCCATCCTAAGTAGATATGATTTGACTTGAAGAAAATACTTGGGTTTATATATTTCTTTTGATTCCAAGTGCAGCATGGCAAGTTTGAATACATAGTAATGCCTTTTGAATTGGGTAATTGTCCCATAGTCTTCTCTGGATTCATGAAATAAATCATTTCTGATATTTTATTTATCACATTTAGAAACTTCCCATCTTCCTCACAGAATGAATCTGCAAAATGTACATGGAAGTTACAGTTTCAGCCTACAAGAAACAAACCCCAACATTAATTTTTCACAGCCTCAAAATTCATCGGATGTAGCATGGAGGATACTGTACTTTCATCTTGCATGAACAGTGAATAAAAATATTAAAAAGTGCACATAATTCTACAGTAAATACTTTCCTTCCAAGCTTTATTTATCCTTAGAGTTTACTTCTTGGCTATTAAAAATTCATGTTATATCATATTGATGTTTGAGTTATATTTACTGAGCCCAAAGCTTGAATCTATATATATATTTACTTGAATAGAATTTACTGAACTCAGCAAGGCTTCCAAGTGAATTCAAGGAAAGCAATCTGACATTAATGCAAACTCTACAAAGGAAAATTATGCAAAAAGTGCTGTGTTGGTTAATTATCTTTAGTTACGAGCCATCTGTTTTGTGAAACTGCAATCTTTTACTTCATAGAGAATGTCTGTCCAATTGTTGCCTTCTCAGAAACTTCCAAGAATAAGACAAAGAATTTTTTAGAATCATAGTGTGTTGGAAGGTAATTTAAACCTGTTCCAGGAATTCCATGTTGCAGAGTCTCTGAAAGATGGTAATTCTGTCTGTTTTTAAATAACTAGCAAAAAAAATATTCCACTACTACACGAAGCAGCCTATTCCATTATTAAGAATTTTCTTCTGATGTCCAACCAGTATTGACTGCCTTGTAACTTAAAAACCCTTGGATTATCCAGACCTATTTCAGTTGTTTCAGAGCAGGGTGTAGTATGGAGATCACTTTGATTGTATTTGTCAAGCTGAGACAGGTTAGTGCATCCACCCTTGTGCGCCTTGCTTTTTTTTTTTTCCAAAGCACTGCTTGCAATAAAAGTGGAGTTCCAACAAAGGAGACATTTCTCAGAGAGAAATCAACCTGGGGAAGTATGCAGACAATACAAGAATTTGGAATACTTTTAAAAAACACAATCCATCTCATCTGGTTAGATCAACTAGATCCATTTTTTCTCCTGTTTCAGTCTTCATATCATATATATTTTTGGCTCACTGAACAAACTATAATAAATGCAGTATCACATAAACCTGGATATGATCTTCCATACAGTCCTACTACTAAAACAAACCAAGCAACTTTCCCCCTCTTCAATCATTAGAACCCCCATAATGGTTGGGGTCATGGAGGAAGGCACTAGATCTGCTCAATTGGATTAGATTGCTGCATAGATAAAAGCTTCAAACTGATTCCTTTTTCTATAAATAATGGATAGTTGCTTCATAGCAGCCAATTATATATTCTTTCAGGAAGGGATATTGCAGATCTGCCATGAGAACAGGACTCCTGCATCTGGGAGATTGTTTAAAACTTTGTATCAGGTGTGTAGCGAGTTCTGGTGGCTGAGAGGGAAAGCAGATGACAACCCTATTTCATCCTAACAAGTTTGTTGATAGGCAGACTTACCTTGTGCACTTCCTTCATTGCCAGGATCTTTAGATTCAGTTTCAACTGACTTTAACTCTTTCTCCTTGGCTCTGGCAATATAATGTGGGGCATCCAGAACTGAATCTGACATCAGTTATAGTCATCTGTAAAAGTTAGTGATACATTCTCAGTATATGATGGTAACTACTTTGAGCAGATTCAGGCCCAAATTTTCACTTCCTTATTAATGTAACAGTATCTTCTGGGGTAGCCTATGAAAATGCTTAAAGTCACAAACTCTCAAATGTTTGTTCCCTTGCATCCATGGGGCCCTTGGGTGAATGGTTTGGAAACCGGGACTGCGATAGAGTGCTTCTATCTATTCCATTTGTCTCTAAGGTAGATGAAACTTGTCAAACTGGGAAAACAGTGTTCCATTCTTCAAAGGTTCTGACCACTTCTGATTAGGTCGGGGAAAAATAGTAATTGAAAATCATTTTTTAAAATGACAGAATCTCATTTTAAAATATGTACATGCTTTTGAAGGCAGTACTAAGATGAAATCATATGTAAAACTGCCACTGTAGCCAGGGTTTCAATTTTTTCTGATCTATATTTGAAAAGCAGGAAGAAGAGAAGATGATGTTGCTATGGGAACCAGGACATCTTGCTTTGATATAGCATATTATGAAAAAGATACCTAGAATGAAATTAAATTTTGTATGTGTATCTGTATATATGCTGCATTGTTCAATAAAACCATATTTTGTGCAGAATTTTGTTTACTATTCTCAACTCTGACAGGAGGGAGGGAGAGAAGGAAGGAAGTTGAATATGTGAGTCCACATTATTTATTATAACAGACTCCTTGTTTTTTAAGCAGAAGTTTATGGCCAAATAATTTGTATGCATCAAAATCTTTCTTGAAATGTAGATGCAAAATGCTATTTACAGTACATTGTTTTATTTACAGTACTTTTGTTTTGAAGATATTCTTAATATTGCCAGTTAGCAAAATATATGACATCAATAAATCATCTACCTTTTACATAGAACATCCAAAATGTTTTCCAGGATAGGCTTAGGCTAGGAATTTTAAGACAAAAACCCTTTGCTGTTTGGTGCTTTTCAGGAACTAGATTAGGTACAGATTCCAACTGGTTCTGGTCCTTTCAGTAGCATTACTACTATGGATTATTGTATCTTTCTGAGGCAATGAGCCAATAGGGGATTTTGCTAGAGTAGCTTGTAATCTTATTTGGTTGAGTAAACACAGAAGAGCCTGCTGGAGGAGTCTGGTTCAGTTTTAAGGCCATGGCCTCATCAAATCTTGATTTTCTCCATTATCCTTTTAAACCTCTTAAATGAAACCATTAGACAATCTGGGCATGGCTTCCTTTATGGTGATAATACTGCGTCTCCCATCCCTTTTGGGAAGGCTTGCTAGACTAACTATTTCATTTTCTAAACTGGTTAAGTTCCTTCATTGATTGTAGGAACACTAGTGTAATGCATCTACATTTCAGTAAAATGTTTTTCAAAGTATTTCATGATATTCTACTTTGTAAACCAGCAAAGAGTGGTTGATTGGCAAGAAAATCAAATGGATATATATAGCTGGTTTGAAAATATTTAGTATCTGCATTAACAGTTTCTCAAACCAACAGGGTATGTCATGGGTGATGGACAAAAAAGCAGTGGGAATAGGAGCAAGTTTCGACTTCTTGATAGCTTCCCCATTGAGTCTCCTTGTGGGAAACTGGCAGGGAACATCAGAAATCCTTCCCTCCCTCTTCCTTTAATAAAGGATTTATCAGGCCCAGTCCAAGAACATAAAACAATCCAGCCAAAGTCCATTTCTTTATTTCTTCACACCAAATGGACAGAATCTTGCCAGACTGAACCTTTACTACTCTTACCTTAATGGATATAGCAAGAGATTCTAGGAGTGGCTATCTCTGATTCCTATCCAGTTGTTTCGTTTTGCTCCTCCTTGGAATGAATTCCCTCTTGGGAAACTGCCGTTTCACTGTAGTCCACCATACCACCTCCCCCTTTGTAGGCACAGTCCATCACAGGGTATCCCTGATACCCATTCTCAGCAATGAATTTACATTGTGGAAAAATGATTTAAGATACTGAAAGCAGAAGCTGTATTTGTTTACTTGCACCCAAAGCACAGCCCTGATGAATGTAGATCTTCAAAGTATTACTAATGTTGCTCAGCAAAATTATATGCACTTAAGAATAAATGATTTTATTTGCATCATGTAAAACTTTAGAACTATGATCAATTATGGCAAGATATATTCAGCAAAGATTGTTTTGCCACAATCAATCAACATTACAACATTATAGAATTTGTAATCTTCCCATTCAAAGTTGGATTTATCTATGTTTAAAACATGAACCTCTATGGAATGGAAGGAGAGGGATGAAAGGACAGAATTTGTTTCTTTCTTACCTTTTGTAACTTCTGAAATAAAGTTTATATGCGAGCATGTAACATTAGTTCCTATCAGGGATGGATTACTGTAACATAATTGAGAGTCCTGAGCTAACATTACAGTACTCATACCAGCTATGCATCTCAGCTTCTAATAGTACAAGTTAATATTTAAATTGAAAAATATTAAGATTTGGTAAACTATATGTTTCACTCTATTTTTCCTGTAACTGTTTGTAAATGATAGCATTCCTTTTCATATACAAGATCAATTTAACAAAGCAAGTTTTTCTTTTTCTTATTTTATACCTTATGTACAAATTCTATACAAAGGTGATTTTTCTTTTCAAAGTGTTTTCCAGTCAAAATGAATATTGTCTTTCATTTTTTAAATTTCTCTGAAGTTCAGTGGGATGAATCTGCGATACATATCTTTATTTGATTTGAAGTTCAAACATTTTATACAATTTTAAAAATGACTTTTATTAAACTAGCATTTCATAATATTGTCTATACCGTGGCAATATTCAGGAAGAAAAAATCATTTGGATGACATTCAACATTTCAATATGAATAATCTAGAATGTTTTACAATCTCGTTGAATGCATTCAATTCAACATCTGACATCATATAACATGCCAATGAGCACTGCATTACTATAAATTTTCTCCATGTGGGACTATTAATGCATTGAATTAAAAAAGACTATAAATGTCCTAAATTGCATGAGCAATTAATGTACCCCTTTCATGCTCTTAAAATCAAATATTCCTAGAGATTATAGATCTGTTGTTACATATGTTATTCAGGATAATTTATATACAGCAAAAACATATTAGAGAATTTAAACAGTACGTAGTTTATTTATATTTGCTGACTGAAACAGTGATTCATCTGAATTGTTTACATATTTGACACACAAAGAAAACATTACTATTCCTGAGTTTTCATACAACATTTATTCTATTTTCTTAATTGCTAACTAATGCCACCTTTCCATCAAATGATGTTCAATAACCTTGACAACTTGTCTTGATAAAACTTGAATGGAGACAGCTTGGTAATTTATAGTTATAGTGAAAAGACCAATTACATTTATAATGCATAAATTTTATATATATACAATGATGTAGAATCAGATCACAATTCCAAAGTCTTTTTGAAAAGTTCTAATATTTATAATGTGTATATTAGAGATTTCAATCTCAGTTCAGTTCTTGATTATGGTCACTGACCAATATGTGTTTCAATTCACTTTCCATAGATAAAATGCCTACCATTCTGTCATTTCACAGAAAAAAATAAAGATAAAAATAGCAACTTGAAAAATCTTGGGAATGTATGTTGATAAGTGGAAGATATGGTGTAAGAATTCATTCCTTGATTTGATGCCTACAGTTTATGTGTTTCTAATTCTACTTTATCTTCAGTCTGTAATGATTCAGATTCACTTTGAGCAACAGGTGGTCTCAGTATGATTTCTGGGCCTCCTCCATAGATTGACTGTAGAAAATTCCATGTTTCTTCGGAAATCTGTCCAGAATCAGCTCCTAAAAAACACGTATTTCCATAAATTTTGCCTGACATTTTAAAAGATTAAATCTGGAAAGCACTTCAGTATTTATAAATAACTGAATATAAAAAACTCAGGTTTAAGAAGTTTAGTATTATCTGGATTGGTCTGTGACTGTTGTGATATAGATGATATAGCTCAAGCTATTTTGTACCATTTGATGTTATTTTGTCTTTTTGAGTTATTATATAAAGGAGACTTATAAGGAATCTTGAAGTGACATAATTTCTTTCACAAATTTTACATTTTAAAATACCTGTTCACAAATTTTCAAAGTTTAATTTTTGTACCATAAAGGTAGAAATATCCGTTTTTTAAAAAATTGTATGTTCAGAAAATCACTGTAGCGAGATGACAAAGCCATTTCTCTACAAGTCACGTTGAACTACATATAGTCTTTTAGAGACAAATTCAGAGTTCCTTTTTTAAGAGCAATAACAAGTGTTAAATAGAAGATTTTTGTCACATACATGTTTCAAGTACTGCTCCTATTTAGTAGTTAATTCTATAAAGAATTCTATTGCCAATAAAGAATTCTATACAACTAGATTACAACATAAGCCTGTTGATGCAGCAGTATTTAAAGACGTTTTAATTATAGCTGAATGCTAGAGAATAATGTGTGTAATTTCTTCTTTTTTCTACATTATGTGAAGTGGGATATACTGAATCTATATGAGAAGCTAACTGGAGAATCAATGAATTCAATCCATCAGTTAGAACAGAGCTGGAGGGGACCTTGAAGGTTTGTAGTCCAACCCCCTGCTCTGAAATGGACCCTATACCATGTCAGACAAGTGGCTGTCCAATATTTTCTTTAAAATCTCCAATGATGAAGCAGCCACAACTTCTGAAGGCAAGCTATTCCACTGGTTAATTGTTCTCACTGTTAGGAAGTTTCTCCTTAATTCCAGGTGGCTTCCTTCCGTGATTAGTTTCCATCCACTGTTTCTTGTCTTGCGTTCTGGAGGCTTTGAAAATAACCCTCTTCGTTTGAATTCCCCATTCCCAATGTGGAGCTTCCACTATATGCTATACTTTTGAGAACAGAAGGGGCTTATTTGTTTATGGAACTGTTAATCACATAGGAAAAATGTACAGATCATACACAAAACAACCATAAATGAACATGACCATTGGTAAAATTGCATGCAGAGAAATATTATCAGTGTATTCATACCTTGTTTTAGAACAAGCAAACCACATTTACTGACACCAATTTTGGTATTGTCAATGGGACCTGGAGGATCTAATGAAATAAAGTATGTTACAATGTAAGATAAGTCTAATTAAAGAAACAAAAGCCTCAAAGAAAATTCCTCTCATATTTTATAAATTATTTTAAAACTCTACATAATAAAACATAGCAAAATACACATTTCAAACTGGGATGTACAATTTGAAACAGCAGCAACAGTTTGAATAATGTTGTTTGTAACTGAAAGATATCCACCCATTAAACCCTTTATCAAGGCTCCCCAAACTGCAGATCCAATAGAACTATTTATCTATATGCATAGTTGTCATGTATTCTTATTAGGTGTTGTTTTATTTTATTTAACATGCAGAATTCATTGCACTGCCCTATGATTTCACTGCAGTTATTTACTACCTAATTGTGATCTTTATATAGCATGTTCTTGCAGTCTCTTTGAATTACAAAAGTACTCACCGTTGTCCTTGCCCTTCACAAACGCTTCCCATTCTCTGAACCACTGCATACTGATGCAATAGAATATAGATGGAGACTCCTCCTCTTGGAATGCTCTGTTCAACTGAGGGACAGAAAGAAAATTCTAAAAGCAGATGTGAACAAGCCTAACATAGCTGCCTTAGATTCACTGTTACTGCCCTCAAAACTTTCCAAAATTACAAATAGTAAGTGCATATTCACAAATTAAGTACTTAATAAGTGTTGGATCAACGTTCCTACTATGATTTTAAAAAAGAAAACAAAAGCACATCTCTACATAGTCTCTGCTAATGTATCTATATACTTCTAAACCTCATTATTCCTGTAACCTTCAACTGACTGAAACGGTGCATCATAAGGTGACAAATTTTGAACCAAGGTACCTCAAATGGGTTAACTTACAGAATGCATCCAAAATCCAGTGGCTATGACATCCATGGAATTGAAATTTTGCAAATTGTATAAAATATTTTATGACAACAATCATTAAACTGTTTATGGCAAGATACAAAATGTCATAAAACATTTCCTGTGTTGATGTTTAGCTGTGTTATATAGTTCAACACAGGCTATTTTTTAGGAGATAACATTTCTGAAGGTATCTCAACTTTTCCAGTGAAGGCAGTACATTAGGAGTTTTGTCACTGTTGAAGGCATTGACGAACCTTTTAAGGAAATATTTCTGGAAGGATGACCTAGCTAATCATGGGTTGTTAATTATACTACTAAATTTCTATGTGTAATCCTTAACTGGGCAAAACAGTGCATCATAGAGCAACAGTTTTTTAATCAAGGTTAGTCAAATGGCCTAACTTAAAGAATGTGTCCAAAATCTGGAACTCCTGTAGAACTGAAATTAGCAAATTTTGAGAAACATTTTGATATGCAAATTATCATAAAACATTTTGTAATATAATACATTTCCTGTGGTCAACTCCTGATGCTTGACTATGCTATACAATTCTACATGGGCTACTTTCAAGGCAGATACTTCTCTGAATATCTCCTGAATTTTAAAGAAGGAAATAATTTCTGAAACAATGACTCAATGGTCAAGGATTATCTATTTATCATTAAAACTTAGGGTATACAATGTTGCTTAAAAGTTCGTGAACCCTTTTGAATTTCTGCATAAATATGACATAAAATCTGTTTTTCACACAAGTCCTAAAATTAAGAGAAGAGAAATACTGAACATTCAAAAGGGTTCACAAACTTTTAAGCACCACTATCTATATAAGCTCTAATAATATTCATTATCCTTAGAAAGCATATCATTGAAAATAAATGGATATTATATATACATTTTTTAAAAATCCCCAGCTCCTGAAAATTTCATATTGTGGCTTTTTCCACATCCTGTGTAATGCTTCGTCCTGTAATAACCATTTCCTTTTCAGTCAGAAGTTGTTCTTCACAGATTGTAAATTTTCTATGATTTTTTTCTCAGTTCTGAAATTCTCTATTATGACATGCCAAAATGGATGCTAAGAAAATATGAAACTTTACATTTTATTAGCAAGAATAATTATGAATTATTTTGAATAATTTTAAAATATTAAGCTTAGTTTGGATGTTCACTTTTTTCTATTTGCAATGGAACTTTGTCCTTTGATGGGTCCTACTACTGGAAGAACTGAGGTAGTCTATTTTATTTTCCCTTTTAAAGCCCACATATTACTACATTGTTTTGAAGAAGCTCTCAATACCTCTGATCCCCAATCAAACTCTTTGGGGACAAAGAAAATTTGTGAAATGAATAAAAATGTTCTATATGTAGCTCACAATGTCTCAAGATAAAAGTTATTGATTTTAAATATTTCTATCTCAAACAAATACATGATTTAACAAAATAGAAAAAACATATTTACCCGAATAAACATTTCCAGTTCTGTCTTCCGTCTTTTTTCTATTTTTTCTGTTTCCATTTGACAGGTATAACATACATACAGATGATTAACTGCTGGTCCTCCACCATACCTGTAACAATAAATTATTAAATAAATCTCCATTTATTAGATTTTATAGCATCAAACACTATATTTAGAAAGCAAACTTTTTTTGTTCACATTTTTTTTACTTTTAAGTAGAAATAAGCCACACATATCTGAATTAGTTGCACATGGTATATCAATTATTCCCAAACTAGTTCTGATATATCAAAAAGTGAATATCTTTTTTTACACCTTAAAAATAAGGGTGATTCTACTGTTTACTTTTTCCAGATCATATACAAAACAGTATTGTTTGTTTTTATTCTGCTTTCTAATACATTTTTCATTGAACTGTTTCTTTGTTGCTTGATATAACAGAATCTTTGATTTATTACACATATTTTGACTAAAAAAGTTTGAAATATAATGCATGATTTTATAGTAATGTTTGTCCTCACCGAAATGAAAGAAATAATTGCAATGTAAAATCTTTGGTGACATACTATTTTTCTGCCATGGTAAATCTGTAAACTTTTTAAAAGATTTTAAAATCTTTTTAAAAGATTCAGAAAAACCAAGACAATCATATTGTAGTATTAAAAAATATCAATTCAGAATTGTTACTTTCACAATATACAACTTTTATCCTCTTCAGAAAACAGTTTATCACCTTTCCTTCTGTACACATTGACATTTATATATGGGATTTACAGCAATCCTCAACATACTTACTCAAAATTTCATTTGTTTAATAGGGTTTATTCTTGAGAAAATGTGTGTGACAGTATCTGCTTAATTATACCACATTTGTTTGAAAGTTTGTCAGCCAGAAAAAGTATTTAATTCTTTAAAATAAATATCATATTAAGTCCCTACTTTGTAATGCCTGCTTTATCTACACATAAATATATTATAGCCCATTTTGGAGGACGCTATAGTACTTTTAAAATATTGCAAGAGTATGTATGTTTGAATTAGTGCCTATAAAGAACTGATTATGGAGAAGTACTATATTAAGGCAAAGAGATCAAGTTTTCTCTCTAATGTACTAAAAGTTTCTGTTATTTCTGATTTTTAAAAGAAATTCTCCAAATTTCTTTTAAGTGATGCATTTTAAAGAAAACCTAGCAAAGATAGATCAGACCTTGAATTAAACTACAGTGGAGTAAATCTAAAGAGTGGAGCAAATCTTACTGGGGACAAAAATATTCTATTGAAAACAGCAACACTAATGCACTAATACTATAATACCTACTCACATAATTCTATTTACAGATTGCTGTTTCAGCCAGCAGATGCATTTGTATTTAGAAACAAAGTGAAATTAATTGGTTTTCTCTTTCCCTAATCCTGAATCATCCTTGTCTCATGCCAGTTCACACATTATCAGATGGGTAGTAGAGGTGCATGCATGCAAGTGAATAAATGAAAACAATATTTCTGCTTTCTGTTTATAGATGTTTTGCTAGATTAAAGAGGTTTAGAAAGTGCCAGTCCATCACAGGATTCAGTATGTTCTGTACTACACTATATGCAGATGTTCCAATTAACTTCTCTTTGATAATGTTATTATTTCCTTAGCATAATAAAATCAGGCATCAAATGTAATCTGTTTCACAATTAAGTTTACCTGCTGTACAAATTATCCCATATATTCTGAGGAAGCATTACAACCAGATCTTCTATAAAAGAAGCTTTGTGTGGAGGAACTCCTATGGAAAAATAATTTTAAAAAATTAAATATTGAAGAAACATTGAAGTAATGCAGTTTTTCAGCAGCAGTAAAAACATAAAACATCTGTGAAAGAAACAATTTACTGTCCTACTGTTTTATATTAAAGCTTCTGAGTTTCTACCCCAAAGATAGGTGCAATCTAATTTATCTACAGAATTAAACTGTAGCCTAACAAGTCATGAGTAATAATTAAGGACATACATATTTTTTACTTTCAAATAGCAAGTTATCCAGAGTTTGTGTCTGTAATTCTAACAATAAACCAGTTAGCTTTACATTTGAAGAAATGGATTCTACATAAGAAAAATTTAGGCTGCGATCTGGATAATCAAAATACAAATTAACTGACTACAGAGTGAAATTCTTATTTAACTGAATAAAAAATTCCAATTAAAAATTGTAAGGACAAAAATACATAGGATGGCAAAAATGGTCAAAAACTCAAGTTACAGAAAACAGTAGGATTCATTGTTCCAGATAATGAAATGTTATCTTCATAAGAGAATAGTTTTATATGATTGTAGACTCACCTCCATGTATGCAGAGAAAATCATTATTTGAAATAGGTCCTGGTTCAGCAAAAGTTCTGAATTTATTCAGCCATAAACGTGAAATATAAAATTGAAGGAGGCTTGGTTCCATAACATTAAGGCTTGACACTCTCTCTCTCTTTTTTTTAGCTTCTTCGTTACTTTTTCTTTTGAAAAAAGGCAATATTAACATTAGTTAATATGTACGCTTTGAAATGAGTAGTGTTAACAACAGGTAATCTCTACATATTGATGGAGGAAAGGACCTCATCCAGACTTGTGTTGAAATAAACTAAGAATCTTTTTTAAGATCTCTATTACTTTGTATGACTAAAAATATTAACTTTACGATAGCTAAACTCAATATTGCATACTATGTGCTAATTTTCAATTTAAAAAGTAAGGTTACTTCAAATCTTGATATCTTCAAAATATTTGAGTTCATGATAAGCTGAACTTGGAACTACTCTTTAGAACCAGAGAAAAACATATTAATTCCTGCAAAGGAGCACTTTGAAAAAAAGCCATATTGAGTTACAATTAAAGCTAATAAAGCCTCTAACAATTGGGAATGACTATCCTGTTTTTTTCCCAACTGTTTGTTATGAATAACAGACTTGTATCAGTTTTTAAAAAAAAGCTTTCTAGCAAAAGAGAGAAGGAAAATGTTTTTGTAAATTCTCTCCATCTTTAGTTCTGTCATCAGCTAGCCAGAGAAGAATTTTACAAGTTGTAAGACCAAAAGGAAGATTTGCAGTACTGTCTCCCTTCTTTTTCTTCCTGTGAGAACATCGACTAAGCAAAACTCTGCTCAAACGATACTTTCACTGACAGTGACAACCTCTGCATCTAACCATTGTTTTGCAACTTCAAACTTGCTTTCTCACCTGTAGAAGAGAACATAAGCTTCTGCATTTTGAATAGTTGATTCGGTTACTTCTGTGACACTTTGATCATCAAACTCATACCATCGATTATTTAAATTATTTCGACAATAAGCTATATAATGCCCATCTAAATTAAAGAACAAAATTAAGAGAATTTTTTTTTGTTTTAAAATTGCAGGAAAAGCAGTTTGGTACAGATTAATGTAATATTTTACATCAGCTGCATAATGATGTAACATACCACACTCATAGCCTATGAAAACAGATTATATATACTTACTGATTGCAGTTCCATGGTGGCAGATGACAGACAAAAGGTCATAAACTGCTATTTGAGCAGGACTGTCTTTAGCAAGAAAAGGTTGAAGATCAAGTCCTTCCAAAGGAAAGGATACATGAGTTCCAATTTTTGTGGAAAACATAAGATCATGTCTGAATCTTTTGAGATGAATACATAAAATCTGTGAAAAACAATTGACAGACTTATTTGAAAATGGATGTTTATCTTTTATTTTAATATTTAAGCCACAGATTTCTTATTAAACGACTAATGACTTTTTTATTTCTTCATAGAAAATGAAATTACCACAGAAATCTTTATTTAATCTCCTTATTCTATAGCACACTGTGGTTTCTTTAGGAAAGTGGGTAATGAAACAAGAGATGTCTTAAGTCTTTTCTGCAACCTCCAATTTTACTCCTTTGCTCTCAGTATTTAGTTGTGGGGTTGTTTTTACTGCTCCATTTGAAAGTGCTTTATGACATCACAATTACATCATAGCTATTATATGATACAGCTAGCAATCATCTATATTTGTGCCTCAAACTCCTTGGTAAATATTCTTTACTAGTATTTCTTTTTAAGAATATTGATTGGGTTAGGGTCTCTGACATGTTACCCATCACTAATGAAGGTTGTGACCTGAAAAAAGTTGTGAACAACATGGCAACAACAATTATTATTATGCTTGGCACTGTTCTACACAAACATTGCTAAAGGGAAACTACACTGACATGACATGTTAATAATGTGTGTGCGTATGGGAAGTTCAAGAACTTGGCCAGAGGGTTCATTCAACCTAGTCGAGCGCATATGGCTGCCCCAGTCCTCTTCCGGGAGAAGAAGGATGGAGGTCTTCGCCTCTGTGTCAACTTTCGTGGTCTGAAGGGAGTAAGGGTAGAGCCCCTGTATCCCCTCCCATTGATAAAGGATCTCTTGGCCACGTTGGCTATAGGCAAATATTTCACCAAACTAGATCTACGGGACGCATATTATAGAGTCCGTATTAGACAGGGTGATGAATGGAAGACCACTTTTAACTGTCCGCTCAGCAGTTATAAATTTCAGGTCATGCCATTCAGACTACAGGGTGCTCCGGCGGTATTTATGCAGTTAATTAATGGTCATTCGTGAATTTTTGTATCGCGGTGTATTAATATATTGCGATGATATTCTAATATCTACTGGCACTATGGAGGAACATGTACACCTAGTCCGTTGAGTGCTAGGAAAACTTCTGGAGACGAAATTATTTGTTAAAATGTGTAAATGCGAATTTCACCGCACTGAATTGGACTACCTAGGCTATAGGATATCCAAAGACGGCCTGGGGATGGATCCTAATAAAGTCGCTGCCGTATTGGAGTGGCAAGCCGCGGGGATGAGGAAGCAACTGCAGAGCTTCCTCAGATTCACTAACTTCTATATAAAATTCATCCCATCGTTTGCCCTTATAGCATTGTCTCTTACGAACCTTCTACGGACCCGGGGAATTGATGGAAAACCAAGGTCAGGTCAACGCATAGAGTGGTCTTTGGAGTGTCAAAAGGCTTTCAAGGACTTGAAAGCTCAGTTTGCTCGAGCCCCTATACTCCAGCATTCTAATCAGCAGAAACTGTTCATAGTGCAGGCGGATGCAAGTGATGTGGCTGTTGGAGCTGTGTTATTGCAGGCTACTGAATGAGACCACTTACAGCCGTGTACCTCTAAAAAAATTCACCCCTATGGAGCGGGGGTGGGCTATAAGGGAAAAGGAAGCGTTCGCTGTGCGATGGGCACTCTTCAGTTGGCGGCACATATTGGAGGGAGTGCGTGAACCGTTTGAGGTCTGGATAGACCACAGGAACCTAATAGCCCTACAGGAAGCTTTCGCCCAAACAGGTACAATGGGCCCAATATTTCCAGCAGTTTAATTTTGTATTAAAGTATATATCTGCGGGGAAGAATTTTCTGGCCGATGTCCTATCTTGTATGCCAGTTTAATAGTAAATGGGATGAAGTGGTGCAGGCCATGATACTGAACGGTAGTCAAGGAGGGAGGGCAGCAACCAGTATAGACATGCAGCAAGGATGGGAGGAGTCATTAAGGGAGGCCTTAACTAATGACCATTGGCTACAGGACAATAAACATTCAGAGAGATGGGTAAGCATGGAAGGGTGACAGATTGTACATTCCAAAGGGCTTGTGATGGCTGTACTACAAAGAGGTCACAATGTCAATGCTGCTGGACAGTTCGGGTTTCTCAAGACCTTACATCTTACACGACGCCAATTTTGGTGGCCACATATGCAGGGGGACATAGAGGCATATGTAGCTAGCTGTCCTATCGGTGCGAAATCCAAACCGAGGCCAGGGAAATCCCTTGGCCTATTGCAATCAGCGGCCAACCCTAGTAGACCATGGGACGAAATCGCCATGGATTTCGTAGTGGACCCCCCTGAGAGTAATGGGAACACGGTTATATGGACTGTCATAGACCTGTTTTCCGAACAAGCCCATTTCATCCCATGTAGTGGATTGCCGTCAGCCTGGAAGTTAGCCAAACTCTTCATCCAACATATCTATCACTTGCATGGGGTACCCCGTTGCATTATTTTGGATGGGGGTGGGTGGAATTTATGGCTAGATTCTGGAGGAACTTTATACAAGCCATAGGCTCGACACAAGGGCTCAGTTCGGCTTTCCACCCTAGCACAAATGACGCAGCTGAAAGAGCCAAAGCTATGGTGAAACACTATCTGTGTTGTTATATCTCCTATCAACAGAATGACTGGTCGTATCTGTTGCCATTTGCCGAAGTTGCTTATAACAATGCTGTGCATCGTAGTACTGGCTTTACTCTGTTCCAGATTGTTACGGGACGGGACTTTGTAGCTATACCAGAGCTAGAAAACCTATCGGATACCAGTTCGATACCGCAAGAATGGGCTGATAAGATACGGACACTATGGCCACAGGTTAGGGAAGCGTTGGATAAAGCAGCAATTGAATACAAATCCCAAGCAGACAAGAGATCACAATTAGAGCCATTAAAAGTGGGGGGGTTAGTATACCTTTCTACTACGTATAAAAAATTGAGGATACCAAACCGAAAACTAGGACCGAAATATCTAGGTCCCTTTCCTGTAACCAAAGTGATCAACCCTGTCACTGTAGCTCTGAAACTCCCGCCTCTACTGGGCAAAATCCACCCCGTTTTCCACAGCAGTCTCCTAAAACCCATAACCGCGATTAGAGACAGTCCAAACCGTCCTGGACCAGTTAGGGATGAACAATATGAAATCGACGAGATATTAGACTCCAAGATCAGCAGAGGGAGACTTAAATATCTCGTTCAATGGAAAGGGTACCCTTATGAGGAGGCTTCATGGGTATCCACAGAAGTCGTTAATGCTAGTTGGTTGCTTAGAAAGTTTCATAGAAAGCATTCTCTGAAACCACGAGCTGTTGTTAACACATCCACTTTATGTCTTGCAGAAAGACCTTTGGTGAAGGGGAGCCGCCTGTCGAGTCTAATATCCTGCTTCACATCTTGGGGCTGGGATATGAAAGAACACGGAGAACACAGACATTTATGCATTTGGGGGGTGTTGGTAGCACTGGGGTAGGCGGTCAGGTGCGGGGACTCAAGGTGCATCGGGGATAGGGCTTAGGAGCCACGACACCACGAGGCACGCAGTGATGACTGGGACTGTGCTGGTATGCTGGTGACGCACTACAGCTGAGGGTCGACCGGGCCGTGACTGACGCCGCTATTCCATCCGCTGAGTCACTGTGCAAGGGGCAGGGTCTGGGCGGCGCCCCACAGCTGACGGCCTCACAGGTGATCGGCAGGCGTGTCAGGCGGGCGGACAGGGTGTTAAAAGCGCTACAAGCCACACGCTTGTAGCGCCAACTTCAAATCATTACGACTGCAGCGTTTTCTCAGAGCCAGTGAGATTAAACCAGCATCACATCCATAGTGTTGTCTTTTAGTGTTATTTGTGGGTTATCACTTCGTTTTGTCCGAGGATCCTGAGAATATCATTTACAGAATGATGTTGTTGTTATATTTCCTTAGGAAAAGATCTGTTTTAAAAAAACCCAAAATAATTTTAATCTTCCCAAAAACTTTCAAATTGGGGAATCCATCCAAAAAGTATCACACTGATCTCAAATGATCCTAATATAATTCTTTGTAATCCAAGTTATCGGTAATATTTTATCCTGAATTATTTTAGTTATTAGGTAATTCTCAAGAGCCTGGAAATATTTTTTAAAAATTTTTTTATTTATATGCCGCCCTTCTCTGGAGACTCAGGGCGGCTTACAATGCATTAAGCAATATTCAGCTGACCTTTGCTGATCTTAGAAGCTAAGTAGGGTCAGTCCTAATTAGTATTTGGATAGGGGACAGTCTGGCAATGAAAAACCACACTTCCAAGAAAATTACATGAATGCAATGACCAGGAAACAAATTAGACTAAACTTTAATTCTCAACATTGAGCATCTCTTAAGTACATTGATAATTACATGAAAAGCAAGAAACTTCTTATATTTTTAGGTAAGGTCAAAAATATACATATTTCTATGGCTGTTTAATATATGACGATACACATGTTAAAAGCAATTAGAGTTTTAGGATTATTCTCAATCACCTCAAAGGCAGCACTTTTCAGTGAAGGCCAAGCTCCAATATCCAACAGAATTACATTAAATTTAAACATGGTAAGTGAACAGCTTAAAATATACTAGTCTAACTATCTAAAACTGTTGTGTAGAATGTAACAATTGGTTCTCAAGACTGATAAGGGATTTAAGTGACTTTTGTAAATAATCAGCTGCACCCTTCCCCATTATCAATGAATCAATGCACCTTTCCAATGCACCGTAAGGTTCTGAAAAAAAAGACCTAGAAAATCTTAGCCATAGCATCACCTGAGCTGGAAAATACTACACTTGAGTAATACAAGAATTCTTGGTAATACAAGAATTCTTGTATTACCACTCTTTCATGAATCTTGCTAACTCTTAAAATTGTGGCTGAAAAAAACTTTTGGTTGAAGCAGCTACACATTCTGACAGAAAATGTAATTCAGGATAGGGACCATAACAACGTAGAGAAGAAATTGATTTGTTTGACTGTTATCTGTTAAACTGTTAAAAAGATTCATCCTGGAAAATGAAGAAATAGAACTGAATACAAGTCATGTTACATGAAGTAATTTGTTCTTATGTTCACACTAATTTATTACAAAAAGGGGGGAAAAGGACATTTTTATCCAGCAAAGCAAAGCACATTACCTCAGGGAAGTGTTGAACTTTGCAGAATTTTACTCCATTTCTTAACCTGAAATAAAGTTCACATTTAATAACATTGTAAAAAATATTGACCACAATGTTAAAAAAATTCTAGCTTTACTATTTTAAAAATGCTAACTAGAGAAAAATGGAATTAGAAATCTACAATTTTTCCCAGTTATCATAGCAATATATAAAATAAACATGACAACATATATAAAAAAACCCAACATATATCTTGGTAAAGTACTAAACTCAATAATAATAATAATAATCATCATCATCATCGTAGTCATCACTTGAAATACAACACGCCAGATATCACAGTTGTCGAAAACCAAAACATACAATTTATTGACATCGCAGTATCAGGAGATGCCAGATTTGAAGAAAAAGAACTGGAAAAAAATCATGAAATATTGCGACCTGGCCACTGAAACTACACAACTATGGATGAAACATGTAACAGTGATACCCATTGTCATCGGGGCACTTGGTACCATGTCCAAGAATTTTATAACATACATCAGCAAATTGCAGCTTCCTGGTTTAACACCAGCAGAACTGCAAAAAACTGTGCTACTTGGAACATCATACATCTTAAAAAGGTACTTGGTGATACCTAGGACGCTGGCAGCAACCCATATCAACCATTAGCACCAGTCAATGGTATTTGTGATGCATTTTTGAATGTTCAGTTGACTGAGTTTCATGTTTGATGAATAAAGATAATGATAATAATGATAATAATAATGATGATGATGATGATATAATTGGGTGCAATTCCAAAACATCAGGAGCATCACTTTGACACCATCAGTCAATTGCAAAAGGCAGCTTTATTGCAACAGCTTACATCCTGCAACAATATCTTTAATATTATTAAATAATATCTGCCTATCCCAGGCCCTTGGTTCGATAGGTGGACAAAAATACCAAATCCAATCCAAGCATCTGGCTGACTGCAACCAACTATAATCTATATTATAATAATGACAATGAAATGCCTTTTCTTTCCAACTATTTATTTCCTGCCTTTACAAATAGCTGAAGGCAAACATATTCCTCCTCCTGTTTTCCCCACAACAACCCCGTGATGGGTTGGGCTGAGAGAGAGTGAATGTCCCAAGATCACCCAGCTGCTTTCATGACCACAAATGAAACTTGAATTCAGTCTCCTGCTTTCTACCCTAGTCCCTAAACCACTAGACCAGGAGTGTCAAACTCACGTTGTCACAGCGTCGTCACATGACATATCGGGACTTTCCCCCCCTTTGCTAAACCAGGCGGGGCCAGCACGTGACGCATCCGGCCCGCGGCCTGCGAGTTTGACACCCTTGCACCAGGTCAAACTCCCTCTCAGATCAAACTGGTTCTAATGGAAAATATATGGCTGTAACTCTGAATTAAAAGTGTTAACCCGGAATCTAAAGTGTTTTCTTTAGTTTACTTGTTAAGATTTTACTGAATTCTGACTTATTATGAACAAGTAAGTATGAAATACCACACTGTCATTTGGTATCTTTTCAAGGTTGGCCAGGCCAAGAAACAGGCTCCTCAAGCACTACTGGACCTCTATTGTGACAGGGTATAATAACAGACTCTTGAAAGTCTGACAAAGTTTCTCTCACCTTCTCCTCTTACACCTTAAAGAATCTGACAAGGCAATCTTAAGTTTGTTTCTTACTGTCTCCTTCTTTGAAAAGCTACCTGGTTTTTAAATAACTGCTCTTGTATTCATTTTTTTAAAAAAAGTTATTTCTGTACTGCTCTACAGTGACCCAGACAGAACTGGTATGCAGTTCTCATTCATTCAGCAGATGGCAGCTGAAGTCAGGAGCACCTTTGCACAAAGCTTTCTTGTGTGCCAATTGTGTCATTTCCTTGATCAAGAGGTCCTCACAATCATTCATAAGACTATCTTTGTAGACCACTCAGAAGTTACAACTGGTCTAGAATGTAGCCATAGAATGTTACCTGTATAGCTCTTCATAGTTTAATCTAGTTACTAAGAGGGCTATCTTTCTCCTGTTATTTGCATTTGACCAGTTAGATCTGAGTGAGTTGATAAGTTCTAGTTGTAAACCAGTGTCTTCTTGAGGGCCTAAGAAACACACCTCAGTAGCTGGTTGTCCTGCAGAACAGCATTCCCCCTAAGTTTTGCATGGCTGCATCCTATTGGGCTTTTGTAAAGTTGTCAAAACCTGGCTCTTCTGACAGGCAAGATACAGCGATCGGTTCCCTAGTGGAGGCTGGCTGGGAAAATGTTTGTTTAGATATTCTTCACTGTTGCATATCTTGTATTTACTGCTGACCTTGCCTTTTTATACTTTTACTATTTTTTGCTTAATAGAAAATAATCTTAGTAGTTTAAATCATATGACGTTGAGGCAGCATACGAGTGATAAAATATAAAATAAAACAGTAACTGATAACGTTCAAACAAGTAGCAAGTCTAAATGATGCCTATGTTTTGTCTCGTTGGTTACATGCATAGCTCAGATTAGGCTCTGGCATTTGTCATGAAACTATTCCTGTTTAGTAGAGGCAAATTACTCCTAAGCATCTTTTATTAGGTTTCAAGGCTGCTTGGGCAGTTTTTCAAGAAAGCTTAAGAAGACAAACAATACTTAAAACTATTTTTTAAACAAATATTAAGTCATAATGGTTCATACAAAAGGGCTATTTTGCCAACTGAACTGTGCCTGTGTATATTTCATACATTACATCATATTCCTGGTTTCAATAGTTCTATAAATAAAAAAGGGTAGAAAAGTATACAAATTATACTTATATATATAAAGAGTTTAAATGTAGGTCACTTACTTTTTACATTTTTCACAACTGTACATATTGTCACCTGCAGACATTGTAAAGAAGAGAAGAACAAACATTATTCTAAAAATATAGAAAATTATCTTTTCCCCCTTTAACTCACACTAAATATGTTTGATTTTGCAATATGGTAAATTGATCCTAGCATTTTATAAAATACTTATCCTCGTGAATTGGGAAATTGTTCTTAATTGAAAATCCATACTATGGTTCAAAAGTTAATCTTTTGCAACTATATTTTCTGAATGTTAGTCCTTGAAAATATTTCTCAATTCAATTTCAACAATAATGTGGAGAAAACTCTAATATGCTTTCTGTTCTGTTAAATGTGAAACCTGATTCAATACAATAAATCACACAAAGTAGCTAAATTAGAATTTGATATTTGATAAAATATGAATCTCTTACCTTTCAATTCATCTCTAGCAAAAAAGGCAGCAAGACAATCTTGTAAGGTTACTGTTGGACCCCAAAACCAGCTAGGGACACATGAGACAACAAACCTGAAATATCATTGATAGAAAAACAGCAATTGTTCTGCTGTTATAGCAGAAACATCAATGCAGAAGAATTACTGAAGTAGTAGAAAGAAAACAACTAACCTTTTGAAATATTCCACAAAAAACGCAATCCAACCTTGAGGAGCATATGCTTCACCACAAGATCCTGCCTTGACAAGAGAGGACTGATGATTTGCAGAATGTAGCTTAGCAAGATCTTCCTTACCTGGAATAGGTAAAGACAAATCCTGGAAAGTTTCCAGTGTAACTGAAACCTATGGAAAATAAACATAAACACTTATTTGTCAATGTACTTAATTAAATTCTATAATTATATTTGCTTCTTTTAAACTTCTCATAAAACAAAACATAATACTGCTTATCTGCAATTATGCCACTTGATGGGAACTAACATATATTTAAGTTCACCATAAAATATGCATAAATATAAGTTACGGGTTCACTGTAAAGTATGAATAAATATAAATATGTACATAGATATTGATAAATATAAAAATATAAATAGTGCAGAGGATAAAAAATTAAAGAATTATGAAAAGGACTAGTCAAACATGTTTGGAAAATCTATCTCGGATAATCCAAGAATTATTATATTACATTTTTTTAAAAAATCCACATAGAAAGTGAGAAATTTTGCAAAAGCACTGTAAAACATACCCGATCGCATGTGAGACACTGTACAGAACTTAAAATAGAACCATCAAATATGTCTGATATAACACTTCGATATTTTTTGTTTTTCTTCTTTTTAGAGGAAGGTGTGGTTGGAACTAAAAGAGCAAAAAAGCATTACAAAATATTATTTGAACTATCCAGGGTTAATTAACAATAATTTCTTCATGCATTTTGGGAGGACAGGCAGCTAACAGTGTTTTACTCATTCATTATAATTCATGTCCATGTATCTCACCCCAATAGGATCAATCCACCCCTCCCATGCCAGCAGAGAGAACATGCTATGGGCTCAATCAGTCAGAGAATTCCAGTGGGAGGGGTTCCAGGAGAAAAGATCTCTCTGCCATGGCCACTGCCCTTTGGAACCTCATATCCCCAGAGGTAAGATCTGACACTCTTGACCTTCTGTAAGGACCTGAAGACCTGGCTCTGCCAGCGGGCCTGGGGCCCCAATTGTGGGGAGGTATCACTCTGGAAGTGATTAGTAAATTGAGATAAAGCCCCACCTCTACCTCTTTGTGCTTTCTCTCCCCCTTTTTTGATTTTTTTTAGCATAACTATGATTATTATTATAACTGTCTTAGTTTTAATGTTTGTAAGTGCCCAAATTTGCCTCTGGATGAGATGGGTGGCATACATAAATCCAGTGAATAAATAAATAAAAATTGTCTTCAGCTTCAGGGTAAACTGGTCTCAACCACAATTCTGCACAAAAGATGGTAATAATCATAGGATCATAGACTGTTTACAAGCAATTTTCATCTGCATTCTGAATTGTTCCAGCCAGTCCAGTATCTCAGTTTTATACCACAATAATTATATCATTCTATCTCATGCATGTATCAAAAAGATGATTTCATTTGCAATTCTTTGAGAAGCTGTAAGTATAGTCTAATGCAGGGGTGCCAAACTCAATCGCATTGCAGGCCATATCGTGATGTATCGTGGTGGGCATGGCCCATGCAGGCCATATGTGGCCTGCGGGCCGCCAGTTTGACCGGCCTGGTCTAATGGACTAGAGGGATAGAGTGAAACAGAATCTCAAAAATAATGTCAGCGAAATGCAGCTGGGTTTAGAAAAACGAACAGCCACCACTCAATTTATTAGCAGCTAAAGTAGCACAAAATATTTGCAAGGCTACCTTAGTATACATACTGCCAAAGTAAGTGTTAGAAGACACTAATCTACTTTACTTGATGTTGAAAAAGCTAAGCAAGGCCCAACTAGTATTTGGAGATATTTAAAACAAAATATAAAAAAAGCAATGGCAAACCATTTCTATGTTATAACATAGAAGTTGTCCATGTGATCAGCAGTTTAACTTGTCTTAAAATTGAGTATACTTCATCTTAGAATACTAGCAGATAATCTCACTTAAATGTTAGCTTTGGAACAGGAGATAAATTTACAAATGTACAAAATTATTTCAACTCAATTCAATGCAATAAATCAGAAAAGATTTTTTTAATGAGTCTTACTAGAAGTTTGAAAACCCTGCAAAATAAAGACTGTGATATTGGAAAATAGCACTGTATTTAAATAGCGCTTTGACAAACCTAGTAAAATGATGCAACTCCCAAAGGGCAAGCACAGATAAACAGAAATTACAATTGTAATGCTTAATCCCCAGATAAAAATTGTGAATGCTTGCCTTCACTTACATTGCTGCCTTACTTTTATGTGGATTGCAAAAAGGGCTAGCAATTACACAGTCTCTTAATACAACAGTGGACAACTTCCCTTGAGACAGGGGTGATTTCCCTGACTAGCTGTAGACTACAGACCAAAGTCTCTCAATTTTGGCAATTTTAAGGTATGTAGAGTTTAACTCCCAGAATTTTCATGCCATCTGGGGATTATATAAATTGAAACATCTTAAACTTTCCATTTCCCACTCTTCAAAATGTATTCTAAACCCACTGAAAATAGCCTAAACTCACATCATAAACTTTGGTAACAAAATGGCCAAATAAAAACAGATTTGGATTGTTTGGGGAAGCTGGTAGGACTAAAGATGGAAGTGAAGGAAAACTTTTCATTCCCACTATTTTTTTATAAAATAAAAATGGGTTCTGCTATGAAAAGTATGTGCATGTGCCTTTGCTTGCTTGCTTGCTTGCTTGCTTGCATGCATGCATGCATGCATGTTTAAGTTAAGAGTTAACCATACAAGAGGGAAAGTTAAATTTATCTGTTGAGATGCATGAGCTATCTACACAAATAAAAGCTGAAATTTATCAAATCAATGAACAAATGCCCACATTTCATATTTATGATCATACATTATACATTATATTCTAGCCTCTTCTTAATACTTATTCATCTCTGTCCTACAATGAAGGGTTTTTTTTCTTTTTCTAACTGTAAATTACACATTTGAGAGAGAGGACAAACCTAGAGAAAGCTTTCATGACAAATGCCATGTTAATAGGTGAACTGTTAAGTGATTATTACAGAGACTAAGAATTGCTTTGTACACTGGAGGCATAGAACATCATTATTAGTGCTACATTTTGTCATACTTTTGTTCATTGTTAATTTAGGTGTCCCAATCCTTTTCTTCCTTTTGCATAGGTCTTCCATTATTCACATATATACTTAAAAATGGTAGAATTTTATCCTGATTTTGGTGAGACCACTGGGCATTACAATTACTTCCTATCTATCTTTCTAAAGTCAGTAAATTCAAAAACATTTCATGCCACAGAGATCAGAACCACTTGAGCAAGGTGATAGTATGGCACACTAGTGCTTAACATGTTTTAATGTAGAAAGGATGCTGCATAAGCTTGGAAAACACATAACGGAGAAGGCAAATCTTAGGCAAGTTCATGAAATAGGAATTTATGTTGTTCCTTTGGATACTGCCTAACCTCTGCCTGAGACTGTCCCCCCAGCCTCAAGACTATTTTATTTATTTATTCATTCATTCATTCATTCATTCATTCATTCATTCATTCATTCAATTTTTATGCCGCCCTTCTCCGAAGACCCAGGGCGGCTCACAATACACTAAAAAAATCACTATAAAAACACTTAAAAATTAAAAACATTAAAGATTAAACCCATTCACACTGTTCATGGCCGGATCTCATCAGATCGCAAAGCAAGATCAACGGCCCCAGGCTTGCTGGAAAAGCCAGGTCTTCACCGCTTTTCGGAAGGCCAACAGGGTGGGGATGGTCTGGACCTCAGGAGGTAACTGGTTCCAAAGAGCTGGGGCAGCCACAGAGAAGGCCCTTCCCTGCGGGCCTGCCAGCCGGCATTGTTTAGCTGACAGGACCAACTCTGTGGGATCTTACCGGTCGCTGGGAGCTATGCAGTAGAAAGCGGTCTTGAAGATAACCTGGCCCTGAGCCATGTAGGGCTTTAAAGGTAATAACCAACACCTTGAATTGTGACCGGAGACCAATAGGGAGCCAGTGCAGCTCGTGGAGAATTGGTGTAATGTGGGTGTACCTAAGTGCACCCACGACAGCTCTCGCGGCTGTGTTCTGGACCAACTGTAGTCTCCGAACACTTTTCAAGGGTAGCCCCATGTAGAGCGTGTTGCAATAATCTAACCGTGAGGTGACAAGGACATGAGTGACTGTGAGGAGAGCTTCCTGATCCAAGTAGGGTCGCAATTGGTACACCAGGAGAACCTGTGCAAAGGTCCCCCTAGCCACAACTGTCAGATGTTGCTCTAATCTTAGCTGTGAGTCTAGGACACCCAAATTGCAAGCCTGTTCTGAGGGGGGCAAATTCTCCCCCTCCCCCCAGAACCAAGGATGGACAATTGACATAGTCTTTACGAGGCAATACCCATAGCCACTCGGTCTTGTCTGGGTTAAGTCTGAGCCTGTTGACTCCCATCCAGACCCTCACAGCCTCCAGGCACCAGCACATCACTTCTGTTATATGTACACAAGAGTACATATAACAGAAGATAAAAGGAAATTAGGAATTAGTTCTATCAGCATGACATTACTATGTAACCCAAGCTAATGCTATGCATGTAAGCCTTTTAATAACTTTCAAATAATATTCATACAATCACCTGAATATCTGCTGTGTATTTGTACCTTCACTGTTTCCTGATTATTCAAAAGTTCAGCTGTTTCACGGAAACCGTTTATATCTTTTTCTGTGTCGTCCATAGAATTTGTTCTATTCATTTTGGTACACAAGGATCTCTCTTTTCTATAATCTTTAGATATATTTCCATCCTCCTCAATTAACATTGCATTTTCTGCAGGGTCGTCTGCTACAGGTTTTGACCAAGGATCATTTTCTACCTTATCATTGTTAACACATGATTGAAAATCTGCATCTGATTGGCATTTTTCTTCTTCCATTCTCTCCTCAACATTTGTTGTGTTACTATCCTCTAATGTAATAACAGTTTCTTTTAACTCTTCATGAAGCAAATCCATTAAACAACGTAGAAATTCCTGGGCATCCTAAAATTTAAAACAGGTAAGTAGATGGTTTAAAATACACACCTAATGTGATAAGATTTTAAAAAATACTAATTAGTTAAAAGTAAATATATATTAAGAGGGATATACAGTACTGCTTTTAATTACTTCCATTTTATAATGTGTTCTGTAAAAGTATAGTGAGGGATCCAGAGGAATACGGAGGGAAGAGAACTGACAGAATGGGTTTTTTTTCTGTAGCTCTTGCTCATAGAATTTCCCTGGAATGTCTATTTTGGGCATCAGACACCCTTCTAGATTAGCTTGCGCTATTGCATGAAAGAATCAGACAGAACAATGTCTGATTTTTTTCTCCTGCCTGATTTTTTGGCTCTCGTTCCCCATGTCAGAGCTCATTTTATACAAAATGGCCCTTGGCCATCAGAAGATGAGGCAAAAGAAAAGCCACATCCCCAAAGTCTATTTCCTTGCACTAGATCTATCACTATAATTAATCTAAATGTTATATTAATCAGCATTTTGAAGACTGAAATGAATTTCTGTCATTTAAATTATTTTTAAAACAAAAAATATATAGTCCTAGCTCTCTCTTCCTAGAACTCTCTGCATAGAAAATAACTAAACTTTGTATTGTAAGGTGTTTGTATTACATCACAGTGTAGGTATAAAACCTGAATTAATCAACTTACTTGAATAAAGGAGAAATACACAAAAAAGCACAGTAGTTTGCCAGAAACAACTATTATTTCTGTTTCACTATGTAATAACTACTCCCAGTATCTTTTTTGTGCATATCTATTTTACTTGCGTTTTTATTTCTTTGAATCTTGCAACTGTTTAGCAACAATAATTTTTAGTGGCCTAAAAATAGGAAAGGCTTACTTGTTGCGAATAGCCTCGAAATGTTGGATTAACAGCTTTAATTCCTTGAAACAAATTTGTGGGGACCACAGCTCCAGGCCTGGAACAAAAAACATTTAATTTTGTTTACACTTTCTTAAACTGAATGGAGTACTTCAGTTTACCAATGTTCAGTTTAGCAAATCAGGAATATTAAAGCTAGGAAATTCTTAATTTTACTGTCTTCATATATCACAATTATGCATAATAGAACAGGATTTATTTCCATGTAAATATACTGTATTTTTTGGAGTATAAAATGCACTTCCCACCCACCCCACAAAAAGTGGGTGGAAATGTCTGTGTGTCTTATACAGCGAATATTGCGGTGGGGGGAAGGAGGGTTAGTGTTGCCCTGATCATCTTTGATCATCATCTTTTTCTATGATGGGCCGCAGTGGCGAACAAGCCATGGCATGAATGGGCCATAGAGAATGGGCCAGATGAATACTGGATGGATGCTGGGAGGCAGAGGTAGATTTTTTTCCCTTTGTTTTCCTCCGCAAAAGTTAGGTGCGTTTTATAGTCCAAAGAATCCGGTATACAGAATCTACTCTAAGGATGGATATGGTTCCACTGGTGAATAGTCAGAAATGGATGTTGGTTTTTGCTTAAAATACCTTGCTATTTATTAAATCAAAGTATTTATTATTATTAAACCTAAGAAAATGAATAGGCTGCTATAGTAATAACTGCATAATTACAAACCAGAATTCTAGTTCATGTACTTACTACTAATAAGCATTCCAATGGTGGGTTCCCTTCTACCGTATAGAATTGTGAAGTGGAAGGTTATCTTTCCACATGTGGAATCTCCCCCCTCCCAAACGCTGATATTCTCAGGTTGTTTCAGATGACACTCCAACCCTCCAGATCAGATGTTGGTGATACATCATGGAATTTGAGGAATAGACAAAATCCATTGTATGAACAGAAATATATAAGATTGTATATAGTCCATTATTTGGAAAGCATTCTCATCTGAAACAATATTATATATCAGATTGATTTATAAAAACACATCATAAAAATGAAAGTAGCACCATACCTGCTTTTATGCCAGAGTTCTGTTATAAGTTTGTAGTAACTTCTGCAAATGGCTGGTTTTTTATCGGTCCGAGCTAAACTTCCACAGTCAAGGAAAAACTGTGTCAATGGGGGGCTGATAAGGGAAAAAACAAAACAAGCACAAACTAGTATTTTGAAAGAATGCTACATATATCCATAGTTCTTCAGTCTTAGAAAATTCAACTATCATATGAATTCTCTATCATTAAAAAAACATTTAATGTTCAATGTAGTCAATAATATTGCTGAATCCTCCTACATCTTTTCAGCATGCTAAGAATAAATCTTCTTGTATGTCATAATCGATGACAAAACAAAATTACTTTTACCATTTCAACAGTCAATATTTAAGCAAATATCTGTTAGATCATATATACATATAACTGTTATTGGAACATGATTCAGGAACTGAACAAGTCAAAGACTGCATGATTAAAGAGATGGAGAATTTAAGCAGGATAACTGATGTGTAACATATGAGAATATCAATAGAAGGTAAATATTAAATTTACTCTGAATATTACAAAGTATTAGAAGAAATTTGCTTTTAGTAGTATATTAATTCAGCCCTGGCCACCAAAATGAATAATTCATGTTTTAAAAAGTAATGCATAATGAGGTTGGATTCTTCCATATCTGATGCAATTTTACAAAGTTGAACTATTTTAAAACATGATTTATTTATTTATTTTTTTATAATACTATTCTTTTCTACCAGCTGTTTTCTATTAAGCTTTATATTCTCATAGTATATATTAAGTTGGCTTTATATATAATCACTGCTAGAGTACTGTACAATTTCACCTGCTAACTGGTAGATTAAGTTTTGGGAATATGTCCAAAAAAAATCATATCTAAAAAGTTTAATAACTTAAATTTGGAAACAATTCATGGATTATAACTCTTCACATGGCCTTCCATCATATCTAAAGTTGTTCTTTTCTAATGTAAGATTTTAAAACACTAAACTTTAACATTTACTGCTTCAGATTAATTCCAAATTCTTGTTTATTATTTTGACTTAATCTTATCATTTCAACTACTTTTATCAATTTCTGAACCAATTCTAGTATAAAAGGGGCGTTGGTCCTACCTGACACGCTCCTTCTCGTTGAGTGGAGACAGCAGCCAGTGTGGGTGGTACTCGCCCAATCAGATTGAAGGACTGAGTCTGCCAATAATTTTAAGTCCCGCCCTTGTTGCTGGGCAGGCCAGCTTTTGGCGAAGACTTGAGAGACAGACTCGGCGTGTGGGATAAGAAAATAATCACAGGCAACACAGGTAAGTAGAGAAAGGGAGAAGACAGATAAGGATCAGCCTAGGGAGGGTCTGGCTGCTGTCTCCACTCAACGAGAAGGAGCGTGTCAGGTAGGACCAATGCCCCTTCTCCATTGAGAGTGGAGACAGCAGCCAGTGTGGGACATACCCAAGTTCACTGTCCCAAACTCAGGGGGGGATCCAGCTGGTCCGTAATACCCTCCCCGGCAACAACCCTCTGAAGAACTCGATGTCCAAACGCGGCCTCCGCTGAAGCAAATTGGTCCAACTTATAGTGCCTAATAAAAGGGACCGGGGAAGTCCACGTGGCCGCCCTGCAGATCTCAAGCAAGGGAGCTTGGGTCGCCCATGCTGCCGACGTAGCAGCGCTACAGGTGGAATGAGCAGTCAGTCGTGAGGGACGCGGGAGAGAACGAAGATCATAGGCGGATGCGATAGTCTGTCGGATCCAGCGACCGATGGTAGACGAGGAGACCTTGGAACCCTGGGAAACAGGTAAGAAGGAGACGAACAGCGACTCCGATCAACGAAAAGCAGCTGTCCTCTTAATGTAGATCCGAAGAGCTCGTCTGACGTCAAGGGAGTGCCAACGTCGCTCCCTAGGGTGAGAAGGTCGCGGGCAGAAATTAGGTAGAATAAGGTCTTGCGATCTGTGGAAAATTGAATTCACCTTCGGAATGAAGGTAGGGTCCAAACGGAGGACCACACGGTCCGAGTGGAACACACACAGATCAGAACGAGTGGACAAAGCAGCCAATTCGGAAATGCGGCGGGCTGATGTTATGGCCACCAAGAAGGCGACCTTGCAGGTAAGCAGCCGGAGACTAGCAGTCCGTAACGGTTCGTACGGTGGGCCCATCAGCGACTCCAACACTAGTGGAAGGTCCCAAGTAGGGTATCTGTGCAGAACGGGAGGAGACAAGTTCGTGGCACCACGGAGAAAGCGTCGTATCAGAGGATGCTGCGCCAAGGAGGGCAAGGAACCGCAGACAAGCACGGAGGACAATGTGGCCACTTGTCGACGTAATGTATTTGGCGAAAGACCTTGGGACAGGCCATGTTGCAAAAAAACCATAATGTTCACAATGGAGGGTTGAAGAGCGGGAACGCCGGACCAGGAACACCAGGAACAGAAGGCCCGCCAAGTGGCCGAATAAATGCGTTCCGTAGAGGAACGTCGTGAGGCCTGTAATGTCCGAATGACGTCCGCCGGAATATTCACTGCACTCATTGTGCTCCGCTCAACCGCCATGCGGTCAGATTGAGCCAGGCCAAATCAGGGCGCCCTGGGATAGAGTGTCGTCCCCGAGGGGAATGCGCCAATATGGGGCCACCGAGAGGGACACAAGGTCGGCAAACCAGGGTCTCCTGGGCCAATGAGGAGCCACAAGGACCACTTCCGCCCGCTCTGCTATGATTTTCCGGATGACCCTGGGAAGGAGAGACGTTGGGGGAAATGCATACAAAAGACCCTCTGGCCACGGGGTCCGCAGAGCATCGACACCGGATGCGTGAGGTTCTGGATACCAGGCGAAGAACCGTGGCAGCTGCGCATTCACATTTGTCGCGAAGAGGTCGATCGACGGAACGCCGAACCGCCGAGACAGCTGTTCGAAGAGGCGAGGATGGAGGCGCCACTCCGCATTGTCCACCCGACGACGACTCAGCCAATCCGCCTGAGAGTTCTCCACGCCGGAGATGTGTTCTGCCCGAAGGGAGCAAATGTGACGCTCTGCCCAGATTCCCAGCCGCATCGCCACCAGGAGGAGGGACCTTGACCTGGTACCCCCTAGTTTGTTCAGGTGCGCCTTGGCAGCGATGTTGTCCGTGAGGACAAGGACATGAGCTCCGGAAACCAGGTGTCGAAAGGCTCTCAGAGCAAGAAACACCGCCTGCAGTTCCAGCCAATTGATCGGATGAAGGGACTCCGATGCAGTCCACGTCCCTTGAGCCAGCTGACCTTGGCAATGGGCTCCCCAACCGAGGAGACTGGCGTCCGTCGTCACAACCACCCTCGGGGGGTTGAGAAAGAAACAACCCGCTGCTAGGGCTGGGGAGCGCCACCATCGCAGGGACCTGCGGACCGCCGATGGAACAGGAATCGGTCTGGATGAAGTGCCTCTGCCCGCCTTCTGCAACGGCAAGAGAAACCATTGGAGCTCCCGAGCATGCAGCTGGGCCCAGGGCACTATAGCTATGGTGGAGATCATCTTCCCTAAAAGTTGCGAAAGAACAAAGGGAGAGATGGCCCGGCACCCTTCAACCTTGGAAATCAACTCTCGAATACTGTCCTGTCGTTCGGGAGAGAGGAAAACTTTACCCTGTACAGAATCAATAAGGGCCCCAAATGAACCAAACTAGTGGAGGGAGAGAGATGGCTCTTATCTACATTAATAGAAAAACCATGGGCCGCCAGGGTCTCAACAGTTAGGCGGACATCCACAGCTGCTTGCTGAGCAGAAGGAGACAATACAAGAATATCATCAAGGTAACATAAAAGCCTAACTGAGCGAAGTCGAAGCACGGCCGCCAAAGCGGCCAACACCTTCGTAAAAGTACGGGGAGCCGAGGAGAGACCAAAGGGTAAGGCCCTGTACTGGTAATGCACCCCCCCGTAACAAAAGCGGAAAAACTATCTATGGGAGGGGAGGATAGGAATGTGCAAATAGGCCTCTGTAAGGTCTATAGAAGAGAGGAGATCGCCCCTCCGGACACCGGCTAGAATAGTGTTCAATGATTGCATTTTAAATTTACGGTACACAACATACCTGTTCAATCGTTTTAGGTCCAATATGGGTCGCCACCCCCCCGAAGACTTAGGTACCAGAAATACCCGGGAATAAAAGCCCGTACGCTCTTGACCAGATGGCACAAGCTGAATAGCTTTGATGGCCAAGAGGTGCTGAACCGCAGAGTCCATAAGGGACCTCCTCTTGATGGAACGAGAAAGCGGACAGCAGACAAAGGTGTTCGGAGGGGTGGAGATGAATTCAATGGCCAACCCTGATTTTAAGGTGGCCTGGACCCATTTGTCTGATGTGGACTGCTCCCAAACGGCGGCAAAGAGGGCCAACCTGCCGCCTATGGGGGGAGATGAAATGCAATCAACGTCTGCGCCGGATGCGACGACCTCCTCCCCCTCGAAAGGGCCGTTTGAAACCGAAGGATCTACCCCGAGATGACCTATCCAGAGAGCCTCGCTGCCTGCTGAAATTATTGTATGGACGAGGCGAGGGAAAGGAAGAGGAGAACCCCCCCACATCCGCACCTCGAGAGTGGGGTCATGAAGGGTACGGAGAGAAACGGGAGTCCCCTCTGCGGAACGCCGCTGCCAGCACCTTCTTTTTGTCCCTAGTCTCAGTCAAGAAGGGCTCTAAGGCGTCCCCAAAAAGTCGAGACCCCCCAAAGGGGATAGAAGCCAGCCGCCACTTATGTCTGGCATCCGCCTGCCAGTGGCGGAGCCAGACCAAACGACGAGCGGCAACAGCAGAAGCCAACGATTTAGCGGCAAAACGTGCAGCGTTAAGGGTTGAGTCCGCTGAAAACTGGACCGCAGCCACGATCTTATTGAGGTCCTGCTTGACTCGAGCATCCTCAGGCGACAACTTCTCCTGTAACTGGCGCAGCCAAAGCAGGGTGATTCGGTTGAAGAAGGATGCCATAGAGGCGGCCTTGACAGCCCACGCTGCGCCTTGGTGCGCCCTCTGGAGGACTAAATCGGAACGACGCTCATCAGGCCGCAAGCCTTCATCGGGATCCCCCGGAACGTTGGAATTAGGCAGGAGAGCCGCGATAGGAGCATCCACCGACGGGAGTTGAAGTAGGGAATCCAACTCAGAGGCGACATGAAAATTTGTACGGTCAGTAGAAGAAGGGAGGGGGGCCGAGCCCGGAGAGGACCATTGCCGTTTCACGACATCCAAGAAGGAGGAGCAGGAATGGCTGTAACAGGTTTAACCGGTTCTGCAAACATAGGGTCTAAGGTCCCAGGAGGAACAGAGACAGAAGGCTGAGAAACAGGTGAAGATAGCTGAGCAGTGTTAACGGCTTTGAAAAGCAGCGATTTGAATAAGGCCTGTGGAAATAGACCTGAGAAGGCCGGTTGATCCGGAGGGAGATTTTCATCGTCAGATAATCCGGAATCGCTATAGTCAGCTTCTGACAAGGTAGAACCATGCGTAGCCTGCGAGCATGAAGGGGAAGAAGGAGCCCTGGCCGGAGCCTGATCGGAGGATCGAGTGTGCTCAGGTGAGGCCGACCGCACAGATCCAGAGACGCTGGGAGGGCACAGTCCTGCTGCCAGGGATTTTTGAACTGCAGCTTCGATGAGCTTCTGGAGCTGATCAGGACGAAGCGGACCAGGTAGAGACTCTAAAGAAGGAGCAGGAACCTGGGGTGGTGAAGGAGAATTGTGTTTCTTCAGGTAGCTGAGCCGTCACTGGCGCCGAGGAATCAGCGCCCCACAAATCCGTGGTGGAAATGGTAATGGGGCAATCACGAAGCGAAAGCTGATCTGGTGTAGCTGGACGAGGGTCCCGCACAGAATCTGACACCCCAGAGGTCACTGGAGGAGAGGTAACAGTAGAAGGAAGGCTGGCGCTTGCCTTATCACAGAGTTGCGTGAGAACCTTGTCCCTACGCTTTTCCACCTTGGAAAGGGCACTGCCATGTCTCTGACGCTTATGATGAGAACACGGGGCTGGAGGAGGAGGAGGCGCCTCAATAGGGGCCGGATTGGAGTCTAAGTGGTCAACAGGCCGATTATCAGATTGTCCATGACCAATAGAGCCGGCCTTACGACCGTGCTTTGATTTAGAAAGGGCCTTCGGCATAGTGACCGATTGCAGGCCAAATCACACTCACAGGCCAAGAAATAACAGGGGGAGCGCAGAAACTCCACAAATAAATGTCGTGAAGAGACAATCAATCAAGTAGGCAAGGGGGAGCACGAAAGCTCCACAAAATGGCTGCCGCGTTTCCAGGTAGAGTCCAAAATGGCGGAGTGCCAAGTAGGTGCCAATAAGCCCCCAGAGGAGGGACGTCCAGCTGCCAGCAAGTGGGAGCGCGAAGCTCCACAAAGCAATAAATCAGTCCCAAGCGTCTAAAATGCCCAGCAGAAACAAGCGCTGACAGAAACGGCGGGAGCGCGAAACTCCGCTGACTGGACTCAGCTGATTGTCGGGCCAGCTGTCAAAGCCGAGCCAAGCGTCGGAGATAGCAGGGGAGACGCTGGCTCAGGCACGAGAGGCAAGCAGCAGTCCTTATCACACCCAAACGGCCAGGGCTCGAGAGAAAGTCCAAACAGTCCACCAGAGCAGGTTTATGGAGTCAGGAAACCAACGAAGGGAGGAGGCTGGAAGGGATTCCAAACGGAGCGAAGGGCAACAAAATGGCGGCCGCTATTCAAACGGCGCGAAAAAAGGCAGAGAAAGGCAGCCGGAGATTCAAGGCAGGCTGGAGGCAGAGCAGGGAAGCCGATTCCACCTAAAGCTCCGAAATCACGCTGCGATCCCACGCGCTTCCAAAAAAAACCCCCAAGGGAGACTCTCCCCGAAGGGAGAAAAAGTCTGCCTCCAAATAGCCCTCAACAAACCAACCCGGGCTATAAGCGAAATAACTCACAAAGAAAGTCCAAAGGCAACCAGAGTCCAAAGGAGAAGGCAGAAGACGTAGTCACACAAGCCAGATCGCAAAATACCAGAAAATCCAAACCAGAGAAGACAACTTTTGAAAAATAGAAAGAGCTAAAGACCCACACGCCAGTCCAGACTGAAGGACTGAGTCAAAAGCTGGCCTGCCCGGCAACAAGGGCGGGACTTAAAATTATTGGCAGACTCAGTCCTTCAATCTGATTGGGCGAGTACCACCCACACTGGCTGCTGTCTCCACTCTCAATGGAGAATGTTCAAATGTTAAATTATTGTATATTTGTTCCAAGTATGACTTGTAAATTTTTAAAAATGTTTTGCAAATTCTTTGTGCAATTTGTAGAGTTTATGAATCTTAAATATCCACTTTTCCCCAATTTCCTCCCCCCATCTTTTCTCCTCCTGTAACTCTAAAAAAATAAGTAACAATAAAAGAATTGGCATCTGAAATATGCTATATTAATGAAATCAATAGAGCTCATTATTGAACAACTGCTGAGGCAGAACTTTAGCATTATATCAAAGTAGATTTCAGGGGTTTATTTAATTTATCCACAAAACAGGAAGTAACCAAAAAACTATGTTCTTAGAAATTTCCAAGGAGGAAATTCGTTCCAAAAATTTTGTTTCCTGTTCATGGAAATCTTCAGAAGCTGGAAAATGTACAGCTAGAAGCTTTTAATATAGATTAAAATTTATTTATTCATCTATTAAATGTATACGCTTCCAATCTCATCAGTATGGAAATTCTCTCTGAGGGCTAATTATCTATTTTTTATCTTTTCCCCAGAAATTACTGGCTAAAGGAAAAGAAAACACAAACAGTTTTATATTCATTTTTTTACCAGTTTGAAAGTGCTTGTAAAGCTGCATTCATGTAACAAGTGTTTCCAATATTTCTCAAGCCCGTCAAACCTGTAAATAAGAAATACTGCTTAGCAAGCCAATGAAAAAAGTTACAGTGTGTACAGGATATAAATAAGCTTTTTTATAGTATTTACAGAATTTCTGAATATTTTTACCCTGAAAACAATGTTACTATATTGCTATCATACAGAAAACTGCATATATGACAATGTGTGACATTCACCATCCAACTGTATTCCCATTTTTAGGCTAAATTCCAATAAGTAAAAACAAATGTTCACCCATGAGAAACCAAGCATCCTAGCAACAGAACATTTTTTAGCCTTAAAAATGAATTAATTGCAATTATCACATTAATAATTTGTTCATTCAACAATATTCATGTGAATTACCCTACTTTATTACCTCTAGCCTTTAATTCATCTTCTTCATCAATTTGTACATCTAGGTCATCAAATGTTGCAATTAAGGGAATTTTCAGTGTAGGGATACTGGGTAACTTAATATCCTTAATGAAAGATGGGGGGGAAAAAGCAAAATTCTGAGGAACATTCTTCATAAAGATTACGACTTTTCTTTCCATTTTTTCTAATTAGCCTAGGAAGTTATTTATATCCATTTCCAATATATATTTTGTTCCATACAAAGCCAAAAGTCCAATGATGTATACATATCATAATATTTCATTATTGAATAATGTAACTAGGCTAAAAAACCTCTTTTATAGGAACATAAGTCTGCCACAACATACTGTCTGGCAATAGAAATGGTTTCATCTGCTTTACGGAATAACTGCATATTACAAATTGACACAATAGCCTTGATATAACAATAGCTTTGATATAGCTTTGGGATATTTCTTAGTTCTGTCATCAGATGGCTCATAGTGTAAACAACTATTTTGCACATAAATACAGTCTATTCACAGAAAGAATTGAGATGTGTATGCTACAAAAATGCAGTAAACTAGCAATATTTTATTACTTTTAAGCATATTTCTACATAAATATATCTAAATCAGATATTTTTCTTTTGTCAATCTGCAGGTGACTTAGTATTTAATATTTAAAGAATTAATTTAAATAATTAATTTTTAATACTCGCAAAAAAAATCCTTGGCAAGGAGCTGTTTGGATTCAAAGCCACAACACAAAGATGACTTATAAAAAATAGATAAATTACAATCTCAACTATAAATACTGATACACATTTTGGTTTTCAAAGAAATCACCCAACTGTTGCAAAAACAGTTATATTTTGTTAATGTTTATACTGTAATATTTATAAGCACAATTCTTTTATAAAAGCATACATTTCTCATAATAAAGCTTCTTTTAAAGTATTTTTTTTCATGCTATCAGACAAAAGAATAAATTTCCCCCTTTTTAGTTACAATATTACAAATCTCAACAGGAATAGCAAAAAATGCTATCTCCTTATAAAATCCTAGTAGAATTTATGCCAGATGATATGTTCTGATGATTATACCTGTACGATATGTTCTGGACCAGGGGAAGATAACCGTACATTTTGTAAGGAAGAATGAGTTCTTAGCTTTCTATCCAGAAATACTTCTTTGCTGCATGCATAACACCAGACACGAAGTGTTGTAAGATTAACTGTTAAACAATGCTTTGTTTCCTAGAAAACAAAATATTAATGATATTTTTCATTATAACCAACTAAGTGTACAGTGTGTGTGTGTGTGTGTGTGTGTGTGTGTGTGTGTGTGCCGTCCACACATTCACACATAATCTAAATTAATCCACTGCAGCTTGAACATCTCTTTACTTGATCATTATAGACTCTGTCCAATGCTGTTTGGTATACAGATTTTTTTAAAATTTCCCAATCTAAAGTCTAAGAGAGAATGAGTGATCGTAAATTAGCCAATTTGCTTAAGAAACAACTAAAATCTAGGATTCCCTGCTCCTGGTATAGTAACTCACATACTGACTCATACATTTATCCACCCACCAGCTGATAAAGATTAATTACTGCATTATAATTTGTACTTTATATAGTCTTTAGCAGATCATGCACAAGGAAGATGAAGGAGACAGATGGTTAAGTCCATATGTACTAAAAGGTCAACAGACAGTTTCAAGGCAATATCATACTAATCAGAATAACAGCAGCAAATCTCCCGACCCTGTACAATTATTAGTATCCTTCCAATGGAACATTGCACTTCTTGTCCAAATTAATGTTGTTTAGTGTGTGTTTCCCTTGCTTTAAGACTCTTAAGGACTGCAAAAAAATGCAGTTTTACTGGTTCGGAATTGAAATGGTGTTTTGTAATCATTTTTCTTCCAATATCAAGTTTCTACATAAAGCCCCTTTAGCAGAAATATTTTGGGAAGTTCAATCATAACATGTAATTTCCATAAAAATTTATCAAACAAAAGCATTTTGCTTCATTGCATACTGTGAACACTAATACCATAGCTATTTACTATTTAATTTTTTCATATATTTTATATGCTTGTTTTATTTTTCTTTCTTTTGCTCACTGAACTCCTCTCAGAAAAACAGAATGTAAATGTACTGAATAAATTATACATGAAATTGAATTATTCTGGGATTCCAACATAAAGCTATTCAAATTTTTGTTAATCATGCATATTAATAAATTATCATTAGAGAAATGTGGCAGGACAGAATGCTATGTGTAACCACAGAGCACCAAGAAATTCTGAACTGTGAAGATTGTGTAAACTGTCAAAAGCATATGCAAACATACCTCTGAATGTATGGTGCTATGATCTATATGTGACTCCCCACAACCAACGTAGGAGCATCTATTCTGTTAAACCGAACAAAGTAAACATTAACAAGATGCAATCCACTACAATAATAAACAACTAAACCCACTGCTTCTTAGAAAATTTGAGCAGTTTGCTTTCTTAGCAAACAGCTACTAGAAACACCTTAAAAATAGAACAATGACAGTGCCAAATAACGCCTCTGAACAGGCATGGTGAATAGGATTGTTGGAAAAGATTTATGGAATGGACCAAAATGATCATACTTAATATTAACAAATCTGTTATGCAATCTTTTGAGACGGTTTTAATTAATTCACAGCAAAGCATTTTCTATTTAGGCTTGCATAAATAATTAGCCATTCTAACATTATAAAAACTACAAAACCAGAATTGAAATGCTATTCCTTTCAATCCCTATATAAAGGAATTTATATTCTGCTATAAGGATTTGTACTTATTTTAGAAGCTGAGTTAAACATGTAAAACCTAAAGATTAATTTTTCCCTTTTAATTAAACAATCCAATTTTTTATTTTATTGTTAGGTCACGCTTATGATCATGTGGTTCACGTCTTCGTTTCTTGTTTTTTTTCCCCCTTTCCTGCATGTTAGCTTTCTTTCTGTTTTTTTCTTTTCTTTTTCTACTTACTTTACATTAGTTTTTAATCTTTCTTTTAAAAAACATTTTAATAAACTTATAAAAAAGTATAGCATATTCAGTTAATTATGTATCCTTTAGCGTTATTATTTTCAATGATCACTTAAATCATATCAAATGCGTATTTATTATAAATCCAACTTCTAAGGCAACCTATACAGCAATTACTCTTTTATGGCCAAACTTTAGCCATAACCCTATAATTACTTGAACCAAAATATATATCATAAAAAGGTTTCCTAACATTACATAATGAACTTTAATATCTACCAATGCTTTTCAACTGCAGTTCATTTATCTGACTAAAGATAAATGACTATGATAACATAGAATGTCTATGTTAACAAACATGGTTAATATTGTATCTCTCTGGAAAGCTCTGTTATTAAACTGAATAGCTAACAAAAACAAAGAATGGAATGCATCAATTTATTTTAATTGATACAAATTCTTTCTATAATGTTGAATTATTATAAGGCAGTTTATATGTATATTACACTAAATTCTTCTGATTAACACAATTGAGTTAAAATATAAAGTGACTTTTCAGGAAGAATACACAGGACATGTTAAAATGTTTTTCATATGCCATTCCATTTATGTAGGGAACTATTTTTTTCACAAAAGAGACTTTACAAAATTATATGGCTTTGCTAAATCATCTTAAAAACATTCTCTGGAACAACATAATAGAAACTTAACATATATTTCATCCCACATTTCCAATAAAAATGGAATGTTGACTGCAAGTTTCAGATGAAATTAAAATGTACTGTGGTTCAACTGTTAAAGCAGTAGACTTGATTGTCAACTTTGCAAATGCTAACAGAGCTCAAAAATGGATTTGAAATGTAGCCTTCATTAAGGAAGCAATATACAATTTGCATACAATCACACCATCCAGAAATTTTAAGTAAGCTTAGTTCTGACTAAAGATCAATAAAAGACAAATAAATAACGATTGCAGAGTTAATGCCTGAAAGTTACACTTTCAGAAAGAGAAACTCTTATCATTGCATATTATATACAGGTAGTCCTCGATTTACGACCACAATTGAGCCCAAAATTTATGTTGTTATGTGAGACATTTATTGAGTGAGTTTTGTCCTATTTTACGACCTTTCTTGCCACAGTTGTTAAGTGAATCACTGCAATTGATAAGTTAGTAACAAGGTTAAGTGAATTTGGCCTCCCCATTGATTTTGCTTGTCAAAAGGCTGCAAAAGATGATCACATGACCTTGGGACATATCAATGATCATTAGTATGAATCAGTTGGCAAGCATCTGAACTTTGATCATGTGATCATGGGGCTGCTACAAAGTATGAAAGTATGAACTATAAAAAATGGTCATAAGTCACTTTGAACGGTCACTAAATGAACTGTTGCAAGTTAAATACTATCTGTATGTTAATTTTGCTTACCTCTAAACATGCCCACAGATTTGGTCCTTTTACCTTGCAGTCTTGGCAAGTCCCCTATTAAAAACAACAAGGAATCAGACAGTTAGTTAATAAAATTAGCTAATATGGAACAAAGAGGAAAAACTCTATTGTTATACTAGAAATATTAAATATTTATTGCATAACAACTTAAGAAAACTATTATTTTAAAGATGCTTATTTTGATTTTTCAACTAGTGGCATGTAAAAACTACCGGTATGTTACTAAAATATGACATTCAAAATCTTTTATTAATGTACATTATTACTTCTAGCCCATAAATACATGATATCTACATTCTCCACTTAATAAATTAAGTAAAACTTCATGACTTTTTCCCAAACATTAATTTAATAACACTTTAACAATGAACATACATTGACTTTAGTTAAATGACAAAGATGAGAATTTAAGAATGAAGCAAAGATGAACACAACAAAAAGATTACTAAACAGAAACTCACATGAGATTTGTGTATCAAATCTTCTTTGGTTATCTCACCAACAGATTCCAAATGTGAACAATCATTGTTTTGCTGAGGCATTTTAACAGCAGTCACATTCAAGTATTTATAAACAATTTCATCTACATATAGAGAACAAAACACTATTATAGTATTATGAAATGTAATTGGTTCAACAAACAATATGCAGCAAACTTTATTAAAAATAAAAACAGATTATATAATTTCATATCATTTATATTAACATTATGGAATGACTATAAAATAACACAAAAAAAAAGAATGGATGATCTGAAGATTAGAACTGTGAAAAGCACTAAAAAGGGGCATACTACAGAACATGTTAGCACAAATGAATCATCATTCCTCCAAATATCGCTGCTTTATAAGCTGTCATCAGCCATATGCGCCTAGGTATCCTAGTAAAACTATTTTCGTGTATGCACATGGGAACAACTTTCAAAGCAGTTGTGTTAGTCTTTCAAAGGATATGGCCACTTTATTGCTTTCAGGAGTTCCAACAAGCTTTGAAAAAATCCACTTTCAAATACTATGTTTTACAACATCCTGTTATAAAAAAAAGAATATCTAAACTTGCTAGAACATGGCGAACCTATGGCACGGGTGCCAGAGGTGGCACACAGAGCCCTCTCTGTGGGCACACGTGCCATTGCCAGCTGCTCTTCTGGTTTCTGGCGTGCACATGTGTTCTGGCCAGCTGGTCTTTGCGGGCGCTGGAGCACCTGAAAATGGCCAAAAAAATGGCCAAAACCCAGGCCACTTTTTGGGCCATTTTCCAGGCCACCTTCCGGCTGTTTTCCAGACCATTTTCCAGACTGTTTTTTGGGCCGTTTTCAGGCTGTTTTTCGGCCCAAAAATGGCCTGAAAATGATCGAAAAACGGCCTGAAAAGAGCCCGAAAAACAGCCCAAACCAGCTAAAAAACAGGCATGTGTGCGCCGGCCAGCTGGTCTTCGGGTTTCTGGCGCTCCAGCACGCACACATGCACACGTGTTCCGGTTTGGGCACTCGATGCCGAAAAGGTTCGCCATCATTGTGCTAGAATATCTAAATCAAATTTGTTAAACACATAAGAAAAGCAGTGAATATGCTCTATACAATACAACATAGACATTGATTCCAAATCATGATGATGCCAAAATGATGAAACGTGTACTGTGACATCACAATACAAGCTTCACCTTAATTTGCACCATGACATTGCAGACAAGCATGTAAAAGGCAGAATTGTGTTGCAATGTACATTTCATTCCTCCCCTGCATGGATGACTGTAATTCAATATAGTATTTATTTGTTTTTCACATTTCTATATAAATGGGGATTCATATTTTGTAGAGTTCACAACCTAATATAAAACATTAAATGTTAATTTGTAATGCTATACATTAGTGACATGGAGAGATTTTGCTCTTAGAACTTAACACACAGTTGCGTTTTTCCAGATCAGAAGATGAGTTTTATTACTATAGAAGCTTAACTAGATTTAAATTTTAACCTTCATGACAATTCTTGATCTTGTAATGGCTGAGAATATTCAATAGTATCACCCATCTGGGTTCCTTGCTAAAACCCCACCCCCCCAAAAAAATTAAATGCTATATGCAGTTGAATATACTGTTGGAAAAAATATTTGGTGTCTTTGGTTGCAATGTTAAATACATTTTATTGTTTATAAAATATACCCAGGTTAGCTATGGATTTACATTATCATTGTTCTCACATACATGCAGCTGAGCTAAAGGATACAATGAAAAACTACTTCCTTTATTTTCTAGTGTTTTTAAAGTAATGGTTGTACTTCACAACAGAACAAACAATATTATGTAAAAAAGAACAACAGATAATATAGTGTTTTCAATTAAGGTATGCAACTAACAAAATTGGTGTATTCTTGAAATCTTGGCCATTTCAAATAAATGGCTTTCACCTGATCACTGTGGCCATTTTGCACAGCATTTTATCCAGAGTTGCTCAAATTCTCCATTTCCTTGACTTCATATGGACAGAGTACTTGATGTAAATAAAGTTAAAGTCACCTCTGAAGAGGGTGGCACATACCGTAAATCCAACAGACAAACAAACTAGGACAACATATCCTATTATTGTGTGATTTCTTTTGGTTATTGTATACATTTCAAAGAAGTGGATTATAGAAGTTAGATTATCTCCTGCCACCTATTCTTCGGACCTTTGTCATCCTGGCTATTGTGGGAAGTAGATAAAAAAAATGCATGGATGTGAGAAATAGCAGTTTTGAAGGAGAAAGGTGTACCACTTGGGAAAAACCCATTCCCAGATCCAAGAGGTTTAGATAACTATTGTCCATTCTGCAATTTCCCTTTTTAGGGAAAGTTGTTGAGATAGTGATAGTAAACTAACTTCATGGTACCTTAGAAGAAATTAATTATTTGGACTTTTTTTCCAGTTAGGGTTCAGACCTGAATATGTACAATAATGTGTGGGAAAGACCTTGGGAAATTGGCATAGAGACACTGTCAAAGGAACAATTAGATAAGAGATAACACAGTGCACAACTCGATAACAGGCAGACTCAGAACAAAGCCTCCCTGGTTTCTCAGTCATAAAGAGTCAGGGCGGAGGATTGAACTTTCAGACTTAACAAGATTCTGTCAATGCAGCTTTACAACACAGTAGAACGGCCCTCATATCCACAAGCTCTGACCAATAGGTATATAACACAAAGTCCTCAGGCTCTGAACTAATTGCCCATTGGCTGTTGGATAGCTGTCTAAAGATTAAGTTATAATGGCCTTTATGGCTTGGTATCTGAAGGAACACTTCCTTGGAATTGACCTGACTAACTGGATTCTTTGCAAAGAAGCTACTTATAAGTCCCATCCTTCCAAGATGTGGTGGGGAGAGAGTGTAAAGTTAGAAAACTGTCCTTTTCTGCTTTGGAATAACATCATAGAGATCAGGCTGGCTATCACCTTGTTAACATTCAGGAAAATGTTTAAATATTGGGTTATTTCAGATGACATTCTTTTAATTTAAGCACTGTACCATATTTTATTTATTTTCTTTCTATTTTCTCATGTGTTGTTAATGTTATTTTTATTTCTGGGCTCTTATGATGTTCTCTTTTAGTCATACTATGTTTTCATTTTTTTTCCTAAGGAAGCTGTTAATAGTATTAGATTGGGGCCAGGATATAATGCTAATAAATAAATCTCAGCATGCTTCTATGTAAGCCACATCAAAGATAGCAATTTATGGATAATTTATTTATTGCTAATTCATCTCTCTATCCCCAAAGTTGTGGCCAGAAGATACTTTGCCCAGCTACACTGGTGTGTCAATCATGACTTTACTCAGGACAGAAATGGTAATTTACATCCTCATCACTATGACTAGTACAACATGTTCTATATAGGCCTGCATTTAAAAATCCTGGTGAATTTTTAGTTGGTGCAAAATGCATGGCTTGGGTGCTAGGACACATATTTTGTGGACCCTGCTTCCTATTTGCTTTCAAGTACAATTTAAAATGGTGGTTTTAAGTTATAAAACCCTTTAAGGCTTGCCATTGGGTTTTTGGACCACTCATCTGTCCACTGGAATCAATCCAACCATTTTGATCATGACAGGAGACAGCAAGCTATCCTCCATTTTTCAGAAGTTAGAGGGCCAAGATTCAGAAGTATAGTTTTTCTGTTGTTGGAATGATCTCCCACAAGTGCATTTGGTTCCAACTACAGTTGCCTTCTAGAAGCTTCTCAAAATGTAATTATTCTGGAGGGCATTTGGCGGCTGAGACCATATGTTATCTGGAATATAGGTGCATTTATTTTTCTTTAAAATTTTTGCTTTTATTGTTCTTTATATTGTGTCAAATAGTATATATAGACTTGCAGCAAGTAAATGTGATACATTAATAAACAACAGATGGTTTCAATACCTGCTTTACTGACCAAGTCTTCCTGTATTTAAGCAAATTAGTTTTCTTTCCTTTTTTTCAAAACCCTAACCCTTACCCTGTGAAAAATTAATATATTCAATATGAGAGTAATTTGTAATTTTTTCATGAATATTTTCATGGCTTTTTAAAACATGTGGATAATCCTACTTACATACTGTATATTAAGAGATACATTTATAAGGATCCTTTGTGCAATATTAATTTTATCTTTGAAAAAACAAAAACAGAACCAACAGCTGAGCTAACTAAATATTAAGAAGAATTCAGAAAATAAATATTTTTTGATGACTGCTGCCCAATTGATTTAACTATTTTTTTCTTTCTATTCTTACCCAAGAGTTCAGTACCATAAAAGAAACAATTTCACAACTACAACTGAGCTCATTATATGCCTAATCAACTGTGTTAAATCAAAACACTTCCAAGATATCCAATTATCCAAAGCAATATGACTAAGTTTAGTGCTATAATCTCCTTTATGATATCTGGATTTTGGTTTCATTCTTGGAGAATTTAAAAACAAACAAATCCATGTATGCTGTTCTGCAGTGTATTCTGCTGATTGATCTTTTTGCAGTAAAACTGCTGCCCCAGCATTACTGCAAGCTGCAGCTGAGTTTTCTTCCATCCTTTACATCTAATTGTGTTCTGCATTACAGAATAGATTTCCCAACTGTTTATTAAATGAAGTGGCAGCATGAAATGAAGCAATACGCTGACATAAAGTTAATCCTCTAATTTTCCTCTCCCTGTCCTCGCCAACAAATATATATTTTATCCCCACAGGTTTGAGAGACCCACACTTCCTTTTTTTCCAGGTTAGTGGAGATGAAAAAAAAAACAAACCTACTTTCCATGATAATAGCGCTGTCTTATGAAACAGAACAGACTCCTATTTTCATTCCCTGAAGCCTTGCATCCATTCTTCCTGTACAAAACAGTATATGGCTCAGGCAGGTATCTTTGAGCTTCATAAATCAAACATTATTCAGCTATATTATGGTTTCCACACAAAAAAAATAATCTCATTTATCTCTGGATCTAAGGCGGGCATCCCTCCTTCAGGATTTTTCTTTTTTTTTAAACTTAGAAAAATATCTGGGAATGCTTCCCCCCAAGGAGAAGCCTCGTTCTCTGCACATGTTCAGAGGCTGTATTCGGCTTCAAAAGGTCCGGCCTCGTACATGTTACATCTACAAAAGCGATCCTAAACTAGATTCTGGACTTGAGTTCAGAGAAAGAGAGACAAAGCTGGGAAGAGCCTAAAACTGGTTCCTGAAGGAAGAAAGCGGAATTCTTACCGGCAGCAGCAGGTAAACTCGTCCCCTGAATACGCCCTTCAAGGTCCTGAGGGCAAGGAGTGGAATTTCATCCGAAAACCTCAAGGTTTTCCTCACATCATTAACGGTCTCTCCATCTCAAAGCCACCGCTCCTTCCCTTCTTCGTCCTCCTCCTCCTCCTCACCTGTATCCTAAGGCTAGTCCAGGAACACTAAACGCATCCCAGAACGCTGGAGGAGAGAGAAAGACGAGGAGACGCCTCAGTTTCCTTCGCTTATTTTTCCAGCAGGTTCCCGAACGCCGGCGCCTCCTCAGCTCTCATATTGAGCCCCGCAACAAAGATGGCGTCGCTGGCTTTCCTGGGGCTCGAGAGGGCTTGGCGTAGAAGGCGAGCGTGCCCAAAGCAAAGATGGCGGCAATGGAATTCCTCAGCCGGCGCGCCGTCCGTCCTGGGGGGGTGACAAGCACGCAGGTAGGAGCGCGCCTGCGCATAAAGCTGACGGTAGTAATCGTTAGATCCCTTGTTGCGAGGAAAGGAGGAGGAAGGGGAAGGAGGCTAATTTCGAAAGGGCGGCCTTTCAATCGGCCGGTTCTAAGAGAAGTTTACGTAGAGAGCCTTGCTTTTTTATTCGGTTTCCTTTCTTTGGATCTCGGAAACATGTTTGTGTTTCCCTTCAGCGAAATAATGCCTCATAGATATAGAAAAATTTACGAACCAATATTCTCCAGAATGTCTTCACGGTTTTGGCTTCTACCCCAAAGCTAATCTACAGTGGCGCGTGTTTAGCCTCTTATTTTAGTTGCCATTTCCTATTAAAAAGATATAGCGTTACCGGATCTGGAGGGCTGCAAAATCCGGATACCACAAGAAGGAAGGATCGAGTTAGAGTTTTTTTAATGTCTTTTTCTGCCATTTAGTGGCCGTCAGAATATTTGGAGCAAGGATCTGATAGCCCTAAAAATGGGTTTAATGCGATCTTCTTATTCTGATTCCATTTGTGCCATTTCTCCATAATAACTAATGGCAAATCAGAGGAGCACTTCTAGCATGTTAATTTTTAATATTGACTTTTGTGTTAAAACTACACCGTAATTTTAAGACTTTTAAACTACAATTCTTAACTTAAACTACAGTTCTCAACTAATTTGAGATCAATATCCATTGAATTACTGTAACAATGGGACTTTATTGTATGCAGACATTCAATCCACATTGTATCATGATAGCTAATATTAAACGTACTTGCATCCAAGTTTCCTAATATGGAAACAGTTACTCTTTTTAATTTTAATTAATTTTCTTAATTTAATGCAGACTTAGGGCCATCTTAGTTCCTATTACGGACAGTTCTTGACAAATGGAATCCAATACATAATTTAACCTAATCATCATTACAGTGTAGATATCACTTCACTTGGTAGAATGGCCATCAAGTCCTTGGAAAAATATTCAGATATTGTAATGTGTCTATAACAGAAATATTCAAGTCACAATATTCCCTGTGATACTCTAAGGAAGCAAAAGTTGTACTTTGAAGAAGCAGGACAGGAAGAATATTGATGCTTTTGAACTTTGGTGTTGGAGAAGACTCCTGAAAAGGATAGCCAAGAAACAAACGGATCATCAAATAAATCAACCCAAAGTTTACACTTGGAAAAAAAAAGGCCAGGTTCAAACAAACTGGAGAAAGCTCTAATAATGGAAATGGTGGAAGGAAAGAAGAAGAAAACAGCAGCAAGATAGATGGACTTGGTTACAGTGGCAAGAGTTTATATGAAATGCAAAATTCTGGATGACTATTGGATGATAATAATGCTTTCCACATCTAGTGGTTACTAAGTTTTTGGAACCAGAATTTGGTAGTCCAAACACAAATTCCACTGTGTTCAATAGAGACAAAACTGATTTAAAGTGTATAAAATTGAAATTGGCAAGTTATTTGAGCACTGGAGACTGAAATTTCTGCAAATATATCTTCAACTTAGTGATAGAAAAGCCGAGTGTATTAAATTTAATGTAAATAAGAGGAACAAAAAAGTTGCTGCATCAACAGAGGGATAGTACAGATAAACCCTCTTTACAATAGTTCATTTAATGACCATTTGAAGTTACAATGGTATTGGAAAAGTGACTTATGACTTATGACCATTTTTCACACTTATGACCATTGCAGCATCAAAATTCAGATTCTTGACAACTGACTCATATTTATGATGGTTGCAGTGTCCCAGGTCATGCGATCATCTTTTGCAACATTCTGACAAGCAAAGTCAATGGGGGATGCATTTAACAACCCTGTTACTAACTTAACAACTGCAGTGATTCACCTAAGAACTGTGGCAACAAAGATTGTAAAATGGGACAAAATTCACTTAATAAGGGTCTCGCTTAGCAACATAAATTTTGGGCTCAATTGTGGTTGTACGTCAAGGACTATCAGTATCAAAATCACATGATGTGATAGTACCATTTTATACTGCACTGATAAGACAACACTTGGAATACTGCATCCAGTTCTGCTAATAATACAAAAAAAGATGCTGAGACTCTTTCTAGAGTGTAAAGAGGACTCTACAAAGATGATAAGGGGCCTGGGGGCTAAGCCATAAAATGAATAGTTATGGGAACTAATTACGTCTAGTCTAATGAAGGACTATTTTTCAAATACTTGAGGGGCTGTCACAGAGGAGACGGGGTCAACACTTTTTCCAAAGCACTTGAAGACAGGACAAGAAGTAATGGTTATAAGATTATTAAACAGAGATCTAATCTAGAATTGAGAAATTTCCTGGCAGGGAGGACAATCAGTGGAAGGGCTTTCCTTCAGAAGTTGCAGGTGCTCCTTCATTGGATATTTTCAAAAAGAGTTTGGACAACCATTTCTCCAGAATGGTATAGGGTCTTCTGCTCAAGTAGGGGATTGGACTAGAAGACCTCCAATGTCCCTTCCAAACCCTGTTATTCTATGTTCTATGAATGTAGCACATGTGAAATATAGAGATATATGTGAATGTGTCCATCCTGAAGACACTTTATGCACTACATTTTGGCCACTCCTTCAGTAAAATCAAGAATCCCTATAAGTAACAATTGATACATCTAAAATATATCAACGATGAAAGCCTAGTTTAACTCAGAGTTATGTTCAGGCCTAAAATTTATTTTGATTAAGAAAATGAAGTTTCAACCAACAGGAATCTCAAATTAGGATCTTAAAGTGTCCCATGAGAAATAAATAAATGCAAAAGACAGACCTAAATTCAGTGTGTTACATCTAATTGACTCTAGTCTGGAAAAGGAAGTGCCAAACTCTTAAGTTAACCATAACTCTTTGCCCTCTTCTACCTTCAGAGGTAAATCAGTACCTTCTTCAGGACAGAATGGTGTCCTCCAAAATGGTAATAATGATGGCAATAATAATAAAGGCAATAATATTGTAGTAATGTAATAAAAATATATTGATTCTGAAATTCCAGTTGTTGAGAATTTATCTTAAATCAGTGTAATGACAAACATAGTTTTTTTTAAGCATCTAAGCTCCATTCCTGAGGTGGCTGTCTTACTCCTATGTCATGGAGCAAAACAGTCATGAATCATTCTTCTTCTGAGGCAGCCTCACAAGATAACAGCCTCTATTTTGTTCCAATCTAACTTGTATACACTCTTAAAATAACTATCTCTTGCAAAACATACCTCAGGTTGAGACAAGAATAAATCCAATTAGATTCCCCTGAATTCATGTCACCATCTCTTCCTGCAATCCTTTTTAACATAAGGACACATTAGATCTTATACAGCCAATTTTTGATATTTATAGAGACCACTAATCAAATTCTTATCCAGGAGTCATGTTGCTCTACATTTCTATATCTATGGTTTCTCTCTCTGCCTGCATCTTCCTCCTCCTGACAGCTCCATCAGAAACCACTAGCAAGAGCAAGGACTGGTGCAACGGAGAAACGAGTGCATCATCTAAAGCTGAACTGGCTGACATACCTGCAGAGGTAACTGGCAGAAGTCCCTCCAACTTAATCAGTTCATTATGCTTTTTTTTAAGCGATGGCAAAAGATTGATTTCCTCTGTATAAGAAGAGCTACCCATCTCACCCAAACAGGATAGGGAAGTCTTCAGTCTAGCAGATGATGAAGATACCGTGGTCAATATACTGGGTTTTTAGAAAATTACAAGGTCCTCTCATCCATGGCCACAGTTTCATATTTACATCATCCTAAGCATCCATTATCTTGTTTATCACCCTGGACTCAAGGGATACTTCTGCTAACCCATGGGGATATAATTATATAGCTCTTTGAAATAAGCAATGAAGTCTTATAAGATTCTTTGCTCTTCCGCTCTCATATATATATATATATATATATATATATATATATATATATATATATGCTTTTCAATACAGTTGTAGAAGTGACAAGAACTAAATTTCCTGTTAATTCTAAATGTTCATTTGGAGTTTAGGAGTTGTATCTCCTGGCAATTAGATCAAGAGATTTAGCAGTTCAACACCACTAAGGAAAGTTAGTGCATGTATATTTTGGCTGTGCAGCAATATTATTTGGTCTAATATATCTTTGTGTCTTGATGCTAATTAAAATTTTTATGGGAAGCTGCTTTAGCAGTTAAAAAATACATTACAAGCTCATGAATATTTTTAATTGATAAGGAGCATATCCGAAATCATATGCTATTTTTAAGAATAATCTCCTTTCCTTCTGTGACTGAGCAATTTTTCTCCTCAGATTTTAACTCTTGCTTTATAACACAACCTTTAATTTACTCAGAATTCTATTAAGTTAAATGCAGTTTATTCCTGGGCATGTGGGTATAGAAAGGCAGCAATTATTAGCCTTTACTGAAAAGCTCAAACATTGTACTCTCCGCAACATTCAAGGTATTACTGCATGCAGGTTTTTTTGTGGTATCTTTAGATTGAAACTAAACCATTGAAGGAATGTCTCAAAGCTAGTCCAATATTCGTCTTTTGCAGATTGTCTATCCTGACTAATATGATCCTGACTTAGCATCAGTAGATGATGATATAGGAAAGAAGGAGCAATGTCAGAAGACGTGACTAACGAGACACGTTTTCCTCTGAAGACAGCAGCTTTAAGAGTATTTGATCTTCCACTCTCCTGGTACAATTCACTGATACAGGTAATAATTGCCTTTGTTGTTTTTTATTGCTCTGTTTGAAATGCCTGGGAGTGCTTTTTATTATGTGTCTTTATTTTATTAAAGTATAATGTTTATATGCATAGAAATATTATGTTACTAGTTTGTATTATTACATGGAAAATATGTTTCAATGCTATCTTGCTAAGAACCACACCCTCCTTCCCTTGTATTCCCTTAGGTTTTTATTATTATAATTGCTGAATTTCAGGGATTAAACTAATAAAAAAGGTTTTTTTCTGGTTTCTTTCTATAGATTCAGTGGTGTTGATATCCTACAGATTTTCTGTTGATTATGCTTTAATTGATACATTGATAAGAAACTCTTGAAAGTTGACTTACTTATTGTGGTCTGTGAAATAAGAATACATACATTGCAAGCTTTTTTTTGTTAGGGAGAGCTAGTTGTATCTAAAACATATTACAGTAATGATTAAGCTAAAAGAAGAAAAAAATAGAGTTAAAGTTAATTATTTGGTGCAAGCTAGTGGTACACTAAATGTAGATTTGCTTGTGCATTATGCTACAATGTGGAAGAGCGAAGGTTTTATATCATTTGACACAATAAAAATTTTAAATTGAGAAAAATAAAAATTAAAAAAGAATGTCTGCAATCTTAACTTAAACTTCAGGTAGGCAAAATGCAGATTAGAAATATGATTCAGAAAAGCTTTCTTTGCAAAACCTGCAAGTAATAATATTCACAATGCTATTTTGCAGTCCCAGACAAACCATGTACAGCAATAAAATGCTATGTGGGATTATTATTTACATGCACAATTGCTACTCAGAAGATTGAAAATCCATATTATATCCAGCAGTCTAACTTGCTTTGCAGAAATGATCTTGATCCATAAGTACAGTGTGTATACATGCATTTTTACTGCTATTTTACTAGTGATCAGCCCAATTCTTTTGGGTGATGTCAGGTAGGCTTTTCCCCTGGGGTGGAGAAAAAGCTAGGGTGAAGGCATAGCAAAAAGCTACAAGTCTTACATTTTTGGAGCTGGTAAACAGAATAAATTGAAACCATTTCAAAATTAACAGTTTGGTGATCAGTCATACCCTAACAAAGTTTCTGGTGGTTACATATCAATACTAATGTAGATACTATAACTGACAGATTGTGTACTTTGGAATCCATACACAATCTTAATTATGACACACACAGATCACAATGGTTTTTCTCCAACCTGGATTGCATTAAGTCATTTAATACAGCATATTGATCATACTCAGGTGTATATCTCTGTCCTGTGTCACTCAAATGATGCCCAAGAGATTTTTTTTCTCCAATTCCTGGAAGCTATGCGGATCTGGATGAAGAAGAATTGGCTTTGGCCCAATTCTACAAGATCATATTGCTATGGGTTTTAGGGCTCTCCTGTATCTAGTGGCTTTCTATCATTGATTCTGGATGGGGTAACACTACCCCAGGCAGAGTTTATATATAATCTGGGAGACCTCATGGGCTCAGAGTTCTTGCTTGAGAGCAAGTATCAGCTGTGGTGGTGAGAAAAGTCTTTATACAATTACATCTTGTGTGTGTCAGTTGCACCAATTCCTAGATCCAAAGTCATTGCTGATGGATCACTCATGCCTTAGTCACTTCCTGACTGGATTATTGAATGTGCTGTATGTGTGGGCTGCCCTTGGAAACATTTAGAAGCTTTAATTGGTCCAGAATGCAGTGGCATATGAGGTATTGGATGCTTCACAATATATACATGTAATATCTCTGCTATGTGAGCTGCAATGACTTCCTGCAGACTTTGGGGTACTATTCATAATGTTAATGTTATATTTGAAGCCCTACTTGACTCAGACAATGTTACTTATGGGACCGTCTTTGGCTGTTGATTTCTGCTCATCCCATCAGATTGGGCAGAGTGAGCATGCCCTGGTTCCCATGGGCAAAGCCGTATTATTTGGTGTTTGCTAGGAATTGTGCCCTCTCTCTCAAGGCATCTGTCTTGTGAAACTGCTTTCCCCCTGAGATAATGGACATTCCTGAGGCTACTGACTTTCCAGAAGGCCAAGAACACCTGTTTATTCACCCTAGGGACTATCGTATTAATGGAGCTCTGATATTGTTGTTATTTGCTATTGAGATTTTTTAAAGAACCTTGACTTAGATCTTTTTCTTCCCTGTAATGTAATGGATTGTGTATTTGATTTGTTTTTATTTTTTATTGTCATCCTGAGTGCCTTTGGCAGATGGGCAGCTGTATAGATAGGATGAATAAATACATTTGATTCAATGACATATTGCCCATGTAGTTTTGATCCATTTATTCATTTTACATACCACTAAAAGTTTAACAGTGGGATCATTACCAGCTTCTACGGATTGACTGATTCCAAATCCTTTTATGTTGTTTCCAGTGCGCAACTTTGAATAACTTGTAGGAAAATGTACATTATATATGATTCATCCCAATGCAGGTACATATCCCATTCTTGCCTCAGACCCCTAACACATATTTTAAAAGCCGTGTTGTAAAAATTTCTAGCATATTAGGAGTGAGAATGCAGTTCTTATATGTAACAGGAAGACATTCCTTAAGAAGGAAGTCTTAAAGAAAAGAAGTCTTCAGAAAAACCTTTGGCTCTTCTCTCTGCATCTCATGTAGTCTGGGAAGTCTCAGTAAGTAATCTCTGCATGATAAAACTACGGATGGAGTATTGAGTGAGGGTTTCCAAATTTTGGATATCACACCCCATCTTGATTTTTTTAGGGACTCTCATCCCTGTCATTTAAGCCAACCCTGCCATTTAATAAAAATTCTCAATTCATAATTAAAATAGCAAAAATTATTCATTTCTGCCTTTAATTACAAATAACACAAATGTTTTTTCTTATACCAGCAAATTAATGAGAATGCAATGTAATATAACAAGAGCAGAAATAAAATGTATTTACATTCCCACTCATATTCCCACAGGCTACCTTTCCCTTGCAGTATTTCCACTGTATAAGCACAGATGCACATTGGGTGTGTTCCCTGCCTTCTTCCTGCCCATCTCTCCATAACATTTATAGTGACTTTCCTCTTTCTTTCCCATCAGCCAGCACACTATAACCTCCTATTAACACCTATCAATCTTCACATTATTTCTTTTCTTCCCATTCTCCCATGGGCTCCATCCACTTCCCAATCTTCCTGCCACACACTGCTAATTTTCATTGTGCCTCCTTTTTTCCTTCCCATTCGCATATCTATCTATACAGATTTTTGCAATCTATTAGATTCTTCATTGAAAATTGTGGTATTTTCGAATGTCACATTTGTTTTCATGTACAAACACATATTTTGAGGTCCCTGGTAGTAGGGCATGGCAACTGAAATCTTTTTGGATTTCTTGGATGTAATGCAAAAAATAAGACATTTACTTTACCAAAATAACTACAAACAAATGTACTTGTCTCAAATATAAGGTAAGTGGAATTAGTATACTCGCTATATAGTTAGGCAACTATGATTCTAAAAATGTGTGTACTCTTTTTAAATTACAGCTCAACTTAAAATATGCTAAAGAATGTGAATTGAGGTTGATGTGTTGATAGAAGTGTTTACATTATTGAACACAGAATTCATATTTAATACAAGAATGTAACATTTTTATAAAAGTAAATTGTTTGTATTTCTGCACAAATGTAATATAACTTTTTTTAACTATTTGTTTTAAGGTTAAAATCTCACCAGGGCTAAAGAAACTATTTGCGATAACAGCAGTAAGTGCCATAACTGTGCTTTTTCTTGCCCATCACTTCAAAAGAAAACGTGGAAAGAAAACCAGGAAACTATCTCCATGGGAATCAGACCATCTGATGTTCGATTATGCAAAAACTTCTGGGTCAGAGAAAAGTAGGTAACATTTTCTCTATGGAAAGCTAATGTTGAAAGAGAGTTACCTGATAACACACTTATTTGGGAGTAAGTCTTACTGAAGTGAGATTTCCTTTCAAAGAAGCATCAGAGGTCTATGCTTACAATTACATGGAAACAAGTATAACTGAATAAGTAGAGTGTGGGCCCAAATGATCATATATGACTGGAAATGTATTGGATTACAACTGAAATATAAATAATGTTATTTTTTTCAGTCTTGTACAATCTAGCCCTATGAGGTTGACCAGACTAAGAAAGCAATACTATATAAGTCAGGTTTACTTTTATTGTAACAGCTATAGTAACAGAATTGTGAGGTGTGAAAGACCAGGTCCACATGTGAAGATTCAGTTTAACTGATTTTTTGCTAAAAGCCAATGCATAAGAATTTTCTCAACTAATGGTCAGTACCTGGTAAGAGTTAGAGAAGGATCAACGGCAGTCAAGGTGGGATGGACTTAGTTCATTTGGACTATGTAGTGATTGTAGGCTGATCCCTCTTTTCTCCTGTCCTCTTGTAAAAATCTTGCAAGTCTGAATAAATTTCCCTTTTTCTCAGTCTAATTTCATGTGTAATACTACTATGGAGTATCTTAACTGAGATGTTTGTCTGGGTTCAGGCCCTGCTTATCTGACTAATGCCATGGCAGCAATTTCCTTCTATTTTTGCCTTTGCCCTCCACATAATCTCATTTTCAATTGAATTTGCCTCTATATAATTCTAGCTCCACTGTAATATTTACTAATAAACTAAATACCATGCACCAAATAATGGTTTTACTTCACAGCCTCAAATCATGTCCATAAAATGTGCAGAATTCCCTGCAGAAAACAATAGACAAAAACATGATCAATGCTCACGTATATAATATCTTATCCATTATATAGCATTAATAACATATACATGTGTTTCTAAAATAATATTATTTTTAAGATTTTTATAAAGTCTTTTTCCTTAGCTAATGGAAAAGAAAATGCACCTAAGCTAACACTATTATTCATCATCTTTATGTCCTCAGATTCTAGTTGTTCCAGTAGCAAACAAAATCTAACACTTTCACTGAATTCCATCAAAGAAAAAGGTTTTCAATCTTACATTCATGCCAGTGGTGATCTCTTCAATAAATATTCTGGTTCCGTGCAGAGTTTGGCCTCAGTAAGTGTGATTTATTGAGAACTATTATATGTATTTTAGGAATGAAAAACAGATGGTTGTTTTCTTTGCTTGAGGAACTCTTTATAAAAAGCAAGTACTGTATTCACATACTTCTCTTTTTTTTTGAAAATCATTTCACTGAAAATAGTATATGAATATTTCCAAATAAATTGTTACTTATTTTCTTAGAATAGTGAAATCTGTTATTATAGGCCCACAATTATTTGTGATTTTATACTTTTTATTCTTATTGTTCATGAAACCAAAGAGTAAAATATAACTACTAGAAATATATTGTTATATTTTCCTTAGTTTACCTGCACATATTGTTTTTTTTAAATTAGGCCCACAGTGCCATCTCTTGTCCTAGTTGTGTTTGTGTGAATTCTAATTCCTGGGATAAAACAGATGAAGATAATATGAAGCTAGTCAATATTCCAGTAACTACTCCAGAAAATTTATACTTGATGGGTAAATATATAATATTTATGGTATTATTATTAGAAGTACAGTATAACAAAATAAAATAAACAGATTTTAAAATATTTCACCATTCAGTGCAAAAATATGCAATTTTTTTTTAATAAAAAGTTTTTATTGGTTAAAAATATACAATATTATAGTTTACAATATGTTGAATTTTCAATATCTTTATATAAAGATATTTCAATTATTATTTTCTTTTTTAAGTTCTCACACAACAGACATTATTATCTTAAATCGAAACAAACAACCAGGTTATATAAAAATTATATAAACAAAAAAAGTATTACACAAAATACGATAAAAGAAGAGAGAGAAAGAAAAATGTCAATTAAAAAAACATTAAACAATAGATTCCCCTCCTTTCTTCATTTCCTAGTTCTGGCTCTTAAAACCATGGTCTGGCCTCCCCCCCCCTCCCGGGCCGCAACAGCTCTATCCGCCCCCGCTCCTTGATCATCTAATACTTCCCCCTCTTCGGCTCCTGTATCTTCTCCACCTAGGAAGGATTTATGTTGGTCAAAAAAAGCCTTAGCTTCCGTTACATTATTAATTTTCTTCTTACTGTCCTCCCAAAAAATCATCAAGCCCTCCGGAATCAACCACCTAAAACCTACTCCCTTGAGGTACAGCTTATTTGATAAAAAATAATATTTTCTTCTTGATTCTCGTACCTGTCTGGGAATCTGCTTCAGGATGGTGATCTCCTTGCCCCTGTACACCAGCGCCCCCAGTCTTTGTTTTCTCAATATCTCATCTCTCAGTTCCCTTCTCACAAATTTAATATGAATCTCTCTTGGTAAATTATGTAAAATTGCAAATTGTGAGTTTACTCTGTACACCAAGTCCACATCCCTTCCAATAGACTCCAATAATGGGGCGTTTGGCCCAAAGGGCCTCCAGATGGGGGGGATCGGACTCTGGGGCCAGAGCTAGCCCGATCAGAGTCTGTCGCCAGCGGAACCGGAAGCGGAAGCCAAAAATATGCAATGTTGATGTAAAGAATAATTAGTATTCTTTTAAATAAAAGATATGGTTTAATAGATACTGTGTAAAAATATTAGATGCAAATTCGCAAAATGTTTTCTTATTGAATCTCATAACATGGATTGAGTGATTATATGCCATCAGGTTAGTGTCTACTCTTAGCAATCACATAGATTTTGTCCATGATGATGTATCTCAAGTGTGGTCTTTCAGGTCTTTTAATAGTGTACCCACTGCCACTGTAACTTGAGTCCATTCACCTGGCTGCTGGTTGTTCTCTTTTCTTTTCTTCCACCTTTCCCAGCATGAGAGATTTCTCCAGAGAGCTAGGTATTCACATACTGTGTCACAAGTAGGATAATGTGAATCTGGTCATTTGGGTCTCAGTTGAGAATACTAGCTTGATTAGGTCAGTGATCCATTTATTTGTTCAATTGGCGGTCTCAGGAATTTTCTCCAACACCAAAATTCAAAAGCATCATGATATCATTCTTCAAATCCCTGAATTAGTTTAAGATGGGTTATTGCACAAAGCAGAAGGTTGATTTCTGTGGTCTCAATGTTTCCACTCAATCTTATGCTGCTAAGAATATGAGGTATTTATTCTTAAACACTTCAGTGTGATAGAACCTAAATCCATCTTATTAATCCTTTTGACTCTGCTTGCTGGGATGTTAAGAGCTGTATTCCCAATACAAGGAAAATAAATCGGGGAGGAAAGGACAGCTAATTGAATGCAGATCACTGAGCTTGTCGATCAGAAAGGTCGGCAGTTCGGCGGTTCGAATCCCTAGTACAGGTCTCCTGCGTGAGCAGAGGGTTGGCCTAGATGACCTCCAAGGTCCCTTCCAACTCTGTTATTGTTAGTATTTTGATACACTCTCTCAGGGTTTTCTATCCGGTACATCTAGTACAGTATGCTTAAGAAAGAGTGATTCACACTTGCAGGTAAAACAAAGAAAATGTGTGATATAAGGAAACTTTATCATTTTTTCAGGGATGGAGCTATTTGAAGAAGCACTTCAACGATGGGAACAAGCATTGACTTTTCGTAACAGACAAGTTGAGGATGAAGCCAGCTGTGGTGCCATCAAGCTTGGAGCAGGTGATGCTATTGCAGAAGAACAGATGGAGGTAAGAAGATGTCAGTACACACAGCATTTGCTGCTTATTAGGTAACTTTATGCTGTTATATGAATGGAGGAGGGGGTACGGATGTTAAAATTGTATATTCCATTTTCCAATGAAGACATTGAGAAAGGCAGATTGTATCTGTAATTTAAATGAATGCTTTCCCAGGAATATGTTGCTTATATTGTCATTCTTCCTCAATATTGAATTGTACTATTTGTTATAATGTTAGCATCAAAAACATTTTTAAAAATTTATGTGCCGAATCTTGTGTTAATATGATGATTGCCCATAATGGTTTTGAGGTATTAAAAGTAACTACACATAAACTCAGAGAGAAAAAAATTAAACATTTCATTGATTAGGGAAAAACATTTCAAGTGTGTGTACACACATTATATAATATTTTTGTGTTGTATTATAAACTCATTTATTGTCTATGGAAGCTTCATGACCACAAATGAACATTTTTGTCCTGTAGGATATATCTAGAAGTAAACATGTTGGTATTGACTAATTTGACTGGGTAAATAACCTAACTGCTTCTTTATTTAATTCTTCGGATCCTGCTGTTCTTGCATATGGTGTAGCATAAATAATTAATCACCACAGTAAATTAATCAGATGGGCAAATCATCTCAGCAATTCCATTAGCTGCTTAAAATATTAGTTTATATCTTGCAATTTCTATTTACAGGATATCATTAGTGCAGAGTTTATACATAAGCTTGAACTTTTGCTCCAGAGAGCTTACCGCCTTCAGGAAGAATTTGAAGCCTCCCTTGGAGCATCTGACCCAGGGTCTTTTGCCAATGAGGCTGGTGAGTTTTCTTGGGCTTTTTTTCTTTTTTTGTTTCTAAGTTTCCAGATTTCCAGACATAATACAGTTCACTTTTTCAATTCAATGCTATCTAGATGTGCATGATTGTAACTCTTGTTAGAAATGACCTGTTCTAACTTAGAATTATTATGATCCAACAAATTGGGAGACCTGTAATTAGAGAAGGTTGAACTAATTATTAGAATAGAATAGAATAGAATAGAATAGAATAGAATAGAATAGAATAGAATAGAATAGAATTTTTTATTGGCCAAGTGTGATTGGACACACAAGGAATTTGTCTTGGTGCATATACTCTCAGTGTACATAAAAGAGATACGTTCATCAAGAATCATAAGGTACAACACTTAATGATAGTCTTAGGATACAAATTAACAATCAGGAAACAATATCAATATAAATCATAAGGATACAAGCGAGAAAATTATAGTCATACAGTCATAAGTGGGAGGAGATGGGTGGTGGGAACGATGAGAAGATTATACTTGGGGGGATCTGGAATAATGGTAAATGTATTATTTGTATTTTTCTTTCTTACTTTTACATAAAAGATCCACAGAGCTGGATTTATTTCCATAATCATAAAAGTAAGCATTAAGTAAGCATTGGAGTAATTTTTAAAATAGACATATACAAATAAAATACAGATGTTCACTAGCCAGCGACCTACTTTGGTATATATAGCTACATAGGTAGTGGCCAAACAAATATAAAATTAATCTCAATAAAAGAGTATAAAATGTTTGGTGGATTCTTAAGTATGATGCAGTACATGGTTAGCAAAGCATGTTAAGACTTGCTCTTGTCTTTTTAAAAAAACGATTATATTGATCCCAGTTTTTTCCTAGGAAATTTGCTTTTCAAATAGTCATCCTAGTTGATTGAAGCCAAGAGAGGTTTTAGCAGGTGGTAGCATCTCTCTGATCTTACCTGGGCTAGAAAGTCGGTAGGATTGGACCTGGTATGTATTTCTGTGGGAGACTATTAGGGATTACCTGAGCTATAAATTAGATTGGGAATTTGAACCAACAGCCCGTAAGAAGCCAATAGTAAGTCACTTCTGTTTTGCAGCCCAAAAAACTATATGAACATGTTCATGAAGCCACCAGGAGTAGAATTCCAGCGAGAGAAGACTTTATTTATCAGAGGCAATAGGTAATTTCCCTTTAAACTACGAATTCTTAACTTTGACAAATTAGCAATCAAAGGCTTAGGTAGAATTGGATATAAATATATCCAAGTAACTCATCCCTTTGAAATGTAAGCCATGCTTTTTCTAATACCAAATTATGACTCCGAAGTAAGAAAGCCACCAGAGGTCAGAATTCTTATTATTTTGATATTACATTTGAATGTACTTCCTTGGATAAGGTACCTTTAAATTTAGTTTCCTAGCACCTTGTAGAGTAATTTAGGAAGGAGCTTGGGTGTGTGATCTCATGCTACAAATTCAAGGTTGACTCAGCCTTCCATCCTTCCGAGGTAGGTAAAATGAGGACCCGGATTGTGGGGGCAATAAGCTGACTTTGTATAAAAAAGAACACCGCTTAGGGGGGGTCCGAAAGCCCTACTAAGCAGGTATATACAAAAGTATGAAGGCTATTGCTTAACGCATTGTAAGCCACCCTGAGTCTCCGGAGAAGGACGGCATACAAATCGAACCAATAAATAAATAAATCATACTGTAACATGTTGAAATTGATGTACATATCCCATGAACAACGTTGGTTCCCTTTTTAGTTTTTCTTTCCTGACAAGTCAGTAGCTTCTACTATTTTCAAAGACTTGAATAAATTTCATAGTACATCTGAGCCATGATTAGAATATTACAAATTATTGTTTAAAAAAAAGAATCTTTTTATGAAGAAATAGCATATTAATTTTTTTACGCATGTTTATCATGGCTATATAATATTGGTGGTCCCAGGCATGAAAAATTCAACTTCTTATTGTAAGTCACGTCCCAACAATATATAGAAAAAAGCTAAAGGCTTTTTAAATAGGTTGTACCTAACATGTCCTTTTGTAATACTTGCTATAACTGATGTTTTAATTACTTTATTCCTATTTGCTGTGGACACACAAAGCTGTCAAATGTAGGTCTTGGATGAACCCAGACGGCACTCTTCTCCAAATCTCTAGAGGGAAATCTTTTTAAGCTTCTACTATTGCTCCTTTTTAAAAAAAGGGATAAATCTATGATCTTCCATATTTATCACCAAGCTCCAAAGAGGACACATTCATATTTCATTCTCCTGAGATCTTGGATATTTTATGGTTCACTGTTCTCCTTGGTGGGACGGGGTCCATGGTGAGACTGCAAGAAAAAAACTCTTAATAAGTAGAGTGTTCCTAAATAGAATTTATCATCTAATGTAGGTGGCAGAAAAGTTAAAAAATGGTTCATAGAAGTATATGATTAGCACAATTCTGACTTATGTTTACTTTGTGTTCTATCAGGACATCCAGATACTTCTCACAAACATTATTTTGAGTCAGATATTTAATATATTTCTATCCCATTGCACTAAAAAAGACTCTTGATGACTTACATCAAATATAGAAAACCAATTAAAATTAAGATGGCATTATAAAATCAGGACAATTCCGTCTTTAGTAGCTTATTTAATACTGCTTATCTTGAAGTTGCTACTATGTGCAGGAGTTTGCATTTCTGCACTTGAAGGCCTTGAGCCTATCTTCTGTCTTCTACCACCTACTCCCCTACAATGATGCAGCTTCTGACAGGTTGGACCACTTTTTCTTGTTGTGTAAAGACAGTTACGAAATAGGAATGGAGTAGTAATGCTTTGTCCCTGTTGCCATCATCATCTTGCTATCTTCTCTAAGCAGCATTGCTTCCTCTACTTTCCTCTTGTTAGCATATATTCATATAATGCTTTTTTTATTTTTGGTGTTAATTGCAGTCTTTCTGATCCCCACCCTTCCTGACCTTATACCTCCACATTTGGCCTATTCCCTTACAATCTCTTTTAGTTATATGCCACTTTCTATTTTTAAAAGTGGATCTTTTTGTTTCTCATTTGGTCAATAAGGACTTTATGCAACTATACCAGATTCATCAGATATCTTCCATGTGTCATTCTTGTGGTTGGGCCGCCTTTATTTCATTTTTCAGGATTTCTCCTTTTTCCTTTTTAGCTTATTGAAGTCAGCTCTATTGAAATCGAACTCTAATCTGACTGCCCTGTCTGCAGTATAGTGAATTGTAAAATTACATAATCTCTCAAGATTCCTACAACTTCTACTTATTTAACCATTTGTTCCTTGTTAGTATTAATGCTAATATCATGCATGTATTTAATATTGCAAACAGTTATATATGATTTCCCTAGAAATTAAAGACATCTGATGTGTTGCCAGGGCTAAATATCTATTTTAACTTACTTTTGGATACATATCTCTGTCTTCACTATCACTGTATGATTAATATGATTTTCAAAGCAATTTAATATGGAAAATCTGTTTCATTAGATATGTTTTCATTTAAACTTTTTTTCTTTCATCAAGGGAAATTTTAAGCTTGAATTACCAGACAAACTCTGATAGAATTCTCTCTGACTTCAAATGTTGAATACCCAATTTATACTAAATAAGAATCAATAGCAAATTCATCAATCTATTACATTTCATATTTCATAAACTATAATTTCTTTAACTGAAAAGTTGAAGAACACAAGGTAAGAGCTAGCAACAAGTTTTTTGGCATTGCAAAATAGCAAAATCCTGCCAAAAACAGCATAACTCAGGCACAATAATGGAAAGAAAAATTGGCAGGAAAAACTTAGTAATGTAATAATACTAGGAGGAATTGGGTCAGTAAGGCTAAAAAATTTAAGACTTTCTGTTTTCTTAGTCTCGTCTGTCTGAAGATTGAGCCAAATTGAACATGACACTTAATGGAGAATGGAATAGTTCTGTGTGGATTGAGTTAGAACAATGCTTTTCAAACTTGGCAGCTTTAAGATGCGTGAATATCAGCTCTCAGCATCCTGGCTTCAGAATTCTGAGAGTTGAAGTCCACATATCTTAAAGTTGCCAAGTTTGAAAAATATACAAACAATAGGTTTCTTGGTAAAAATAAAAGAGAAAGAAGAAAAAAAGTTTATCCTAATTTTGAAGACGGAAATATTAACCTACTGGTATTATCAACATAGAAGAAAAGATACAAAGCTTTTGTTTGTGGGCTTCCAATGCTAAATGCTGAGCTTGTCAATTATCTTGGCCTAAGCAAATAGGGAGTTAAAGAAGAGATGGTGTATATAAAAAGAATAATCTGTCCTGTTGGAACTATGCTATCGATCTATATATTATTTAAAATATATATAATCTGGTTGACATGGTGGGAGAAAAAATGTGAGGAAAAAAAAATCCCTCCTTGTTGAGGTTTCTTGGTCTGTGTGATAGCTGACCATTAGGTCCTTGTAAACAAAAATGTATTACTGCTTGGAAAAAAAATGAAAATGTACTCATTGGAATTCTTAAAATCTTAATATCCCTAGGCTATGCTAGTGCCTCAACCTGAATTAGAAAGGATAAGCATCATCTTCTGTAAATTCTTTTGATTCACATTCTACCGTCAAACATCTGTTTATCCATCTTTATGGCTTCATACAGTGAACCCACTGGAATGTTGACTCGTCTCATTTGGTTTTGCACCCACTTACAGTGAAAGTGGCAACTGTTCCCCTGATTTCTCCACTTCATTATCACATCCCATTCTTCCAATCTGTTTACATGGGTCAAGGTCAGTGGTGGGTTCCTCCCGGTTCAGCCCGGTTCTCCCGAACTGGTAGCAGTGATGATATGAAGTCATTGAACCGTTTCTGCCCCTCCCCCCATGCCCCCCCGCGCCCACCCCATCCCCACCCCGCGTTATTCTTACCTTTTATTTGCCCCCACCCTCAATCTATTGCTGCCTCCTGAGTCCCAGCTGATGGCTAGAGGGAAAAAAACTGTTTCTTGCCGCGGGGCTTCAAAAGGCCGCCCTACAGCTAATCAGTGTTAAAAGGAAACAAATGAGTAGACCGGTGCCAGCAAAAATACATGAGTAGATCAGTGCCTGCAAAAATACATGAGTAGATCAGTGCCTGCAAAAAATAAATGGGTAGATCGGTACCCATTAACTGCAAGCAGTTAAAAACCTGGTAGACCAGTACCTCTGCTAAAGCCTAAATAATTGTCACATGACCATCAAGCCACACCCACAAAATAAACCACGCCCAGAACCGGTAGTAAAAAAATTTAGAACCCACCCCTGATCAAGGTGTATGGCATAAATGTTTGCAGCTTCATAATTTTCTTATCCAGAAAATAGCAAAGTAGGTTCCAATGAGTAGGAATAAATTACAGCTTAATCTCACGGTAGATTTTTATTGGACACTGTTTAATATTGCAACATATTTTTGCTGTTGACAAGCTACGAGAAGTAGGTTACTGAGATCTGAATTAACAGCTGAGTTTTATTTGGATTCCCTGATTCACAGTTTAGCTGCTCCAAAGTCATATATGCCTTTCATTGGTGTTAGTTACAGCCTCAAGATAGGTGTATGATTTAAGATTTGAAAGATGACTCTACGACCACCACCCTCACAATCAGAGTTCTCATATCATATGGGGGTTTTCTGGAATATTCCTAGAAAATATTCTTAGAAAATATTAATCTCCACATTAAAACTCCACATTGGTAGAATGTAAACTAGGGTTTTTTTTCATACAAATGGTAGGAAGGCCAAATTAGTCTGTCAGTCATTTGGAACAGGAGTTAAAATACACTCTAGTCCCAGAAGTTTTCCTTTCCCTTCCTACTTCATTTTTTCTTTTTCATGCATTCACAAAAAGCAAGTTAATTGGACATATTTATTTAATCACAACAGAAACAGGCACAGTATTTTATGGCTAATTAAAAATACAGCTGGCCAATATGAATTATAGGAAACCCCAATAATAGAGATAATGTCCAGAATTTCATCAGTCGCATTATTATTGTTACATGTTATATAATTCCCGTTTTAAGACCTGCCATGAAATTTACACAACTGTTTCCAACTGGTTTGCTGCCAGACTAACATTTTTGCACAGACTAAAAAAATTTGTTCTTATTAGCCAGTAAATAACAAAGTTTGTAAAAGTAGAATATTACCCCAAGTTTTGTCTAAATGCCTTATGCAAGGGAAGTACAATATATACAGGCAGAGTTAGTGAGATAGGGACAGTTGAGTGAATTAGATTGTGTTAAGCCATGTATGCATTGTTTATATTCTGTCTAAATTTGTTGAAGTCTGCTGTCCTAAGGCACGGTCTGAAAATGGAACCCCATCCAAATTGCAATCAGTGTGAATTGCAGCTTTTTCTAAGCATTATGTTTTTTAATGTTTGATTAATAAAATTATTGTTAGTAGACAGTAATTCCATACACAATAAAAGTAGCTGATTCTTATAATCACTGATTCTTATAATCTAAGCTTAGTTCCTGGTTAATTATGATGGCCTTCATTATATATATATATATATGCATATATGACCTAAAATTCCTCAACATGGCCTCTGTGATTCATAATAATGGTTTTTAAATTATTATTATTTTCACATTCTTTGGAGTTTTTCAGAATTTGTGAGTCTTGGTGAAAACTCTCAAATCTCTAGGTTCAAATCCTATTGTTTTCAGTTGCTTTCAATCACCATAGGGTTAAGCACTTTGAAAAAAAATCCCAGCATGATTATTTATTAAGTCTCTTCATGTTTAAAAAATTCTTTGTCCTTCCTTTTTTAGGATGGAAATTCTTATGCCTTATTTATGTTTCTTTATATTATAAAATTATGTTTGTATCGTTAAGGCTGCTGGTTGCAAGTCTAAAAGCTTTTGAGTCAGTACTTTAAACCTGGTAGTGTCAGCCAATTTTACCTAGAAAGGGCTGTTTAATAGATTTTCCTATTAATGCATAATACTTGTTTTGCTACCACCACAACCTGCTTTTTAAAATCAATGCAAACGCAATGCATAGAATTTGGAAACGTCTCTACTTAAGATGTTTGATTTTATTCCTTTTAGGGCCTTGCTAGAAGGAGTTATAGTGACATATTATATAGGTAATACATCTCTCAGATCCTTCATATAGGTCAGGGATGTCAAACTCAAGACCCAGATCTGGGTGCTTAAACGTGGCCTGTGGAGCCAGCCGGGAAATAGCAAAGGACTGGCCCATGGTGCCTCTGACAGCCAAAACACGGTCCCCCAGTGCCCATGGTGCCTCCTGCCACGCAAAACACAGTGCAGGAGGTGCGTGCAGCCCCCCGCATCCCGTTTTGGCTGGCAAAGTGCTGCAGGAGGCATCTGTCCCGTCTCCCCCCTTTCGCCCCCAGCCGGACCATGGAGGAGAACTACAATGCTGATCTGGCCTTCGAAGAAATCCAGTTTGACACCCCTGATATAGGCTTATTGCAAGGTAATTGGTATGGACTAAATTTCTCTTAATTTTGGAACAGGAGTGAACTCTTTAGAGGTCATGTGGTGTTAAATCAGTAATGGGTAAATAGATTTTGAAATGCAGAATCAGATGCAAGGTAATGTTATTGCCAGCTTTTAAATTTATCTATTTTTTTATCTATTAAGATTCTTGTTTCAGTAATTTTTAACTGCAGAATGGTGAATCGTAAGACAAAGGTGAACCAAAGTACCTCAAATGGGCTAGCTTACAGAATGTGTCCAGTATCTGGGATCCATGACTCTGGTGGAATAATTATTTAGCAAATTTTTAAAAACTTTTATGACATAATACAAAATGTCATAAAACATTTCCTGCGGTCGATTCCTGATATTTGACTGTGCTGTACAGTTTGATATGGCTTGCTTTCAAGGCAAATACATCTCTGAATATCTCCCTGAAGTTTTAAGAACCTTTGCAGTATTGTATTATATTATAGACCTAAAGGAATCTGGTAGGGAAATGTCTCTAAAATGATGACCCAATGGTTCACAGATTTTTAGTAATCTTATAAAAAAACCTGTCTAAAGAAGGCAATTATGCTGAAAATAAGGAACTACAAATGTTGGCCTTGATAGTTATACCTTTATTTAACTGTATTTTGAATGTATAAGCCTATAATTTCTGTTGCAATTGCAGATAGAAATAATTATTGTAACTTTTCTGAAATATTTCTTATTATTCTATAATGTTATGAAATAGTCTATGGTCTGTGCTTCTCTTTAAATAATATCCTACTTCTGGTAGCTTCTGAAAATCTGAAATATTCTTTTATTTGTAAAAAAAAATCACAAAAGTTTTCATTCTCTTCTGTTATACCTTCTTAAGAGCCGCCTTTTGATAGTTTTCTTGGTTTCCTTGTTTTCCCTACTAAAAAGATCTTTGGTTTGTAAACTGTCTCATGATGATTAGTTTATATTCTGACTTCTATTGTATTTTTTAGTGATACTCAAGTATACTGGAGAGATCTGACCCTCCTAAGGTTCCCTTTCAGTCAAATGTTTTTAAGTTTTCTAGCTCCTGGTATCTGGGGGGCACAGAAGGTGGTACCAGTAAAATGTTATGCAGTTAAATTAGGCAATTGGATTCCCTCTTAACAGTTGCCTCAAAGGACAGCTGACGGTGAAGGGAATTAGCCGACACATGGGAAGGGGGAAAACATAGCTCTTTGCTCTGAGTTATCTAGCAAAACACCCAAGTTCAAATTAACCTGGCAGCATATCAAGTGGTAATACTGGTATTAATAAATGCCAGTATTAATAAAGGGGTTGAAGTTTCAATACCTAAAGGAAGGGTGTAACTGAAAGGAATTGACAAACGGGAAGGAAAACAATAGGCCAAAATAATAGACCATGGTTAAATAAACTGAAGGATATTTTGAATATATTTCTGTAATTTAAAAAGAATGTCCCAAACAAGAGCTAGCCAGTGTGCTGCTTGAGTTTGTGTCCTCCAAAAGAACTCTTCCAGGCTCTTCTTTGAACAGTATCTTACAAAAAATATCAGGAAAACATTAAAATTTATACACTATATAACAGTGATGGCTAACCTTTTTGCCATTGTGTGCCAAAAGCGGGGGGAGTGCGATGGGGTCATACACACGCGTGCCCACATCCATAATTCTATGCGCCCTGCCCTCCCGTGCTCCCCCTGCTTTTGGCACGTGATGGCCCGGTGGGCCCGGTAGGTCCGTTTTTTGCTCTCTGCAGGCTCCAGAGCCTTTCTAGGAGCCTGGGGAGGGCAAAAATGGCCATCCCCAGTCCCCCAAGGCCGAAAACAGTCTGTTTCCTGACTTCTGGTGGGCCCAGAAGGCCCAAAAATCAGCTGGCTGGCGCATGCATGTGTGCCGGAGCTGAGCTCGCGTGCCCACCGATATGGCTCCGCGTGCCACCTGTGGCACCCGTGCCATAGGTTCGCCATCACGGCTATATAATGTTCTTTCCTGCTTTTAAACAGGCCTTAGATTAAGCATTTTAGTGAGTTCAGAATAATTACAAACTCTTTCCTTTTTAGCAGTGAAGCCCAGTATGTTTATGAATTTCATACTGTATATGGCTTTTATTTTTCCTGCTCTCCCACATATGTAAGGAATGTAAATAAAAGTCTCTCTGAGTTCATTCATGTTTAATAAGGGTAGTCAAATACTGTAGTCATTGCTAAGCCTTTGTTGCTTCATTTTGGTTGCTTAAGTTTTAAAGCATTCTAAAACAGTATTTGTGAGATATTCCCCTTGACATCTCTGTGTGTGAACAACCTAAGCTTTATTTGCTGTGCTGTGTGGATTTTAATCTTTGATCAGCTGAAACTGGTAAAAAACATGCTTGTTTTGAGTATGTTGGATGCCTGTTTCCTCAAAGTTTTAAGGCAATACCTAGAGAGCACAATGGATGTTTCTAGGTTTCTGATGAAGCCATTTGTCATTCTGTTCTGGGAACATGATGCTGGATGGGATATATTTTCATTCAGACTCATCACATTTTTTTCTTCTCTCTAGAAATAGACCAAACTCTTACACCATTTCATTCTTCCTTGAGCCTTGGCCCTTCTCTTTAATTCAGGAGGTGGTAGGCAATGGGTGATGTCAAGTGTCCAGATAAAGAGCTAGACTTGGCCTGGCATACTGGCCAAAGTGATGCCATACTACAGGATAGGCTTGCTGCTGGGAATTGTGATCAAGTGATCAAGTTGGCTGTTTTAATTGTAATAAAGGCTGACAGGGAAGAGAATACTGTCCTGTTAAGCATGTTTTTCAGAACTGCTTTTGGAAACAGGCAGTGGTACTCTTGAGTAGAATGCATATAACAAAAATGTTCCTTAGATATGTATGAGGATTTAATGCACTGGGATTATACAGTAAATAATTTAGCAAAGAGGAAGAAGGTCAGGGCAGCTGGGAATGAGAGCAGTGTGTCTTTGAGTCTGGGGATTTTGAGCTTACTGATTTTTAAGCCTCTTCTATGAATTGGACATTTAAGCTCTTCCAGACAGACAGCACGTGAGCATGAGTAGCCAAAAACACCATGCCACTATTCTACTGTTTTCATAGCACAAAAATTCTATTACCGATATAAGATAGTAGAAAATAAAATAACTTGAGGTTGCAAATAATATTGTATTTTGTAAACTTGATAAACTATGTTTCAGACAGGACAGTTGAATAATGAAAATTAATTGGAACTGGTCCTACTTTTGGACAAGTGTATGTATGCATTTTAACAGTATCTCAATAACTCTTTTTAAATTATTGTTTTGATTTTACCAGAAATAATTATATAGTGGTGAAAATGATGAAAATGTATATTGAAATGTTTGAAGTAGAAACAGAAACTTGGGATGATAGTAGTCAGATCCAGGAAGTTAAAAAAAAAAGGAATGGAATGGAATGGAATTAACACTAGAATAAACTGGAGGACAAACAGTGGCTAGACAGCCAAAGAAGCCCAGTTTTAAATAATAGATCTGATAATAAGCAATAGGATTTTAAAATTTGTTGTTTTGTTTACCCATTCCATCTTTCATTTACAAGCTGATCAAATTTTACAGGATTCTGGGTCACATATATTTGCCTTCATTCGTAATCAAATTTTCCTTTAGTTCTATGAATAATTGTAATCTCTCCTTTGAAAACATAGGTAAAGTAAAGAAGATTTGCGTAAATATTATAGAAATTAAATATTAGTATTGAAAGAAGGAAATGTTCGAGAAAGGAGGAATTCTATGAGAAATATATTTAAGAAAGATGTCAACTTGTGACTTTCTTTACATTTTAGATATTGTTAACATGATAATCAGAGAAGTAGCATATAAATTAATTAATAATAGTGCCATATTTTTCGGAGTATAAGACGCACCGGAGTATAAGACACACCTTAATTTTGGGGGAGGAAAACAAGAATTCAAGAATTCTCTCTCTGCCTACCAGCATTTAAGGTGGTGCTGCCCTCCTCCTCCTCCTGCAAGCGAGAGGTGCCTCAGAGACTCAGCTGGGAAAGAGGGCGTCAATTACTGATAAGTTCTTTTCCAGAAAATTTATCAGGGTGCTCCTGCGATCTGCAGGGACTACTCGCTTTCCCCCAAAGAGACCCCTCGTATGCTCTGAGGGGAGGGACAGAGCAGAGCCTGAGGAACAAACCTCTTTGAAATGGTCTGGGGGGGGAATCTGCCCGGCAGCTTCAGGGAACAAGGTGGGTGCCATGATTTACAGCTGGTCACCCCTCTGGCTGCCCAGCAGGCAACTTAGGGAGCTCACATTGCTGAGGAGTGAAGTCATTGCGACCATTGCTTGCCCTAAGCTGCCCACTGGGCGGCCAGAGGGATGACCAGCCGCAAACCATGGGGCCCACCTTCGGGGGAATCTCCCTGAAGCTGCCGGGCAGATTCCCCCCCAGACCGTCTCGAAGGAGGTTGTTCTTCAGGCTGTGCCCCAACCCAGATCCCTGCCACCTGGAACTGCCCGAAAATGGCCGAAGGGTGGGGGCCAGCAGGTAGGCGGGGCTACATTCAACGTATAAGACGCATCCAGATTTTCACCCCCTTTTTGGGGGTAAAAAGGTGCATCTTATACTCCGAAAAATATGGTAATTAGTAATAATTGCCCAAATTGAATAGATCCTCGTGTCTTTTCTTCTAAAATGCTAAACCTTTTATATATAAAATGCTTTATGTATTTATTTAGTCAGCCATGTGTTGTTTCTCTCTGCTAATATAAGTAATCAGATTTTAGGTTACTTTCCAATTTTCAACTTTATAGCTTGCTTTGGAAAAAGAATAAGCTTTAGAAAATCCATTGACACTTAAAGACAAGAGGATACATTTGAGAACCGTGTCTTCTGAAATAAATAGGGTAATAGCATATGAGGTAACTAACACAGACTCAGGACTGTAAGAAATCTGGGACTGACTGCCTATGATGGCAGGGTGGATCAAGCAGCTGTGCATTCCTAGAGCTTTCGTTTGCCAGTGTCTCTGTCTAAATCTCTCTTAAACATTTGTACGTTATATATTTAAGCATATGGACGTCTAGGAAAAATTAACCAAGTGCTCTCTGAATAACACTTGATGTTTTGTCTTTGAATTAAAAAAGTGTTATTGTAATGAGGAATTATTGTTCTAGCGGTTTTGAAATATTAAGCATCTCCTAGCTTTATTCATGTCATATGTTTTTCCCAAGTAGGACCTACAGCCATATGTTACATTAATAGCAAATGGAGGAAGTCACTAATTTGAGAAATCTATGACATTCATTAATGTTGCTGATATTATTTAATAAAACTGAAAAATGCTAGCTAGAAAGAGTGCATCTTAGAATCTCCTTTAGGTAGTTGACTTTCACTTAGCTTGCTTAAGAAGTTGGGAAGTCTGCCAGAAATTAATGCAGCTGGCTTATTATTTATGAATATAGGCTAGTATGCATTTGCTTACAACGGTTAGGAATTTGTAAATGGGATTGCTCAAATTGAAGGTCTCTATAAATCTTAACTATGAAATGATATGTCTCCAAAGACACTCTCCGCTTTTTTTGGCATTGTTGTAACTCACCTTTTGGAAATGAATAGTGGAAACTAAAGCAAGGTATTCTCTGACATAAACATGACCTGAAAATAGCAGACACGAATCTTAGTTGACAGGCTCTCATATCCAGATGAGTATAAATGCATTGTAACCGTGCAGACACATAGAGATAAACCACATTTACATACCATTCAAAAGAGATAATTGAAATGCTAAAAAAGAAACAAAAAGATCAGAACACATCCTCTCCAGCAAACAATACCCAGATATGCAGGAATTAAAACCAGACAAACAATCAAACAAGCGGAAAACAATATCCTAATTAACCTAGACTAACCTAAATTACCAAGGAGAAAACTACATCTCCATCAACACTGGCTGGGCAACCCATTGTAAATAAACAGGGAACAAACCCCACATTAACTTGCACTGATAATGTTATCTAGTGAAGTAATGAAATGTCCAAGCAAATAATCAAACTCAGAGATCACCAAGGCCTCCAAAATTTCATAAATTAGTCATAAAAGACCTGAAGATCTGATCTTATTCAGGTCTTCCATGACTAATATGTGAGATTTCACAGATTTTTGGAGTAAAATATGTAAAAAATCTGTCTCTGTGATGACATTGATAGCACTAGCACTTAGACTTATATACTGCTTTACAGCCCTCTCTAAGCGGTTTACAGAGTCAGCATATTGCCCCCAACAGTTTGGGTCCTCATTTTACCCACCTCAGAAGGATGGAAGGCTGAGTCAACCTTGAGCCTGGTGAGATTTGAATTGCTAAATTGCAGTCAGCTGGCAGTCAGCAGAAGTAGCCTGCAGTACTGCACTCTAACCACTGTGCCACCATGGCTCATGATACGTGTAGTTACAACCCAGGGATTTCTTTTGAAGGAATCAATCAGAGAAAGATGTAGTGCATTTCATATATGTTTATATGTATTTTTCTGAAAATGACTTGGTTTGTTATCCTAATAACTTATTTCTAAGCACCTGTTATGTTTTCTAATAAATAAGTATTTCTTCTATTTATTTCTTCTTCTTGAACAAGTTACTTTTTTCAGTCTCACAGCTTTGCACTTGTAATATACCATAAAAATAATTTTCAGAAAATATTCAAGATACATCTAAACTTGTTAAATGTGCTATGTATGTACAGGCCAAATGATTGAAATCCACATAAGTTTTTCTGTTTTCTTCCTAAAAACCATTTCAGTGTTCTTTAAAGGTACTGTATGTTAGAAAAACATAATTTTTCTAAAGCCTCTTATTTGTTATGTAGAAAATGACAGATTGTGCATTATTTTTGTTCCTTCGTTTTATGTACCAATTGAAGTACCACAATGTTTCCATAGACTTCATTTTGATTGAAGAGCTGAGCACTAAAGATAATCGTTGCAATTTATAGCAGCAAAAATCTGACTTCAGTCTAATGACTTTTTAGAGAAGAGAAAAACAAAATGGTTCTATAACTTACTGTTATAGGTCACAGCTATATGACAGAAACTTAATAGGTTTCAAAGAGCTCTGGTATATTGTAGTTTCAAACATTTAATTCCCCAAAGTGTTATTATGAATGTCTGTGTTAATAAGATTTTTTTTCCTGTTTTCAAGACATGGGTGAAAATTTAAATGTTCCTATGTATATAACTTCTCTTACTGTCCAAATGTGTAATAAGAAAACAGCACTTTACTTTTGGAAGATTACTGTAAGAATTAAGTAAAAACTTTATAGAAATAACTTTTTTTTAATAATATGGTTTTACTTTGCATGCTTTGGGTCCAAACAGCTGAGAACCTGGTAAAATATTTTATTTATTTTTAAAACTGCAAAAGAAGAAGGTTCCTAAAATAGTATATGAAACAGAACAATACTGTTGCATATAACATGCTACTTTGGGAGTTAATTTAAACGCTCTGATGTGATTAGTATCTATCTAATATAAATTTAACAATTAAGATTTAAGCTTAGTCATACTGAAGTTTTCTTTAACAAATTTCCCTCTAAAGCCTAGGATTTGATATTGTTGTAACACTTAATACAATTCAGCAGGTTTGGGCTAAAAGTGATATGTGATGGCAGCCATTTTATTTTTGTCCAATAATTTATGGATTACCATTGTATCTGAACCCATCAATATTCAAAACAGCCATCTTGGAAAAAACAGAAAATAAATTAAGATAAAAATAAAATAAAATTAGTCTTAGTTGTTGGGATTTAAAGAAGACTCAAAATTTAATCAACGTGTTTCTCTTTTTTTAAAGGTAATCAAATGGATAATACTATGAAAGATATTACAGATGAATTCAGTCTGCGAGATACAATAAGTATTGGATCAACAGATTCATTTGTTTCAGCTGCTGAGGTATACTGAAGCAACATTTGCTGTCTTATTGTGTTAATTATCATGCACTTAAGATCTTGTACTCAATTAATTAATGGTTTCTGCTGGTCTTCAATTAAATTTCCTACAACAAAATGTCTTGACAAATCACAGATATGTAAAGATTAATTGTAATTGTATGACATTTAAACATTACAAATACGCATAACAAGTTCCCCCCCATTCAGTTGGAGTCCGAGTTTCAGAGGCTGCCTGGGCAAGTACCTGCAGTTGTCCTGGAAAGCCTTTTTTCCAGAATTCGTTAGCCATTGCCTCCTTCTTAAGGCTGAGACTGGCTATGAAAGTGAGTGGCCCAAGGTCATCCAGCTGGTTTTGTGCCTAAGGCGGGACTAGAACTCATGGTCTCATCATGCCTTCTACCCTAATGCCTTAAGCACTACTCAAACTGGTTCATAACAATTATAAATACATAACATACAACATAACATAAAACATAACAATTATGAAAACATATAATGAAATATTCACAGATGCACGACTAGAATACTTCTTCACATGCTTTCAATGTAGAAAAGCATATGTCTGTGGCTAGAGTGGCAGAATATGAAAGTTTCCATAAATTCATGGGAAAGATGGCCTAATGAATTCTAGTGGTCATTTTTTTCAATAAAAACATTGCAAGAAAAACAATGATTTTGAAGTTCTCAGATGGTCATGCTATTGGAATTGTAATGTTTATTTCCTTGAAAGACATATTTAATCTGGGACACCTGTAAATTAGATTTCATCTTGTCATTTATTTTGCAATATAACAACAATTTCAAGTATAGATTTACTTACTAGATTATTGATTTTAAAGGACAGTGTTAATTACGGTATTAATTGCTCATTTTAGGCTGATTATAAATTTTTCTATAAACATTGGTTAAAATCCTGTTTATAGATCTAAGTCAAATACATAGTATTGTACTTTTAATGTCAAAAATTAATACTCTGCCTTTAAAAATGACTTGCAAACTACTCTACTGGAGAATAATGCCATCTAACTTAGGTAAGTAGCTCTTCATATTGAGCAGATACAATATTATATGAAAGCTCTCCATTGGATGGCAATTAGCTACTAAACCTGGGTCCAGGAAGTTATTCTTGATTTATAAAGCTGTGTAACCATGAACCATATTATCTGGGAAACTGCTCTCTTCTATAGGACCACCTATTTATTACTCTGTTTCTACCAAAATAAGACATCCCCTGATAATAAGCCCAATCGGGCTTTTGAGCGCATGGCAATAAGGCCAAGCACTTATTTCAGGGTTCAAAAAAATAGAAGACAGGGTCTTATTTTCAGGGAAACATGGTATGTCCTTCAAATGTTCTTAATATAGTTTGATAATATCAATATACTAGTGATGTGGCAGAAGATATTCACTTTGGAGTGCTTTCTATGTGGAATGGGAGATTTGTAGAATGCCATTATGAAGGGCTTCTAATCAAGCAATTATTCATCTAGCTATTTTTGACTACCAAATTGCAAAGTTTAAAAATGGTTGTAATGTTTTATGGTTTGGACTTTTATAGCTGGATTTTATTATGTTACACTCTTGTCCTGGAATTTACTTTGGGAATTCGTTTATTAAAAAGCTTTGAATACTTTTCTTTATAACAAAAGAACCCCCCTTCCAGTTATATAATTAATGATACAAAATAATAACTTTTTACTTTCCTGTTTCTTTGCCTCATCCCTTCTTAGAGACCACTTAAGTCACTTATATTACTTTGGACTTTTGAGATACATATATGTGTGTGTGTGTGTGTGTGTGTGTGTGTGTGTGTGTGTGTAAATTAATATCTAATTCTTTTCTGCATTTATCATGGCTAGATATCCCTTTTTTGGGGTGAACAAAGCTATTTTTGCTGTCCAAGAATGTAATTTTCTGCCTTAATATATGTGGATACTTATTTCCCTATTCTTAATTTATCTTTGCTCTGCTGCTTTTACAAAGTAGCATGTCTATGGTCCACGTGTTATCCTAACTTTTCTTTTACATATTTGATTTTCATAATGATCTGCAATGTAAAGTGATATTAAAAAGCAGGTGTCATTCAAAAGACTACAAAGGTGTTATGACTCTGAAAGTAACTTGGTAATAAAACTAATTTTTTTTAGCTTACAGAACACAAAGAGAGCCGGAACTATTATCACTTGGATTCACTTTGCCACTGCCCATTATATGAAGAAGCTTTGCGCATGGCAGAAGAAGGCAAGATTTATTCACGTGTCTTAAGGTAAAAATGTCTTTACATTTCTAAAAATCCTTATGACAGAATTTCTGAAACATTATCAGAACTTATATTGATTGTTTTGAAATATGCCTAAATTAAAGTGCCTAAATTAAAGTGTGATTAAGCTTGAAATCTTCTTTATTTTGTGCGTAGGACTGAAATGTTGGAATGTTTGGGAGACAGTGACTTCCTTGCTAAGCTCCACTGTATTCGGCAAGCTTTTCAGGTAAAACTCTTTGAGACACATTTTAACTCATCTTTGTGCTACTTATGACATATCTCTGTTAAATTATTACATAAATTACATAGAGGAGATTTGTAATCAGAACCAAACAAGTTACATAATCAGTATTATGTAGCTTTTGCAAGGTACAGGTAGTCCTTGATTTATAACTAGTTGCTTAACAACTATTGGTTTACAACAGACCCTTAAAATTGGGTTTATGATCTGGATTCAAAGTTCTGACGTTTGCTCCCTCTGTGGTCATATGACTGCATTTGGGATGCTTGGCAATCACATGATTATGTGACCACGATTTATGATATTTTTTTCTGAAAACCAGCTTTTACTTCTGTTTCTGGCAAAAAAAGTGTAAAATGTTTACAAAGAAACTAACTAGGGTGTTTAGAAGGCTGGCTTAGTTCAGTAATCAGATGCTATTTATAGTTGCATCTTCCAATATAATTAATGTTGTTTAAATTTAGCCATTTCCAAGGAAGTTTAAAATATTGGCACATTTGGGAAAAACTCCACCTATCGTTCCATTTCCGAAGCACATATGTAGGCTTTGTTTCCAGTCCTTAAGGTTGAAGTCTCCAAGAATTTCATTATTGATTGAAAAAAAAAATCTGCCATGGTTCATATAATAATTTAGGTACATGTTTATTCATGATTCTTGACAAAACTATAATTGGCTGGGATCATACACTATGTTAAAACATAATCTGTGGACTATATATCACAGTGGTTTTATTCACACAACAAGCTAAGCTAAAACTGAGCAAATGACATGATGGCTTAGGCCTTAGGGCATTATGTAAATACAGCCATAGATTTAATTCCCCTTCTTGATAAAGCAAGTTTATTCAAGAAGAAAATAGTGAAATTTCTCTTTGAGTAATAGGGCCAAAAATTTAGATAGATTTGTGCATTTGGTTTCAATTTTGAGTTCTAACATCTTTCACTCATTAATGGTTTCTTTTTCTTTAAAAAAACAACAACAGGTCATTCTTTCAGACTCTACGAATCGAATATTTCTTGCTGAAAGTGGCAGAAGAATTTTATGTGCTTTAATTTTGAGAGCAAGAAAGGTAAAACCTTTGTTGTTTTAATAACTGTATTATAACAGGCTTGACCATTTAATGCCCTTATAACATGAGTTAAGAAACAAGTATTCCTATTTTGGAAAAGTAGTATTCTTCTTTTAAGATTATAAATTTGGTCTACATATGGCAGTAATTGTTCATAAGAGTTTATGGCTATACTTTTTATATTTTCCAAATATATTGTTTTATGTGTCATTTTCTAAAATATGTATAAAAGTCAGATATCAGAATATAGTATGCCTTATAGTGGAGATACTCTTTTTATTTCTAGATTACCCTTTGACTTACAAATAAATAGTGATGTCAATTTTAAGGCAAGGATGAAAAAAATCCATATAATGTGCAAGTTCTTCAGAGTTTCTGTTTTCCTTTACAGAACCCAAAGAAATTTGAGGAAGTATTTGATGAAATGATCTCTTTTTTAGAACAAGCAGATCAATGGATTCATACTGAAATGGAGTTGGCTGCTTATGGGGTATGCTTTCAATTAAGTGTTTTAACTTTTTTTTTTTTTGGCCCTAGATAGCTGTAATTTCCTTACTGAACTTTATTTTGTTTATATTTCAGGAACTCTGTTATTTTTATCTAGTTTATTTCTTATTTTATATTTACTAAGTTTGAATAAACAATTTGTTTAAAAATCACCAGGATTTTAACTGTAATTTATAGCATGGACTTGTTAATGGTTTTTCTTTTTTTATAAATGTGCTCAGTATCTTTTTTAAAATTTGATCCTCATGTAGGTGAAACACTTAAACTTTTATGATGTTGTTTTGGACTTCATATTAATGGATTCTTTTGAAGACTTAGAGAACCCACCCATGTCTATACAGAATATAGTTAATAATCACTGGTTGAACTCCTCCTTCAAAGAAACTGTAAGTCCATATTTGTTTCATTCCATGCTTCAGTACTGGGAGATAACTACATATATTGACATCAGGCTGGGACCCAGTTTGTGGAGAGAAGTATTTTTCAACTTTTTAAAGTATAGATAAGAGGCAGTCTCTGTAGAATTTAGAAAGCATTTTAAGCAGAATGAATAGGATGATGGCACTCCATTGAGAAAGAAAGTGGGATATGATTCTCTTGGATCCCCCGAGAAAAGGGTTGGGGTGTATTGCTTCCAAGTAAGGTGAGTCATGCTTTGAATGAAAGCTTATTATAGTGCTTTCTTTTTCTTATGTAATGTTTTCAAAATTGCTATCGTTATGTTTTCTTAGTTGATTTAAGTCTCTGATTTTTTTCATAATTTAGGTCATATTAATATCCAAGTATGAAGGAGTATAACATTCAATAATACGCTCCAGGTGAAAAAATGCCACCAGACATCTTACATAATGATCTAAATAACTGTTTCTCTTCTACTTTTTGTTATGCTCCAGGTCAGTTAATATGTCCCTTGTTCGTGATTTAAGAACCAACACCAGAACAATGTATAATCAGCCTTTCCTTATATTCTATTCAGTATTAGATCAGGTTAAAGGGTTGGGTTAGGGTTAGGGATAGACTTAGGCAGGTTAAGCACCCACCCAATCACCTGTGGCTGATGGACAGAATCTTATATTTGGATGCTGATAGCAATATTTTAACTAGATATAGATCAGCTAAGGATACTATGTAGTGGTATTTGAGAATGGCTTAGAGAGAGAGCAAAAAGACACACTAAGGGAATAGTCAGTTAAAAGACAGCTGAGCCTGCGGCAGGAATGTGAACAGGGCAAGAGACTCAGAAAAAACCTTCCCTAGTTTCTTGGGCTTTAAAGAAAATGGGGAAGAGATAACTTTCAGACCTACAAGATTTTATTAATGCAGCATTACAATAAAGATGAATTAGCTCATCTGGTCCTGTTCTCTGTCTGCTCTAACTTATAAGGCTGGTCTGTTACTACTTTCATGGCAACCATGGCCCCCTCTCTCTATATATATATATATCAACGTGACATTAAGAACAAATCACACTTTAAATTTTACTTTCTCAATTGGACAGGAAGACAGCATGATGAATATGCCACATTTGACATTACTGTTTTATCAAAACAGTTCGTTTGAGATTTAAGAGTGCAATAAATAGTTTACTAAGAGATGTAAGTATTTTTAGGGTAGTTTCAACTTTTGATATGTAGCTCAAGGGGGAAACAGATAGAATATATTGAAAGAAAATTCCTTTTGGATTTCATTAAGCTCACTATTGAACCTATTCAGTGGGAGTGATGAAATGAAAAATAATTTTTATTCTTCAGCCATCTTCAGTTCTCTTAACATTGTTACTGTTTTGGATTTTAGCTCAAACAGAAGAGCTGCTAAAATTTTTGTAGCATATTGTGACATGTTTGCAAGACATATTTAAGAACATAATTGTTTATAGGCGCTATAGCTTAGATTCCACAATACATACAATACATTACAATTTGGAATGTCCAGATTGTTGCATGTTGCAGTTTTAAGGGACCAAGAATAAGGACAATTTGCCTGGTATTTTGTTGCTCTGCATTTTGCCTTCCCCTGCTTATTACAGCTAGGCAAATTATAATTAGTGAGTCTGTGAGATCATAGACTCCTCTTTAAGAGACAGAGTATTGCAATCCTATTAAGGAACATAGTAGTGCCATTTTTTTTTTTTAGTTGAGCCATCATCAGATGTAGATGATCATACTGTAATAATTATAGACCGTTGGTTAGCATTTCTTTTCTTGGCAAAGAGCTTGATTATTTTGTAGTCCCTCAGGATTCTTTCTTATTCTCTATGGTATTTATTATTTCCCCAAAAGTAATTAGTTGAAATTACTGGGAGATTTACAGATTAGTATTACAGGTAGTCTTCAATTTATGACAATTGAGCCCAAAATTTCTGTTACTAAGCAAGACATTTGTTAAGTGAATTTTACCCCATTTTACGACCCTTCTTGCCTTACCGTGTTTCCCCAAAAATAAGACCATGTCTTATATTTTTTTGAACCCTGAAATAAGCGCTTGGCTTTATTGCCATGCACTTGAAAGCCCAATTGGGCTTATTATCAGGGGATGTCTTATTTTGGGGGAAACAGGATAGTTGTTAAGTGAATCACTGCAACTGTTAAGTTAATAACTTAACAGTTATTAAGGTTGTTAAGTGAATCTGGTTTCCCCATTGACTTTGCTTGTCAAAAGGTCACAAAAAGTGATCCCGTGAACCTGGGATGCTGCAACTGTTATAAATGTGAGACATTTGCCAAGCATTTTAATTTTGATCATGTGACCATGGAGATGCTGCAATGGTTGTAAGTGTGAATAATGGTCATAAATTACTTTTTTCTGTGCTGTTGTAACAGTTGCTAAATGAACTGTTTTAAGTCGAGAACTACCTATATTGATGTGTGGATGGTATATTTCATGTTCATAGATTGAAGGCATTTTGTGGTCTCTTTTTTTTCACTAGGGGTACAACTTTCTGCATTTTAGCCTATCGGTTGGTAGTCCAGCAACAAATCCACATGGGTAGAGATTGCTTGGCTTCAGTGATCCACTCTTTAATATATCTCACTTCATTTTTTATAGTGCATTGTACATGAGGCTGCCTTTGGAGATTGTCCACAAACTGCAGATGTACAAGTCATGGCATCAGGAACTGCGACTGGAACTTGATGTTCCAGTCACAATGAATCATCACTGGCATTTGGCCATTTCTGGATCCAATTCTAAATTCTGCTTTTAAATCCTTCGCAGCATCTTCATACATATACCTGAGCTCTAATAGCAGAGGTCCAAAGGCTGTAATGTCCTAACAAAATTGAGATTAATTTCAAAAGTATGCCATATGTTAGATTGGGTTAGAATTTGAACCTTATTTTGTTTCCATTTTTTAATCTGGAATATATTTCTTTGCCTCTCAGATGCCTCTTCATCTGTATTGGAAGCAAGTCTGACCTGCCATTGTTATCCGTTCATTCTTTTCTGTGCCAATCCAGCATCCAGGCTGCTGAATCAGTGCAGAATCCAGTTTACTCATTCTTGTTATTTCCTTTTTGTCTTTCTTCTTTTTCAGAGAGATACACGCACCTTTCCTTTCTCCTCACTTTGACTTCTACTGTTCAGTTCTTTCTGTGTTATTTGTACTGAATCTAATTTCTCTGCAGTTGACAGAGTTGTGAGCTTCACCATATTGCTCCAATTCCAGGAAGAGGAACAATAAATATGCCATATATTTTCTTCCTTGCCTGTTTCATTTGACCAGACTGGCTAAGATCTAGTAAAAAAAATGGGAGACAATGGCTATTTGGAATTCTCTGAGAGGAAGTCATACATCTTATAGTGTGCAAGCTTCCATTCTGTTTTGAATAGTTTTACTTTCTTTTATTATATATTTTGTTTATGTCTGAACTGGTTTTGGCCAGTCTCATTTTACTTCCTAGTACTTAGAATGTTGTAGTACATTCCATTAAAATTCTGCTACCTCCTACGGGAAGTAAAAGTCTAGATTTGCCATCTGTATACTGTATGATTCCAGTCCTTATTAGGACAAAACTGCTTAGCTTTATCAAAAACTATTTAAGCTATGCTTTTTCTTAGAATAGGTTTTTTTTTTCAATGTAGTCAAAACAAAAGAATTTGGTTATATTTTTTTTATGGTTACAGATAGTTCTTGTTCAGAAACATAGTGTCATATAAATATGCAGCCTTCTTTAAACACTGAGATTAATAACATATTTTTAAAAAGTTTTAAAATCCATCTATTTCAAAAGATATTTCCTAAAAATGTTTTTCTAAATAAGAAGTAGCATAGCATGATTAGGCATCTGCAATTGGAACAGCTAAGAATGCTCTAAATAAGCATTATTAATCCTATCAATATTGATGAGTTAATGCTGATTAAAAGAATGAGTGTAACAAGAAGCAAATTATGTACAAACTGTGCAACATTTTAATTAAATTAAAAAAAATTAAAAAACAAAGTTCCTAATCTTTTATATATAGTAAGACAGATGTATTTGGGCATGTTCTTTACAGTACGTAGTTTAAAAACCATTATTCCTGTTTGGCACACTGAAACTTTCTGTGGAATTGGAAAACTGGCATTACAATAGTTGCACTTTGCTGGTTGGACCATACTTCTTTTAACCAGCCTCCTGTTTTTTAAAATGCTTAAATCTAGATGCTGCAAAATACTGCATTAGGAGGTAGCAAGCAGTGGATATTTCCACAATAAAAACTATTGTGGTACCAGAAGAGATAATAAAGAACTATTGCATAGTTGTAATATTGCATTGATACTATATTGCTTTATTTCTCCTAATGGCACAGGAAAATAATATTTCTTTGCAAAAACTTGCCTGTCTGGGAGCTCTTTTGAGAATATATCAGAGCAGGAGTGGGTTCTACTTACCTTTACTACCAGTTCGCAACGGGGCCGCACATGCTTGCTTGCTTTGCTTCCGCGTGCTCTCTTCTGCGCATGTGCAGAAGCGTTCTGATGACGTTGGGATTGGTGGGCGGAGCCTCCTGCCAGTTTTACTACCGGTTCTATAGAACTGGTGCGAACCGGGGGGCAACCCACCACTGTATCAGTTTCATTTTCCTACAATCCCCAAACAGAAATTATTTGACGTATTGTAAATACAGTAATATAAGCCTGAGATTACTGCTTGGGCCCTTATTTCTGTTTGTTCTATTTTGTTTTGTTCTTTATTGTACAAAAGCTCTTTAAAATACTTTGTTATAGAGGTATACTTTTTACATATTTGATTTGAACACCTTTAGCTTCTTGCTTTTATCATGTTCTTTCTTAAATAATGTGCAATATTAATTCATTTGGAACATAGAACATAAAATAATACGGTTTAAAGAGACATTGGAGGTCTTTTACCATTCCAGACAAATGGCTGTCTCTTCTTGAAAACCTCCTGTGATGGAGTATATTTATCATATACTGTATATTCTTCTGGTTTCCCATAATAAGAGATATTTGGAAGCTTGTCAAACAAATATTTTCTGGATTGGTGTTGTTCAGTTTATGTTTGGGGAAAAAGGTGTTCAGAGGAAAGTATTTAAAATAGATCTGTGCAGTAGAATTAAATGTGTGGATAGGAAAAAATTAAGAACTAATATAAACAAATCTAATATTACAGATGACAAAAATGCTGCTTAGGGTGCATTGCATTGTTTTCTCCTTTTTAAGTGCTGCTCATGTGTTTTCCAATGTACATTCTTTCCCATAGAATTTAACTGATGTGATTCTATTGCATAAATAGCATGGCTTTTTCCTGTCCAATGGCTATTGAAAGGGATGTATGAAAGAGCCATGTGATTACCTTTTCCCGTGTACCAACAGTACTCAAATAATAAACATGCCTGCACACATGTTAATTGAGGCAGGCTAATTGCTGGTTAACATGCACAGCACCATAATATCCCAATCTTATGACTTCTTAATTGTGGTTGATGTGTTTTTATAAAGTTAACCACAAACCCAGCTCTGCTTATTGTAACTGGAATTTCAAACCAATAAGGAATCTGAATTTCAAACTTTGATTGCTACTCCAATGATTAGCCCCAGATTCAGATAACAATGAAGAAAGATAACAACAGGAAAGACATTGTTTTTAAAGAACCATGTTGCACATTGGAAAGATGTCAATGCGTGCATTCCAGGTAGCTAACCAGAATGACCAGATTTTTGGTATCAACTGTTTCTGGCCTTGCCATGGATATTATTAGATGGTGTCTGTACCTAAGACTTCCTATTCTGGCTGCAGAAATATCTTTCAGCTTGTACACTCTTATCATCCACCTTTGTAATTTTAGATCAGATTATAAATGTTTGCTGCTATCACAACAATACAGATAGATTGTTAGCCACCAATTTACATTAACTTTTAGAAAAATGCTAAGGTGCATGAAGAAAGCAGGGAAAACGAGATGCAAATAGTATATTTTTAGCAATAAATACTGTACATTTTGTAAAATTATTTAAGTTTATATTATTGCAAATTCAATATATTTTAAAGAGGTAAAATTGTTTTATATTTTATTATAAAATTATTATGTTATTTCTAAATATACGTTTCATGCTTGCAAGTAAATAAAAAACAAAATATCTTACTTAGGCTGTGGCTTCAAGTTGTTGGTCAGTCCTGAAGCAAAAAAAGCAACAAATGAAAGTAAGTAGCCTGACATTTTACATTAGAAGACGTCTGTGCAATGCTATACATTTGTTTTGCAATGCCAATTGCTATTTTAAGACAATCTGTAGATTATTTAGCATTATTTGTGTATAACTATAGAATATGGTAAATTATTGACTTCAGAATTATGAATAAAAAGATAGTAGTGCCTGTTCTTGAACCATTTTTAATATAATTTATCATATGTGAAGTCACAGTTGAACTATAGGCAAAAAAAATAATCTCAATAGTCTCTCCAAAACTACCAAGGAAGATCAAACATGATTATGTTTGGTAAAGAGATTACTGGGGCTGTAGACTAGATCAGAAAGTTTTTGTTTTGTTTTTTTAAATCACAGAAGAAGGAAGTGGTAAACCCTCTTCATTGACATGTTGTTTGGCCGCTTGGAGATGATTTTAAGTTTATAAGAGTTGCAGGTTTAAAGATGTCACAATTCTTTATGCTGAAGATGCTAGGGTATGATTTGCCTTTTCTGTACCAATTATATCTTTAGGTTCCTGATGGTTTCTTTGCACATTTCTATGCTGTTTGTGAACATATTAGCCCTGTTCTGGCATGGGGATTTTTAGGTCCTAGAAATTCGCTGAATGAATTATGCAGCTACTTCAAGGTATGGGGCTTTATTTTATCAAAAGTTTACTGAATACCAATGAAAATAAAGATGAACTAGTAACTGTTTTATTAGACATCCTATTTTAACTAGAACCTTATTATTTTTTTTGTATTTATTTTGCTAGAATCAGATTCTTTATTTCCTGAAAGATATTTTTGACTTCGAAAAAGTGCGATACTCATCAGTGGATAATTTAGCTGAAGATCTTCTGCAATTGCTAATCCGGCACACTAATCTTTTATTGGTCTACTTTGGAGTAAATGGATGTCAACACCCAACAGCCAGTGACCTTTTAGAGGCAAAAGTACAATAAATTTCTGTTTTTATTCTTCATGTGAGCATATTTTTACCTTTTTCTCCAACAAGGAAATTTAATATTGTTTCTTTCCGAGCAAGTACCCTAAAAACTACGATATTGTCAAATGTGGCCTCAGGGAGGTTTAAAAATATACATATAATTGCTTAAATTATTGCTGTACATATCATTTAAAATGATATTTCAATTGTCCTTGGATTTATACGTAACATGTATTTTTAAACTATTACATGAATATTATTTGCGGGGGATAAATACTTTGTTCAGATTTCTTTGTGATGAAAGTGATACAAAAATACATGTTATAGTAAATAAGTTCCTCCCAGGTTTACAATGTATAAATTAGATAGTACAAAGCTTTCAAAAGCTCTACCTGGTAATGTATTTGCCAAGATTTGCACCTTTTTTGTCTTAACTAATGTGCAATAAAAAAGATATACGGTGACAAATGATATAATTTTTGTGTGTATAAGCTATAATTTATAGTGTAGCAACTGTATCAATGCATTTGGCCTTGGGACAATATTCTGTGAGCACTGTTGTAAAATTTAAGAGTTAATATTAAGTTTTTATGTAAATTATGATGTTTTACGTTGGTTGTATTGCATAAAATCAGAGTCTGGTGAACCCTCGGCAGTTGTTTTGAGTAAACTCTACCATATTTATTTATTTAGTAAATGTATAGATTGCTAAATATATATATATATAACTCTCTGCAGAGCTTTTAAATTTTTATACATACTATAAATAAGTTCTTGTCTAATTAAATCTATTATTTAAAGTATATTTTTAAGAAAAAAGATGTATATTAAAAAGAATAAAATGGTGCAAGGGTAAATACATGTTCCATTACAATTTTAAATACGTGTTTGTCTCTTTTTAAAACAACAGGGATGCCAAATTAATACCTTTAAGGTCTAGTTTGTGTGTCGTGCATAGTTGTGTTTTGTTTGATCATGGTTTATTGTATTATCCATAATTGAGTGTATGAAGCTGTAAGACATGGTTTATTAAGCACAATGGCCAGAGTTACACAATGCACCAATCCTCAATCATTCCACATTTTTCTTTAGATTTAGAAGGATAAATAAGCCTAAATGGAAGTTGTGATTGCTCTCTGAAACAGCACTAATCCTAGCGTTCAGCCAGGAAGCTAGCTATTGACTGTTTTGCCCAGTTTCATACATGCATAGTGTAAGTGTTTAGCCTTTATATTGTAGAAGTTTGTTGGATTGGATTTTCAAGAAATCCCTTGCCCAATTCTGCCTTGCACTTCTAGTCTCTGTCCATTCTCTGTCACAAAATTAAACAATTGATTTGAAACTTATCAAGCATTGAGATACCCTATCAGTTGAGTGTGTTCTGCATATTTATTGTTTTATATATTTTTATTACATAAACTTGAATAGTGATATTCCCTTACATGAAGAAACATTTAATGTTACCCAGTCAGCACGTAAAAGTCCTAAGATACTGTAGCTGTCCAAAAATTGTGAATATATGATACAGGAAAATGTCATTTGAGTCTTTATATTATGTAATACTATACATATTAATATTTTCAATACTTTTTCTGTCTATGCAAAAGCAAATCAAGATAAGTCAATCTTTTTCCAATTGCAGCAATTACAAGACCATTCCTTTTGCAAAAATGTAAAATGTGCATTTATTGTAAGCTGCCCAGAGTCACATAAAAATGACATATAAATTGAGCAAATAAATAGATAATTGATAGAATCTTAATGTTTGATTAATGGTATCTGAAAAGACATTAAGTAAGTGAAAATTTGAATGGGCAGCTAATGGAGGCAGCAGCAGGAAAAACAAGATTAAAAAAAAGATCCTGGTTTAAAAGCAAACCAGAGAGAGGGATCTGTGGAAGTTAAGGCCATTGAAGAGGAAAATGGGTCAAATTCCATGAAGCAGGAAAGGGAAGCTGAGGCTGTCGTTGAATGATAGCATATATTTTTGGCATTGTTTATATATGCATTTTGTGTACCATGATTTCATGGTCATTTATCACAAAGAAGGCACACTATTCTTTCTCTGGTCATAGTAGCTCAATAATAAGGGAGTACTAGATGTAACAGTGCAAGTTAGTAACTTTCACTGAATCCTGGGATGATTATTACTATTTTTATTCCAGGTAGTCCTCATTTAGCAACCACAGTCAAGACTTGCAATTTGTCACTAATTGAAACCACAACTGTGCTTACAAGTTGACTTCAGCTTTCCTTCACTTTACAGACCTGCGGAGGTCATCAATGTGAGGATTGATTGCAGAGTGACTTTTTTTCCAGCACTATCATTAACTGCAAATGGGAGCTAAACGAGGCAATTGCTACATGAGGACTCCCTGTACTGTTTCATGCATTTAGGGCTAAACACACTGGCATGTTAGATTAAATAAACCCAGACTCAAATTCTCATTCACATTTGGAAGTTCACTGACTGTTTTGGGATTAATCACTATTTCTTAGCCCAACCTACCTCACAGGGGTGTTGTGGGGATAAAGCGGGAAGCGGAAATGGAGTGTATTCCAATGTGTGCATCTGGAATTAACTACAGGGTTAGTTATTCCAAAACAAATATCAGCATTAGAAGTATGTGTTGGTTTGATATCACACCTCAGGAAAACAGGTTATGTAAATTCTTGAATGAATAAACATTGCTATTAGTAAATAAACTTTATGCTGGGTTTGGCCTATTGTTCTTTTATGTGAGAAAAAAAGTGGAAACCAGGTGAGGAACAGACTAATCTCATCTTATTCTCTAGTCAGACACAAGAAAAGTAATAAAAATTCTTCCCACTCCATACTCAACAAACTGAGTCAGAAGTTAATTACGCTCTGAGATAATCATGTATTTATCTTACAAGATCATTGCAATTGCTGATATAACAATAAGCTAATTTGACTACTACATACATTGGGATGGTTTCATCAATCTGATGCTGGCTGGACTTCATGCTATCATAATTATCTGGTAAGTTTCTATTATTAGTCGCTTGCTCTGTGCAAGTTAGGGCTATAAAAAAAGCCACCAGCATTCACCCTCCCAACAGTTTCACTTCACAAAAGTGAAGCTTGCCAGAGATTTATCACTGTCCTAAAGAACTGTTATCCCCTCCATCTGGAATATCTGTATACGTGGAAGGAAAATACATACTCTCTTAAAACTAACAGTAAGTAATTCTTTTCCCCCAAAGTGTTTAGATCTAACTGCATCTGTTTCAACAAAACTGTAGTAAGAAAAATAGCCAGGGTGACTTTGTGACTCTTTGTGTATTTGTGTAAGGACTGCTATGAGTTAGTTAATTGGTATCAGATAGTTTAGAAATCTATGTGCCCTCTCCAAATTCCCATTCTTCATTTAGTAGGATTAATGGAAACTGTACCGCAAATAATTGGAAGAGAAGAAGTTGGAAAATGGCTATTTAGTGGCTTGACATTCCAAGGTTGAGGTTGAGGACATACTTAATTTCATATTAATAACTTAAATCAACTTTCTCTGTTCCAATGTGGGAACAAAATATGGCTTAAAAGGCAAATTTTTCCTGTTCCATTTGGTGATGAATTTTTAAAAAAAACCGGTTTGTGGGGAGGAGGCGATCTTGAAACACAGCTTGATTTTCTGTGACTTTTTGGACAAGCGCTCCTATTTTGTCCGACAACCGCCCCGATTAATTTGCCATTATTTGACAAAATAAATAAATTAGTGGTATGAGAAATGCACTCTGAACATGCTCAGGAGCCCTTTCCCCCTCCCTTTTAGACGCTAAGCGATCGATGTCGGACACCAATTACTGTATACCCCGGCCCCCTCCCCCTCCTCCCACTTTTTAACTTGCCCGGTGCGTGGGGAGATTCTTTCTGAATCCAACTGGGAGGTGGGGGTGGTTGGGAAATTCTGCAGTCGCCGGATATTTATAGCCTAACGGCGTTTTCAGCCCAAAATAACCCGGCTGGGCCGCTGGAGGGGCCTCCGGAGGCGCGGCGAGGGTGCTGAGTGGGGGGGAAAGAAAGGAGGGGGCGGCCGCCGTGTGTGTCGGGACAGCTGCAGCTCGGCCTGGGCGCGCTTGGAATGCGGGAACGGGCTGCGCACCGGGACTTTTATGGAAACTTGCAGAGCCCGAGGCTGGAGCCGCAGCCAGCCAAGGGGCGCGCAGCACCAAGGGTAGCAGCAGCAGAGACGCTCGCCCCGGCTCTTCTCACGCCCAGCCAGCCGCTCGGGATTAAACGAAAACGCACCGCGCGGCGCTCCCAGGTACCTCAAGTTGGGGTTTTTGCTTTGCTTTGTTTTTTTTTGTTTGTTTGTTATTGCGGGGACGGGGGGGAAGCGGCAGCGATTCGGACACAAAGGACGGCCTGCGCTCGTCGTCTGTGACGCGCCTGGACTGGAGATGACAAGGCAGTGGGGAAACGGCGCGCGCGGCGGGGCAAGCGAGCCGAGGCTCGGTCTTGAGGGAAAGGACTTCGGGGGAGCTGAACTGGCGTTTCGGCTTTTTGCCTTTGGCATGTCCCCCGACGGGGGCTCCTCCCTGCGTTGCATTTCGGCCTCTCCGAGGCGTTCGCGGGGTAGATTTAGACGGAGACCTAAAGTGTCCTCTCACACACGCACATGCGGTCTTTGCGGTTTTCGGTGCGGGTGGGTGGGGTGCGTGAGCCAGATTGGCTTTTTTCCTCTAGCGCTTTAATTCGGCTGCTTCGCCTGACCTCAGAGAAACGGCCGCTCGCCCCATCTGGACTGCCGTCGGAAAGGAAGAGCAACAGGCTCGGTCTCTCCCGGCAGTTTTACTTGGACGAAAATCCCAGACGCCCCAGACGCATTTTAAAATCTCAGCTGGTCATTTTTTTTTTTGGGGGGGGGGGGGGGAGAATCGGATGATAGCCAAGCTATTGTGCAACGGAATAACAACCCTGGAAGAAAATGTTCCTTTTCAAGACATCTTGAATGGGATAAGAAAGCCAGATGTTGCTCATTTTCAAGTAGGGTTTTCTTATTCTGAATCTGAAACATGTGGCAAAGCCCCCGAATCTAGACTTTCCTGCAAGAGAGATCCTTTCTGCACTCAGGTCCCGCGTTTTGTACAGTAATACATTTCAGTTGAATTCCAGTATTTTCCCAAATTCCAGGCAAATCATGTTTGTGAATGTTTCCTTCCCAAATGTCAGAATAAAGGAAGCCTTCCTCTGAAAAGTGTAGTGATTGACAGCTAGAAGGTAGTAGTAATGATAGTATCAGTAGTTAGTGGGAAGACAATAACTGCCAGAACTGTTGTTCTTGGCATTAGAGTGTGTGTGTGTGTGTGTGTGAGAGAGAGAGAGACTATTTTTGCATTATAAGTGGAGTTTATAAAAAAAATGAACTAAGAAACTATTTTTGTTTTATAGAAAATATGTTTTTAAAGTCAGACAAAGATGGCAAAAAATAAAAACTTAGCTACTACCTTTTGTATTTCAAACAGGATGTGTGAAAGAACATATGTGCAAAAATATGTAGGCGCATTATAGTTCTTTGATTTTTGTTGACAGACAGCTCTTCCTCACATTCATGTTAATGCACATTCCTTCAGATCTTGAGTTGGCAGAAACATTTGTCTGAGCTCTAACTTGCTTCAGTAATGAGGTTGATGAGTGGTAGTCTTCTTACTGGTTTGATATCCCACAAGTCAAGAACAGAAATGGGTTGATTCCCCTGGCTGTATTTCTTCTCCCTTGGCATCACTGATCAGCATGAAAAAAACCCATCTATCATTGTCCTTAATATATGGTGGGGCAAAGTTGAGTTAGTGTGGTTATGTGTCTGAGATGGAGTGTTTAGCCACATAACAAGTTGCCAATGCAGAGTTGCTATGCAGCTGTGACTTGTCAGTCAGACTGTTTTGAAATGCATCTAACAATCTTCTGAAAGAGAATTAGACCAATGTCCAAAGATAGCCAGGCTGACAAGTCAATGACTCAGTGGAGACCATGGGTTGAACTAGAAGGGATCATGACTATATCAGAAATATTCTTTCCTGCCTTATCTTGCTCCCTTCTGGATGACCAATTTCTCTGCTGAGCTATTCTTCAACATGAGTTTAGTTTTTCTTCTTTTTCAGAAGACTGCTAAGAGGTGCACCTCTCCATTAGTAACTTGTCTATTGGACAATTTGAAAAGTGGCTTGTCCCACTACACATTAAAGAAAATGATTAGTGGTCGTTTTCCGGCTGGCTGGTGATGCTGTGGGAAGAGAAATACATCCAAGTGAATCCACCAATTGCTGTCCTTGGGTTGCCCTGCAACAAAACTCTAAGGACAGCCCCATTCACTGGCCTTGTTACTAAGATTAGAGGGGAGGCATAATTCATACTGGCTGAGTTTTGTGTCAGCTTAAGGAAGAACCCCAAAACCAGAACTGATGAACCAGAATTTAAGCAGCCTCTGCATTGGACTGGGGATGAGACAAAAGCAATGTCACGAGGATATGGTTTTTTAAAAGACGGTTAGTGAAACATTTTTGTGCCATGTTTGGTGGGATGTAGAAATGAGCTTTTACATTTCGATTCTGAATTATATTAACAATGCTGATTGTTTTATATTACTTTGCGGCATGTAAATAAGACAGAGATGGGGTATCTAAAGTGTTGTGTTTTATTTGATTTTGATGATACTGGTACTTAAAATATCAATATTTTAACTGTATTCATAGCTGGCTATTCTGTACATCTGTAAGTGCTGTGCAGTGTCTCCAAAGTATCTATGCCTCTGTCAATGCTTCATGTCTATTCACTGAAGTAAACAAACTATTTTTTAAGTTATAGTGTTTCTGTCAACTTCAAACTGAACCTTGACAGTTTCAGTATTTAAAAAATGGCATCCAGCCTTACAGGATTGTTGTAACACGTATTGAAATAATGCACTGAGAAAGTAAACTATTAAACCTGTTATTATAGTTATATATCCACTTGAGCTATAATAAATAATACCATGTGTTCTTTTAAATATAGGTTAGTTATTACGATGTTAGTCTGGCACCAGGTGCTAATTCAAATAAAAATACATGGGCACAAGTTTGTTGACTTAATTTAATTTGCTTAATTCAATGTTCATTTGTCTGGTTTCAGAAATACTAAAGTAGAATTCTTTTTCTGAAGTTTTCTAAGGGATTGTCTGTCTCCCATGTTTTCTGCCCATCTGGTAAGATCAGGCAAAGCCAATATGATTTGGGTCCTTTCAATCAATAGGCCCATCTGTTGGGACCCAGACCTAGGACTTTTCTGTCACATCACCTGTCCTATGGAATGATATTGCTTCAGACGTCATGTAGCTCCTACCCCAAAGGTGGGAGATGTTCCAGAAGTCTTTACAAATCTCTGGCTAATGGGTAGTGTCCCTATGGAGACTTGCTGGTTGTTTTCTATTTGTGGATGCATTGGATTTTCTTTCTATTGGGCATGCAGTTCTGGAGGTAGAAGGGTTACTTCTGCTTCTAATTCTCCTTGAGGATTATGACTATACTAAGGTAGGCAATGCAATATCTACAGATGTTACCTGGTCTTATGCAAAAGGGCTTCATCTTGGGATTTGCAGACATTTGTGAATTTATAAGTGCTTTTATGTATTTGTGTATTTTATGTTCAGAGAGTTTCAATGCAAAACTGACTTTTTCTTGCCTAGCATATTTAGTTTGTAGATGCTTTGTTTCCCACTTCTGCATTTCACCTGGATTCAGACATACTTACGAAGTAAAGATTGTGGGTAGCTGAAAAAACTGTTTTTTGATTCATTCCCATAAATCGAGACTGGGGCAGTTTAATTCTTTTTGATTTTTACCAGCTTGCCTTTTATGAAATATTTTGTGAAAAGTTTTGTTCACTATATCAGAAGTTTGGGGATGAGAAGTTTTCAAACTTGCAGTATGTCAATCTAAACAGTTGGTCCTATTAGAGATCCAGTCTTTGTAAGTATTCTGTTTCCAAGTGGTCTTCAAAGACAGTCCCATAGAGTAATTAATGCAGAAATTCAAGAGGGTAGGGATAGAGATATGAGTCAATGTAGGCAGTCCCACCTGCTCCAGGAAGGGTCTCTAGTAGCATACCAGTTGCAACTGGGTAAAGGCCCTCCTTGCCATTACCTTCCAGCAGTAATTAAGAGTCTAGAACAGTGATGGCTAACCTTTTTGCCGTCGTGTGCCAAAAGGGGGGGGAGCATGGGGGGTTGCGGGTGCGGGTGCCCACATCCATAATTCAATACGCCCTGCCCTCCTGCGCATGCACACGTGACCCCCACACTTCCCCATGCTTTTGGCACGTGATGGCACTGTGGGCCCAGTAGGTCCGTTTTTCCACCTCCCCAAGCTCCAGAGGCTTTCTAGGAGCCTGGGGAGGGCAGAAACAGCCTTCCCCATCCCCCCGGAGGCCGGAAACAGCCAGTTTCCAGACTTCCGGTGGGACCAGTAGGCCTGAAAATCAGTTGGTCGGTGCGCGCATGCGCGCTGGAGCTGAGCTAGGGCAGCACTTGCGTGCCCATCAATATGGCTCCATGTGCCACCTGTGGCACCCGTGCCATAGGTTCGCCATAACGGGTCTAGAAGAACCTTTGAGAGACAACAATAGGACCAACAAAGAAACATAAACAACAAAATACAGTTCAGTGCTTTCAGGTTTCACCTGTTTCATCCCAACTAGATCTCATATTGATTCCAGAACACTATTCTATTGTACCAGGGCAAATAGGTTAAAAAGAAAACTTTTGTCACTTATACAAAATACCATAGTGAGGAGGAAAGAAAGGAGTAACACTGGATTTAGAAACTGATAGACCTATTTAAATAAAGAGTGAGTCTAGTAATCCAACTGTCATCAGTCACCACAGTGTCTTGGGTGGTTGAAGAGGTCAAATGAATGAAGACACTGGTATTTTTTCTGGAGCAGGGAGAAGTCAAATTGTGGTTTTTAAGGGTTTTGGGAAAGTTTGAGAAGTGGTTTCTAAAACACAAACATGAATACACAAACACACAGAGAGTATATACCAGTATTTTTTTTTTTAAAAAAACATTTTTAAGAGGCCAGCTGAAGGCCCTTCAAATTGCTTTAAGTGTAATGATTTCAAAATGGAAAGAAAAAAAATCAAAGAGAAAAATGGGCTGGGTTCCTAATTAGAGAAATATTCCCACCTTTTTATAAACCTGCAATTCAGGTTTTATAAAACCTGTAATATCTGCATATGCCGGTGTTCAGGTTATATTTGCCAAAAATTCCTGTTTCCACTTGTATTGAAAGAAAAGCACTGGCACATTTTCCTTCCATGTTGATCCTTTCTGTGAGCGTGCACTTTTATTGATATGTAGTTGAATGCCACACAGTATCCTATACATCTAGTGTTTAATTTTAACTATATATATCCTGCTGTTTCCCCAAACTGCATCTGTCCGATTTGTAGTTATACATTTTTCACCATTGCCTTTCTCCCATAGGTAGATGTTAAAACATACAGGACCATTGCAAGCTACCAAAAAGTATAATTCAGTCCTTTATAATAAGCTGTACAGTACCAGCAAAATATCTGGGGTGTCTGTCTGCATGTATGTTTGTATGCATTTGTGTTCCACTGCATTAACCCAACTCTGCAGCCACTGCTGGAATAATAGCACAGCCTAATGATGCAGGAGGCTTCTCTGTGAGAAAACAGTTCAGTTGCTTCACCACTTTCTGTCTTGCCCATTCCAGGCAGTCGTTGCAAACATTTGAAACTGGTCAAAGGAATGAAATTTGGCAGAAAATCTTTGGAAATTAAAATGGAGCCAACTTTGTTTTCTGCTTGGTCATTCAATATACTTAATGGCTTTTCTGAGTTTGTTAGCACCTGAATAGATTGATTTTTGTGACTCTGTTGTTCGTATCGAACAATCATAGGAATAATTAATGAAACTTGTCCAATCATGTGAAAAAGGAAGTACATACTCTTTGAGTTCTATGGTTTTACATATCAGGACAGAGTAAAAATCATCTGGTCCTTAGCAGTTCATAAAAGTAGGTAAATACAATCTCAGATGAACAACAACACATGACATATTACACCATGTCACCATTTATTTTACAAAAAGAAAGCCGAAATGAAGAAGCCATGTGAAGAGGACATGGTGTAATAGCATGTTATATGTTGCTGTTTATTTGAGGTTGTATTTACCTACTTTTAAAAACTGCTAAGGACCAAATGATTTTTACTATGTCCCGATATGTAAAATCATAAAATTCAGTGGGTGTTCTTTCTTTGTCACTTGACTGTATGCTGCCTGACTATCAAAAGTTCTAGGTGATGCACATTAAAATATAGTATTTTTTGTGAAAGGGATATTAAGGAATCTTATCTGCCCCCAAGAATGCAGGAAAAGGTAATAAATTAAGTAAAACTCTATCCATGGTACATTTTGGAAGATAGATGCTTTAACCCAAGCCAGGAGCATGTGGACTATTGTATCTTATTTTTCAAGTCACATGTTATGACTGAGGATTAACAGAAAAACTATTTGATTAAGTATCTATACCAAAAATGTAAGGATGAGTGGTTGTTTTGAACCTGAAGTTACATTTTTTGCTTGGAGACGTTGGTGTGGATCACAGGGACTATAAATGTTATGTCAGCAATGGATGGGAACAGAGTTTTCAGTCTGTTTTCCTCTCCTGCATGGTGAGACTTAGTTTTTAAAGATACATTAAGCATGTTGAATGCTTAATGTAATTACTGTTATTTCCTTTAGTTTCTCACTGCCTTCTGGCATTTGCTACCAAATGATGGCAGACTTTTTGTCAGTATGTGCCCTGCAGATTGTTTACCTGATCTAGAAGCCTCAAACATCTGTTGGCTCCAAAAGTTTTTCTTGAACTACTCTTACTGAAATTATAGAGGCAGTAATAAACTCTTAACTCCTTAACCTTTTGAAGTTTTACTAAATAAATAACCCTGTGATCCATTGGGCTATTCTTTAAGAAAAAGGTAATGCAATCTGATGTCACCAGATTGAACATTAAATTTTTCTTAATTGTATTGCTATTACACGAGTGGACAAAAAAGCAGTGGGATCAGGGGCAATTTCTGGCTTCTTGCCAGCTTCCCCATTAACCTTTACTTGTGGAAAACTGGCAAGGAGCATCTGAAATCATGATCACCTGACCATGGAGATGCTGTGAGGACCACAACTTTGCAAATAAAACTCATCTGAACATTCTGAAAATTTCAATTCCAATGGAGTAATGGGTCCTGGATTTTTTATGTATTCTTTAAATTAGCAGATATCTAGATAGCTTGATTCAAAAATTGTTGCGGTGCATTGCATCATTTGGGCTAACTTGAGAGTAGAAACAGACAAACAAATAAACATGATAAGAATTTTAGTATAGGTAGTCCTTGACTTATGACAAATGAGCCCCAAATTTCTGTTGTTAAGTGAGACATTTATTAAGTGAATTTTGCCCCATTTTATGACATTTCTTGCCACAGTTGTTAAGTGAATCACTGAAGTTGTTAAATTAGTAACTTGGTTGTTAAGTGAATCTGGCTTCCCCATTGACTTTGCTTGTCGGAAGGTTGCAAAAGGGGATCACATGATCCCAGGACAATGTAAACATCATAAATATGAACCAGGTGCCAAGCATCTGAATTTTGATCACATGACCATGGATATGCTGCAAACGTGGTAATTCTGAAAAATGGTCATGTCACTTTATTCAGTGCCATTGTAACTTTGAACAGTCACTAAATTAACTGTTGTAAATCAAGGATTACCTGTAATATATCGATAAGATTCCAGGCCACTAAGGATTTTAAAGATCAGCACTTCTATTTGGAAGCAGATGGGCAAGCAGTAAAATTCTAGGATTGTACATTGATTTCAGCAGTTCGATTTAATGAGCCACTGGAGCTCTGAAGAAGAATTATTATATGGACTGAAAATGACCAACAATAAGACTTTAGGATAAGGATGTGCAACACAGGTATAAGTGAAAGAATATCTAAATCAAAGCCTATGAAAGAGTTTCAAGATCAGAACGAATACTAGCTCATAAAGTCCATGGCTTCCATTTATTTATAAACTGTTGCTTATAAGTATAGGAAATAAATTAGTTTGAACTTTCATTATAGGAGGATAAAAAGAATAGAAACCTATGGAAAAGGAATTCCCAGAGAAATTCTAAATGATGGGAGGAAAGCAAATATTCTTATGCTCAAAAACTGTGCGAAGGAGACTCCAAGGAAGTGCAAAGTGCTCAAACTTGCATTAATCCCTCAGACCAACCTAGAGGAAATCATAAAGTGATTGGTCAGCAAGCAGTTTGAAAGCAGTGCAGTGATTACTAGAAGCCAGCATGGATATGACGAAAATAAGTCTTGTCAGATTTATTTTTTGAAGTTCTTTATAGATTATTGGAATGCTGCAGATATATCTTGCGTTCAACAAAGCATTTAATTAAGATGTTCTGATTAACAAAACATTTAAATATAGGTTTACATGACTTTGAGGTGGATCAACTACTTAGAAATTTCTCATTAGGTTGGAATGATCTATTGCTGCAGGATTTGATCCTCAATCATATATTAATATAGATTAATTACTTGATTGAAGGAACATTTACCTCATTAGCAGATGACTCAAAACTGAATGGGGCAGAAGACATAAATTCCAAATAATCTTGGTAGGATTATATAGATAGTGGGCTAAAAATAATATCGTGAAGTTTAATGTGAATAAATGCAAAATTCTTATTTAAAAAAATAGATTCAAAATATAGGGTGCTGAAGACAAATTTGATGATCACATGTGTAGAAAAAATTGTTCTTTCTACAATTGCAAGCCGATTGAGTTGCACTTGAATTAATTGAAGATTATATTTAATCTATAACGTACTACATATGGCAATAGTCTAACATGGAAATGGCTACTGGAAATGGCCAACTCTGCCAAATGGCAACTGTTTGAATAACTCTACAAGTGAGAAGGAATGTAAATTTGGCCTTGGAAAAGGAACTTTTAAGGCAGGAGTTTCAAGAAAGATTGCTCAGTTCTGAAAACAGAAAGCATTAGAAAGAAGCTCAAAATATTCCCGCCTTGTGCTTGCTTAGTAGAAGAGAAAAAAATCTAGCAAGATTTTAAGGTTCTGTTATTCTTTGCTACAATAAACATTTCTGGAATTCCTGCTGCACTTATTTCTTGACCTCGTCTTGTTTGAAGAGATAACATTTTCACTTTTTTAAAAAAGAAAAAGAGGCATTTACTGTCTAAAATGGAGGGTGCAAAATTTGATTCTAGCCAGATTCAAGCTACCAGTAGGGGTGGATGTAGGCCTAGCTACAAATTGCAAACCTGCGAGTTCAGAAGGAATATTATTCAGACCTTGGCTAATCTCAAAAAACTAAGTAGATTTATTAGTATTTGTATGGATGACAGTGGGGAATTAACAGCTCTGTAGTAGATTTGAAAGTAAAAAACAAATCCAGAAAAATTTAATGGCAAACTAGTTCTGTATTATTGGTAACATAACTATGTAGTATATACATGTAGTCACTAGGAATAGAGTGTGATTCAAGGAAGACTTCACGTTTTGTCTTTATCAACCCATCCAGAAAACTTAAAACAGGTTTAACAAGTAACACTCTTGTGTAAAAAAGTTAATTAAATCAAGGAAGGGAAATAATTATAAGTACACTAGAATGGGAAACTGAAGGTGGTGAGTTCAAGTTCTGCCTTAGCCACAAAAGCCAGGTGGGTGACTTTGGGACAACCACTCCCTCTCAGCTCAACCCATCTCACAGGATTGTTGTTGTGGTGGAAAATAAGAGGGGAAAGGTGTGTTGAATATGTTCACTGCTTTGAGTTATTTGTAAAAATAATAAAGATGGGAGACAAATATAAATGAAGGTTTAAGTTTCTTTCAAGCTTTCATAACATCTTCCACAGAGCTATTAATTGATGAGGAACAAGATAGTTGCTCACTTTTGGGGTTGTGGGTTTGCTTTTCCTATGCTTGAAGACTTCATTTAGCTTTCTGTAAACTATGTAGAGTCAAGATTTTGTAAACCAATGAGGGAAAAGATTTTTCTACTAAGCAGTTTCATGAGAGGAATGGTACAGGTTTTGGCAGTACAATAATGTGAACACACTGAAGGATCAGAAAAATATATACAAGAAATAGGAATTGTAGTGCTGCCTGAATGGCTGTTGAGACCTAGACTTACTTAGTCATTACAAGACACAATTAGTCCCAAAAAACCCCCTATTTTATTGTAACAGCTGAGAATTACTTCATTCCCAGCTGAGTCCAAATTAATTGCAAAACAAGTCCTTCGGAAGAAATCCTTCAGGATTATCACAAACCTTTATCTTCTTTGACACTCTGCCAAAGGCCTTACTTGGCAAAGCCCCACGAAGTTCAGAAACAAGAGACGCCGACTGGAAACAGAGTTAGCAATGTTGCTTTCCTACAAAGAGCCCAAGTGCCTTCGCTGCTCTTTTAAGCATTTTGGGACGGGCCAATCATCTCCTGGCCTTACTCCCGAGTCGTCCCTTTTTGCTTTAGCTTCTCTTGCCTTCTGGCAGCTCTGCGCATGTGTGCACTAGGAACAGGCTCCTCCTGTTTCTCTGCCTCTCTGCTGTCCGATTCTGGAGGCTCCGGAGTCCACGCATCACTCCCAGATGCCCTGGCCCCATCTCTGCCTCCGACGCAGAGCCCTCATTCTGGCCTTCCCCAGACTCCAGGACTGGCCCATGTTCCTCCCAAGCCTCCTCACTGTCTGACTCTGCTGTCAGCTCCGCAGGCTGCTGGCGGACCACAACAATGGCTAAGTTCACACACCACAGCACAGTAAGCCATTACATTTGTTTGTGTAATATGCTGTCCATTTTGCCTAGTTATTTTTAACCACCATTAATGGCTCTTTTGTGTTTATTATCCAAATCCAATAATGGTGCTCCAGTATTGATCAATATGCTTAGTTTTAGGGAAAGCAAGTAGCTACATGGACCCAGGCTAAGAAGGCAATTTGTGTGTCTCATTAATCAGGCAGGTTGTGTGTCTCATTAATCAGGCACAATAAAATATAAATGCTAAAAATATCTATGTCCAAATACTAATGTCTGGACCATCTAACCTTGAAGCACAGCATCGTTTATATAATGCTGATAAACGGTATCTTATTAAAAAAAAGATACCGGACTAGTATATGCCCTCAGTTTACAACTGGTCACTATGTGATCTACAGTTTGATATGGGACCCCAGTCACACTGATGAGAAGATACTATGCCCATTTATACTGTGAGTCCCAGCAGATACCATGTGAGGTACAAACCCTATTCAGTCTTGTCCATTGCTGGCATGGTAGTTCAAAGCCTGGCATCTTTTTTGTAGGGTCATTTATATGTCTTTCTATGTCTGGTGTTCAGTGACCCTTTTGGCTTTCTATTGGGAATCAATGTTAAAGTTGTTGGGCAGATGTTGTACAAGTGCCAATGGGGGCTTCCTGTATTTTAGCCTTCTGGCTGATAAATGAGGAAAGTTGGCCTGCACAGGTAGGAGTTATTCATAATTTTTTTCTATTCTCTCACTAGTGCATCATGCCTTTATAAAGCTGGTGGTACTATATGGCTCAAAACAGGAAGCCAGCAAGTCGGAGTTGTTTTGATACAACCACTTATAATCCTCATGGTGTCACTGAGTCTGTGAACTCAGCTAAATATCTTTTAGTAACGATAACATGGTCATGTGTATAAAGTGAGTCTGTAGATTGAGAGTCACCTGACATATACTGAATTGGTAAAAAAGAAAATAATTAGAGCTAGATCCTGCTTTAGGTCTTTCATATTTGAACTGCTAGAATCTGGATGATCAGCATTGATGCAGCAATTTGATGGCAGCAAAGAAAGTTTGCATATATCCAGTTGGCAGGCTTTGGTCCCATTGATCAAGCAGTCTTATCTAGAGAGACCCCGGAGATGTATCTGCTGTATCACAGCATCTGCCTTATGGAATGAGGTCCCTTGAGATCTAGATGACTTCCCACATGTTGTTTAGGAAGCTGTCAAAAACCTGGTTACAGTATTCTCCCAGGCTTTGGGGCAGGGTAATGTTGATCTTCTACTAGACAGGTTGGTTTGGTTTACTGTATATGTTTGTTTTTGGGCTGCTTTCAGTCTGTCCTTTCTCTTTTTTAAATTGTAAGCCTCCCAGAATTGTTGGATGTTAGGTAGTCTACACATTGTATAGATAACAAAGAAAGTAAGTTTTTGCAGCCCATATATGGAAGATCTTGCCTGCCCAACTCAAGTCAATGTTATTAGACTTCTGATGGTTCCATTTTTTAAATTGTTAGAAGACTTTTAAAAAGCAAATATATATATTGTTTATGTCTTGTATAGGTAAAACAGAAGACGGACATTTTTGCAGACATTTCTTACTGGATTGCAGAAAGGAATCATGACTGACGTCGCACATAAGACAGAAGTACGTATGAGATCCAAAAGGAAAGTACTTATAAGGAATTTTGCTGTTCCTCTATAATCTCAAAATAATGTAAAGAAGCTTAAATTACGATTCACCAAGCAATACTGGGAGATAATGTCATGTTTATGCAGACAGATTTATTAAAATTAAAATGTTTTAACTAGTAGGCTTTTTTAAATGAATGCCTTAATAGAATAAAATTTCTCCACAAAATATTAATTAAATTAAATTTTAATTCAGTTTTTAATCTGTAGTGCATTAGTGTTAATAAGCCTGAATGCTATGTTCAAAGGCATTTTATTGATTTCGAGAAAATATACAGGTAAAGATGCTGAAGTTGTGAAATATTTTGCAAAATATGAAACTGAAGGCTAGTTGCTAAATGTGGAAGTAAAGCATGTATGAGAATAAGTGGATAATAATAAATAGTTCATTACTGAGTTGAAGATAGATAAGGGTACCTTGCCTGGGGTTAATCTATTTATAGACAAACGTACAAGAAATGCTTGTCATAACTTTACAAGTGTGTTGACTGGGGCCATGAATGTGTGTATACCACAGTATGAAATCAACCTTTTGTTGTTGGCTGTGAATTTGAATGATTTGCAGTGAATATTAGACTATATGATGCAACAAAGAGAACTGATCTAATAATCACTGAAGACTAATACATTTGGATTTGATAAGGAAAATTGAGTGAATAATTGTAATTATTATACACAATTATACATAAATGGTAAAAACTAGGGCAAGTTGATAAATTAATAGACCTTATCAGAATGTTTGGAAAATGGACAAAAATGTAGAAATGCTGGTAAAAAGTTGGTGGATAGTGTGAGATCTGTTTAAGGAATGAATGTTTGGTGAAAATTGGATGGGATCCTCTAAAAGAAGTGAAAAGTTTAAAATACTAAAAGCAATATATGAAGAAATGTAGGGAATAGTGGAAGCAAGCATGGTTTGTACAATTCTATGGAGAAATGAAACAAACAATGTTGGTAAAACACCTTTAGGCAAATTTATACATTATTTTTGTCCGACATCTTTATTTTTCCCACAATTTCTGCTTCTCTTTCATTTACATAATATTGCTTTCATAAAAATGGAAGTGCTAGATACAGCATGTATCTACGTACCTAACACACTGTGCAATGTATCTTCATTTGCTTCTGTCATCCTTTCCTGATCTTTGCCTTTTCTACATCTTCACTAAGATTCTGCTTTCTTCATCTAAACCTGTACAAAAGTCCTATGTGCCCAAACTTCGAAAAGGTGATATAAAGGATAAATTTGAAGCCATGCAGAAAACAAGGGAAGAAAAAAATCAGAGACGAACAAAAGAAGAAAAGCAAAGAAGAAGAGAACAATATATTAGAGAGAAAGAATGGAACAGGCGAAAGCAGGAGGTCATTTCCTTTGCAATTATTATTTGTTTCTGTTGGTTTGATTTCAGTTATACTATAACACTGGTATAGAAAATACATTTGAATCTGATATAAAAATGTACCAGGTTTTTTAAGACTGTCCGTATTAATATCTTTGATCCATTATTCAGATGAAAGAACTTCTTGCTTCTGATGATGATGAAGAAAACTCTTCTAAAGTAGAGAAAGCCTATGTTCCAAAACTGATAGGTAAGGAAAATTTTATAAAGGTCTTGACCTACATTATCAATGCTTTAGTATCATACTGTACATTGTCTAAAACATTCCACTTCTGCACTATTACCAACATTGAAGCAAAATGCCACTGCCCATCTGATAAATGTATTTACTAGTAATATATTAATGTATGTATTAATATATATTTATTTTAGATGGATAGATAAATGGATAGATAATATAATGGCAAGTTATCTTGCTGCTGTCCCATTTTAGGATGAAAAGTTAATGGTGACTCAAGATAATCCATATGGTTTCCATGCCTAAAGCAGGATTAGAATTTAGTCTCTTAGCTTCTGTCCCAGTGCTTCAAACTAATCTACCAGCCTGGAGCCACTTTAATCTCCAGGGTGTGTTTTCAAGTGATTTGATTACCATAGCAGGCACAGAATGTTCCAACTTCCCTGCTGACAAGTATAAGATACAAGTACCATATTTTCTGGCGTATTAGACGACTGGGCATATAAGACGACCCCCTACTTTTCCTATTAAAATATAGGGTTTGGGCTATACTCACCATATAAGACTACCCCTCAATGTTGTCAGCGCTCCCGTAGTGTTATTGGTCAGCGCCGGCAACTCAGATTCGGGAAGCTGTGCCAATCTCGTTAAGGCTGCATGCCGCTGAATGCTGGACCCAGCTGGTTGCTGCGCGGAGCTTCCCCTACCATCCCAGGCATTGAGGTGGATATTAACGACGCTCCGACTTCCCCAGAGAGCTGGGGCTCGCCATTACTGGGAGTCAGCTGGGGAAGTCAGAGCATCGGTAGGCTTATACCCGGCGTATAAGACAACCCCGACTTTTGAAAGGATTTTCCTGTGTTAAAAAGTAGTCTTATACGCCAGAAAATACGGTAGTCTAATTTGACAATAGTAATTCAACAACTGCCGATTTCCCCATAAACTGTTCTTATAAGAAGCTGGCAGAGAAGGATGCAAATGGTGATCACGTAATCTTGCAGCACTGCAACAGTCATAAATGCAAGCCAGTTGCCAAGCATTAGACCACAATCACAAAGGTGGTGCGATTGGTCATAAGTACCCTCATTCAGCACCATTGCAACTTCAAACAGTTGCTGAAAAAATGGTTGGTAAGCGATGACTATTTGTACAACGTATTTTGCTCCAGTTGAACTCTACTAGTTGTTTACATGTTTCAGAACAAATTTAAACTTCGGATGTTTAAAATTACTCTCCACAAGCATCTATGTATCTGTAGAAACTCTACTACTTCATAGCTCTTAAACGCCTTTCAATAATAAAATTAGTTAAGGTAGCCTACACACACCTATTTTGCAAACTCTTGGCAGAATTTTTACTCCAACCCATATTTACAATTGCCCGATCTTAATTGTGAGATTTGAGTTGCAGAGCTTAGATAACTATTGTACTTCATTGTAGCAAAAATATACATAAAATGCTCCTAGATTTTATGGATTCATGTGTAATTTTTACTGTAGGCATTATAATTTCTTCTTTGAAATCTGGATTAATGCTTTATTGCTTCAAATGTCTCTTTTTGGGTAGTTTGGAAAATTAGAAAATATTAATATTTTAATATTTCCTACATGAATTAGAAAATAGAGCCAGATGTGTATTGGAAGCATTTGTTTTTATTTTGTTTGCTCATAGGAACTGTCAAAGGAAAGTTTGCAGAAATGGAAAAGCAGAGGCAAGAAGAAGAAAAGAAAAGGATGGAAGAGGAGAGGCAGCGAAGAATTGAACAAGATTCGATAGAAAAAAGAAAAATTCAGAGAGAACTGGCCAAAAAAGCTCATGAGGTATGATTATTGAGCTTGGTAAAATATGCTTCATATATAAAAATAGCCATGCAAATTTGGATAAGGATAGTAGTATTCAATTGTAGTTTCAAAGGGAAAGCCTTCATGCTGTGTATGAATTTTTTTAAAAAAATATTAGTGTTGCAATGTATGTGTGTGTAAATATTTTGAACACTTAGTTATAACATGTGGTCTCTTTTCTTATCCATGTCTCAGACTCCAGGAAGCAAATATTAAAAGATTACTTAATATTTTAAGTTGCTGGCAAATTACTTTCATTGATCTGATATTCCTGCAGTTTTCCTAGTTAGAATAAATGTGCTTTCTTTTTGCCAATAAAATAGCTCATTTCCAGAAGGGATTTAATTTTTATGGAAATTCTTGCAGGAAGAAGGGAGTGGAATTAAATTTTACCCAGTTTAACTGCAACTCCTAGTGCTGTATCCACGACCTGTTCAATATTTTTTTCCATAGAGCACAGACTCTTCCATAAATTCTTCTAGCAGGATAGCCCTATTGGTCAAACTTCACTCAGAAGTAGATTTTTTTTCTGAAGCCAAGAAGTAAAGTTAATCAAGCTGAACTTGAATCACTAACCACCTGTAGTTTCAGTAGTTTGCTTTCCGTATGAGGCTGGGAGAGTTGATTCTTTTGGCTTTTTCAGTGGCATCCAATTTTTTTATAGTATTTGTGAATTCATCTTATTAGAGTTATGCTATTGCATGATATTTTGTGCCTAATGTTAAACTGGTAAATGTTTTTTTTTTAAAGATCTTTGTCCTGGGATCAGACTCCTAATGCTATTATTTTCTCAATAGAATGCCAAATATGATACACAAGTAGAAACATAAATCTGGTAATTGATTGTTACCAACTGTATATCTCTTAACATAAGATACAGCATTTAATATTATTAGAGACAGAAAATGTCAATATTACTAAGCCAAATGTCTAAAATTCAAAATTGGGAAAGCAAAATAAGATTTCCTTGTATTGAAAATTACCAGTGAGATACATAGGTTGGGTTTACATATTACTCTAAAGCATAATGTGGTTTGAATTTTGTATTAGTGAATTATGTTGATTATATTGATAAGGGCTTATTCAATAAATCGTTAAAAACTTGAGAATGCAGACACTGAGAAAAATGAGGTAAGATGTTTCTGGTTTTCTTTGAATAAAAAATAACCATGCTTTTTACTGGGATACAAATATTAAGAAGGAAAACATAATACTATAAATAAAACTTGTGTTCGGGGTATCTGTGCAAATTATTACTATTTAAATTTTAAAAAATAACAACTTTCAATCTAAAGACTGTCCCGAGACTAAAGTTTTGTACTAAAATTCCTTTTCAAAAAATATGGAATAAAATATAGCAAAATGATTATGTTGTAAACTAATGTTTATACTGAGAATGATGATTGTGTCTGGGATCATATGTAATGACTAGACATTAAATAGCACTAGATATTTTAGTATCCTTTATCAGGATAAAAACTCTGTCATATTACTTCAGTAAGTTATTTTTAGATTACCTTTATAATATGTGCATTGCATTTTTCTTCCAAACAATTTGTTTAGCTGTATAATTGTATAATTAAATGCTACTAAGAAGTCACAGAAATGCTCCAACTATATGTAGCTTTAGCAAGTAACCCTTCATACTTCTGTTATTAGCACTAAGGATTCACATATACATAAAACGGGGAGAACAATGCATTAAATTTAAATCATTTGGAATTTTCATTTCATGACAGATAGTGTAACAAAGTTCCTTGGAATGTTTTATAGTATATTTTGTATTCATTGCTGTAGAGTAGACAAAACTAAATTTAATAGTTTTTAATATTATTGTAGACATGAAGATGCTGTACTCATAATGATGCTAATCAACAGTTGTATAATTCTGTAGTAATTTTATGAGAATAGCACATAGTTGTTGCTAATTAAAACCTAGGATAGTTCATTTGTAATAAAGAGATCATATGCCATAGATTTACATTAATTGATAAAATTAATGTGAACTAATGCTAAACTAATTATTAGAGAATGAATATAAGAGTATTAAAAGATAACCCCAAAATAATAATTCAGATTAAAACCAAAAAGGTCTAGAAAATTGTTACAAATAAAAAGCTCCAAAAAGTTCCAAAAAATTTGACCACGTTGTTTAAAAGTTTTTTTCCTCCTTTGCCAAAGTCAGAGAAGTAGTTTAAATTTGACAAAGTACATGTATCAACAGTCCACTGTCACAAATCAGTTAAAATCAGACAAAATACTGTAGAATGATCATTCTCTTAGCCAGCCAGTATTCCCACTGGTTCGGGTGAACTGGTAGTGGCGGCGGTGGGTGGTTTGGTGAACCGGTAGCGGGCGGCAGCATGAGGCTCTGCCCACCCGTCTGGGCGTCATTACTTCCTGGTTTTAACCAGGAAGTAACCTGTTTTTGACCCTCTGCGTATGCGCAGAGGGTCTAAAATCACACATGACACATGCTGGGTGCGCACACTTCTGAAACGATAGTGAAGGTAAGTAGATTTCACCCTTGCCCTAAAGTATAATGCTTAATGTCTTAAGAGGTTCTAAATGTTGGTGATATAGCCAAGAATGTCATCAAGGTTCATTTTAAGGCATAGCATGTAGTTGTTGCCATTGAAATCACACGCTAGTTTCTTTAGAGAAAGAATGCTATGTTCATTAGATTTAGATTTAACACAATCAAAAAAGATATTGAGCAAGTAGGATGAAGAACAGATGAAGAATACAAGAGCAAAAGACCAACTTGTTTTATATGTGGCTCAGTTTAGATAATATGCAATATCCATATCTGTATTTGAACCGACACCACATCATTGAAATTATTTGCTGGTGGAATTCAACAAAATGAAGAAGAAAAGAAGGGTTTTGGGTATTAATTTTCAAAGGAAAAATTGTACAGAGAAAACACATTAATTGGGATATATATTGTAATTGTATGAACAAAATATACCCCTAACCATGCTTTTCAAGTCTACAAGGGATTTTCAGATCATAGGAATGGGGGGGGGGGAGGGGTGCTGTTCTTCGCAATAAAAATAATACAGTTAAATTTACTGTCATGTTTCTGCAGTATGTGGTTTTCAGAGTTCAGCAACTATTATGAAAGTTCATTATGGCCATCATTCCCAAACTCTGCACTGCAACATGCGGGGGGTACTGCAGAAAACTCAAAAGGCACCCTGGCATATCAAGAATCACTAGAAGTGCCATGGATCGAGAAAGTTTGAGAATCTCTGAACCAGAGACTTGCCATTCTTTTTTCTTTTTGCTAACTGACTATGATTTTTAAAATGGGCCCACAGTCCAAAGCTGGTAGATAGACTCTGTTCAGCTTGATAGTTTACAAGCTGTTCTGTTTTGTTTTATGGAAGTAGAAGGAATGAAAACATTATCTCCTTGTTGAGTTTCCTCTGAAAGTATGAGTTTTATACAAATTAATACATAAACAGACATCAAGTGTATTTATTGAAAACAGAAGTGCATTATATTAGCACTTTTCAGTGTCACATTTTGAAAATTGCTTATTCAGATTCAAAAATATTTTATGCTTTTTTTTAAAGGTGAAGGGAAAGGAACAAAAGTAACAATATTGTGTAAAATTCTTATTTAATAGATTGATGAACAGTTAAACAATTCGGGAACTGAATCGACATCAGAGGTAATCAGACTTTTTTACAACACAACATTCACCTATTTCTGAATCACTGTAATTACCATAGTAATGAATCTGTTCAAAAGCACTCTGTGTCAAGTAAAATTTTGGGAAGCCATAAGATCACAACTGAGAACACAGTGTGAACACAATTACTTCTGGCCTAATTTTGTTTCAGCTTTATAAAATGATCTTTGTGGTTCTCAATTATTAGTCAGTGAATCCTAGTACACCGTTTTACCAAATTTGTTTTCTGACTGATGTTATCTTCTTTATATCTACTGTGATCAAATTTTGCAACGTGGTTTAGCTAAATGTGAGCAGCTCTTTGACACTAAGTGCGATACAGATTGTGAACTACGTGCAATACACACATTTATTCAAGTTTTACTGTGGCTTGCTGAAAAGTCACATTTAGCTCTGTAACATACATATTTAAATAGGCTGTAGTGAGTTCAAGTTCAAAATGTCTGATTCAATAAATACACTAAGCTAAAATTAAGCAAATATGACTTTTGGTGATCTCTCATTCATTTACTGTGTATGTCCACCATTCACTAACTGGGTTCACACTGAGTACTATAATGTGGTTTGCTGGGTTTGGATATAGCAAGTGGTACAAAGACAGCCACTGTGTTTGTAAATCAAAGGTTCCGCGTCAGAATAGCTACTTTAGCAACCTAGAGCAAATAATGGCTAAGTATGATCCAGCCACACACTCATGAACCACTCTACCTTAGAAACAAAATATGTATATCTAAATGTAAGATGGATGAATGACTGAACTGTCGTCAGTAAAAAAACAGCATTAGACTTAATGCATGTGCTAATGAGATACTATTAGTCATATTATAAGGGATTAGTGTTACTCTTGTTATTAGTTATTCTTCTAACTATTATCTTGACTGTAGCTTTAGATGGCATATATATATATATATATATATACACACACAGTATAATTCTCATCTACCATGTATTTACAGGCAATTTACCAATTCAAATCATACAGCTGTTAAATCATCTCTTAACAGCATGGATTCAGTGTCACATCCATTGTTACACACGTTTAATTACTTATAGTAGCATAATTACAATATAATGTAACTTTAAAGCAACATGCATACACATTTTTAATTTTTTTCATAGCCAAATGATATTCAAGTGATGAAAGTCTCTACTCCACACAAGTTAACTACTTGTGTACTTAAGAAGTTATCCTATGTATTTCTTTAACTGAAATTTTTGATATTTACAAATGGAATTTCAATAATTCTTGAAATCCTTATGTTATAACTTGCCTTTAACAGAGTCTTTTAAAATGTAAGTTCATCCAAGCAATTGCCTACTATTTTAATAATTAACATTTAGATGATTCTCGTCAATGCTTGAATGGGTTTTTTCTTTTGAGGATATTTTGAACTACATGGTATAAATAATATGGATTATAAAACTAATGAAGCTGACATTGTATTTATCTTTAAATTTCAAATAATAATTATTGAATTTTTAATACCTGATTACAGGTATTATAGTGTGACATAATTTGAGAGATACATTGTACTTCAGTTTAAATAATTAATTTCTGATCAAATTATTAATGATTTGGATACTTAAACATAACTGTGTTGAACTGTTAAATATCCAAAAATGTAAATAATTTGATCTGTAATATTATAAAGCAGAAATATTTATATAATATTTATATATTTATATAAATTTATATAATATTTATATAATATTTAGATTAAAAGTGTCTAATGTTTTAAGATAGCATGCTTCTGTAGCAGACAATGGAACTTCCATATGCTTACAGTCAGTGTCCTCTACACTGTAGCTGAATGAGGTATTCAACACAAGATTTTTCCATGCCTTTTATTTATTAGGCATTAGTTTGTATTTATGAAACAACATAATATGGCTTTGGCTTTATTTACAGGGAATGGAGATCTTAGCAAGAACAGAGATGGCAAAAAGGAAGGCTGAATTGATAGCAATATTTTGCATAACACATTAAATAGGATTGTTGGATGATCTTTTCTCCTGAGCAATAATATTGTAATAGAAGTTTTGGTACCGAGTGTGATAAAGCTCTGGCAACATATTGGTATAATATTTATATATAAGGTAAAGGTTCCCCCGCATATGTGTGCTAGTCATTTCTTGCTCTAGGGGCGGTGCTCATCTCTGTTTCTAAGCCAAAGAACCAGCACTATCTGAGGACATCTCTGTGGTCATGTGGCCAGATGACTAAATGCCAAAGGTGCATGGAGCGCTGTTACCTTCCCACCACAGTGGTCCCTATTTTTCAACTTGCATTTTTTACGTGCTTTCGAACTGCTAGGTTGGCAGAAGCTGGGACAAGTAACAGGAGCTCACTCCATCAGTCACTCCATTTGAACCACTGAACTCCGACCTTCTAATCAACAAGCTCAACATCTTAGCCACTCAACCATAATCTTTAAGGACTGAAGTAATTACGATTCCTATTTTCCAAATAAGCAAGGCATAATATATGGTATTTTAAATATTCAATAGACACTACGGTAGTTGTGATGTAGTATTGCTAGTAGATTAATCTAGAGTCTGAAGTTAATTTACTGGGTATCTTTTAGTCAACTAGTCTGCCTTTGAGCCCTTCATGAAAAAGTTTTTATCACGACCAAACTTCCATATAGATCATGTGTTTTCTAAGAAACAGATGATTTTTTTGTTGATATTCCCTTCCACACAGGTGGTTCCATTTTTGAAGCTGTTTTTTAGGGACACAAAGAACTTTAGGGGGGGAAGGGAAATTTCTATTGGATTGATATCCTATCCAACAGGCTGGATTGTCTGAGTCAAATCATGTACAGTGCAAATTTCTACATGGCAGTTTCCTTTGATGCCTGGCTATTCAAAGGTTATCTGTTACTGGAATTTCTACGCAGTCACAGATTTTGTCCATTCACTTTTTAAAAATTGAACATTGTATGGAAAGCAAATTATTCACAGGCATTGGCAACTACCCTATTCAAATGTTCATGGCAATCTTTGTTTTTAACAACAGGAAGGTGACGAGTCACTGCTAGTGACCGTAGTTCCTGTAAAAGCTAACAAATCACCTGGAAGGATGAAAATAAGTTTTGAGGACCGAGAGAGAGAGAGAGAAGAACAAGAAAGAAGAAAGATTGAAGAAGAAAAGCGACTGAGATATGAGCAGGAAAAAGAAGCTCTAAAGGAAGTCAAATATTTTTCGCCAGATGTGGTAAGCTAATTGGCATGTAAAACTCTTGCATGATCTCAAAAGCATATTTATTTAGAAATAGCCCTCCTCTGTGAATGAGGGAAAAGTTTCTTCCAGGGAAGTAAGACTATGGAGAAAATTGCTTTAGGCTGCATGTCTCAAAAGGGTGCAAATCTGAGAAATGAACCTTCTGTATAGGATGAAGAGGAAAGCTTTGATAATGAAAGCAATGAAGCTCCCTCTCCTGGTAAAGTTAAATTAACATTTGAAGAATTGGAAAGACAAAGACAAGAGAAAGAGAAAAAGCAAGCAGAAGAGGAGGCAAGGCTTCGTTTGGAAGAGGAAAAACGCGCCTATGAGGAAGCAAGGCAACAAATGGTAAGCGTGTTTGTTCAAACATATAAAGCCAGGAGATTTTTGTAACATGGGATATTGCAGGATGATTTTATTAGCAAATAATGGAGGATTTATCCCATTTAAGAAAAGATCAAAAATTTACACGGTCGTGAAGTTCCTTGTTTCCCATTTCTCAAGCACTTCCTTTTTCACTCCTCCACAACATATGGGGCCAAAATGTTATTGAAGGGTATGTGGATTTTTTTTTCCTGGTGGCTGGAGAATCTCTTAAATAGAATTTTTAGAGAGGACAGTCCTGCTACTTGAAAATTTGTTGATTTGTGCCATTCTCCAGATGCGTCTTGTATTCTCCTGAGAAAATCTTCCCAAGTATTTTGGGATTGGTATCTTTGGGTGGAATTCCTTTGGCTGGATCAAAGTTTCCATAAGCAAAAGGCATTATTTTCTTGGTGGAGAAATCAAAATCCAACTTTTTTTTTTAATACTGAAGTTTATAGATGTAACTCAAAATATTAGTAATCTTTGGGACAAAGTAAATATTATACATTTTTTCTTTAACACTGTCATTATGATTCTGTTTAATAATACACATTAAATGTCACTATTGATAGACTTAATAAAATGTAATTGAACTGAATTTAGCCGCCATTATTCTTAAGAGTTAATTGTTGAAAAAAGCTTGATTTCCTTATTGATAGACCCCAGTTTCAGCGAGTTGGAAGGAAAAATTCCAATTTCATCTCCTTGAAGTGTGGGTTCTCCACAGGGCTGTGTCCTGAGTCTGTTATTGTTCACTTGGATGACCCATGTCTGCTGTGCCACGTCTGCTACGAATCATATTGTGAAGCATGCAGATGACATGGCAGTGGTGGGTCTTATCTGGGATGAGTGGGGGAGGAGATAAAGGCTTTGGTGGACTGGTGCAATAAAAATAACCTGGTTTTGAATGTTAATAAAAACAAAGGAGATAATTGTTGATTTTAGAAAGAGCCAGCATAGTCATTAAGCCTGCAGCTGTGGAGGTGGACAATAGTGTTAAGTATCTGGGGGTGCAGATAATGAACAATGTAACTTGGTCTCTTCATACATTACCTTTAGTGAAGTTTGCAAACCAGCGTTTGCATTTCCTGTGTGGGGTGAGAAGACCATATCTTTCTCCTTCTGTCCTGGCCACCTTTTATAGAGGCACTATTGAGAGTGTTTTAACAAATTGCATCATTGTTTGGTTTGGTGGCAGCAGTGCCTCAGATAAAAAGTCCATAGAGTGAGTGGTAAGGACAGCTGAGAAGATTATAGGATGCTCACGTCCCATTATTCAGATACTGCTTATAAGTGCTATGTACTTAGAGCTCAAAGCATTGTTAGAGCCCCTACACCCACTTCACGGTCTGTTTCTGTTGCTCCCCTCTGGGAGGAGGTTTCGAAGTATCTATATAGCAGGACTACTAGATTTTATAACAGCTTTGTTCCTTATGCCATCCGTCTTGTAAATTCGCAAGATTCTTTTTCCCCTGCCATGTATATGTATACATTCAAACCAGACTGTGATGTTTCTCTGTGTCATGTATGTGTGTATATGTGGTTATATGCATAATGGTTATCTTTTGAGAGCACAATGCAATGGAATTTCATTTTAATGTGTGCTGATTAGTATACATTTAAAGTGACAATAAAATTTTTATTCTATTCTATTCTACACCTACCATGTCACAGTAATTAGGCATTTTGCAAATTAATGGCATATTTGAAAATTCTTTTGAAAGCTGATTTAAAATATATTCTTTCCCTAAAGAGAAATGAAGAAAATGAAGAAGAAGCTGAAGATTCTGTCAAGGAGTTCCGTCCTGGAAAACTGAGACTAACATTTGAGGAGATAGAAAAACAAAGGCAAGAGGAAGAAAAAAGAAGAGCAGAGGAAGAGGCCCGGAGGCGTATAGAAGAGGAGAAAAAAGCATTTGCTGAGGCAAGAAAAAGCATGGTAGGTATACTTTTAGCTATTCCAGCTAGTTTTAGCTGTTCATTTTTGCTAGATTCATTTATCAACTATTAGTGGCATTACACTTTAACATCAACTTGTAACAATGAAAAAAACCAAATACCCCCCCCCCCCATCCCAAACTTAAACCAAAAGAGCTAGAGCTAGACTTCTCTGTGAATCAAGGATCCCGTGGAGTTTTCCCTGGGGAAAGGGTTAAATCATTTTTACTGGTGTCTCTTTCATATACGTCTCTCTCCACACAATTTTCTTGTGCTGTTTTCAGTATTATCAAATCTTTTAGGGCAACCCATAGTCATAATGACTAACACTAATTGATATTTATTTCGATCTGCTGAAACATCAAGACTGTCCAGACCAGTGGTGAAATCTAAAATTTGTTACTATCGGTTCTGTGGGCGTGGCTTGGTGGTGGTGGGGGTAATGTGACTGGGTGGGCATGGCCAACTTTTTTTTTTAAACTTTTAAAACCATTTTTTCTACAACCTCTTCGGCTGATCAGGCAACTCAGCTGGGATTGTCAGAGGCTTTTAAAAGCTTTTTTTTACAACCTCTTCGGCTGAAGAGGTTGTAAAAAAAATGCTTTTAAAAGCTTCTGATGATCCCAGCTGAGTTGCCCGATCTGCAGAGGCTTTTTTTTCTTTTAAAAGCCTCTGACGATTCCCAGCTGAGCTGCGGGATCATCAGAGGCTTTTTTTTTTACTTTTAAAAGCATTTTTTTTGGCCGAAGAGATTGTAGAAAATGCTTTTAAAAGTTAAAAAAAAAAAGCCTGATGATCCCGTGGCTCAGCTGGGCATGGGGATGAGGGCAGGGATTTTTGCTACCGGTTCTCCGAACCACCCGCCTCCATCGCTACCGGATCGGGTGATCCGGTCCGAACCGGGAGCAATTCACCCCTGGGCCAGACTTAAAAAAAACAAACACAAAAAATCAATTTAATTGAAATATCTCATACTATAGATTTACCTATAAAGTTATTTTTGAGTTAGAAAGATTATCAAGGTCATATAGTTCTTTTAAAAAAAATCATAATATATTAAAATAAATAGGAGAAAGTTAATTTAAAAACCAGAAAACAAGCTATAACTTCAAAAATTAGTGCCAATTTTTAAATCTCAGCTCAGACTGAGGAAACAATATGCTGATTTGTTTACTAGTTTGAATGAAGTTGGATCATGTAGATGTCTTTATAGTGGTATTTATTTATAAAATTTATTTACTGCCCATCTTGTATCGAAGGACTCCTGGTAGTTTATTTCAGATTATGATAATCCAAACTCTCAAAATTTTACCAAGGCATTAATAAAGATTAGTCCATATAATTATCAATATGGAATCTATAATTTAATGTTTATACTGAACCAATTGTAAATGAACAAGATTATTTTTTAATAGGGGCCAGATGATGAACTTTCACTAATGTCAAAAACTGCATCTCAAGAATCTCTGACGCCTGGAAAACTGGATATTAATTTTGAGGAATTACTGAGACAAAAAATGGAAGAAGAAAAAAGACGCACAGAAGAAGAACGCCGGCAAAAACTGGAACAAGAGAAGCAAGAATATGAACTGCTCAGACAAGAAATGGGGCAGGTCTGTGTTTTAGGTTGTGAGATATTTACCTCGATAGCAGACTTGGCTAACAAATTTTTAATTTATAAAATACATAACTTCTATGGTAATTTTTTTAAAATTAAGGAATACTTTGATGTTCTCTGAGCTTGTTTTTTTGCTTGCAGACATTTTATTACTTGATTAGGTAACATCAGTGCTATTTGAGTCAGGGGTTTGCTCCCTGTAGTGCCTTGCCAGCGTGAATAGGGGTGTGGTTTTCTCTGTTAGGTCCTTGATTAGGGTAGTGTTTTCTGCTTGTCTATCTTGTGTTAATCCTTGCTTATCTGGATATAGACGTCTGTGAGATGGTTTCTGGTGTTATTTCTTTCTTAGCTTTTTTATTCTTTCTTTTGAATGGTGTGTAAATGTGGTTTCTCTCTATATGTCTGTTATTTTTAATTGGATTTTGTTCATTGTACTCTTTGTTTAACTGATTTCAAACATTTTATTCTAATAAAATGGAGAGGGCCTCCTCAGGGTGCCGTCAGTCAAGCAATGTCGGCTGGCGGCCCCCAGGGGGAGAGCCTTCTCTGTGGGGGCACCCGCCCTATGGAATGAGCTACCTCCTGGAATAAGACTGATCCCGGACCTTCGTACCTTCCACAAAGCCTTGAAGACTTACTTATTCCAGCAAGCCGGCCTAGCTTAAATGGTTTTAAATTGGGATTTTGAATTTTATAGACTTGGGGTTTTAAATTGGGAGGCCGATCGATTTAATATCTTTTATTTTATCTTAATTTTTGTATTGTATGTATTTTAATTCTGGCTGTCCACCGCCCTGAGTCCCTTCTGGGAGAAGGGCGGGATACAAATTAAATTATTATTATTATTATTATTATTATTATTATTATTATTATTATTAATAGGAGGAGGAGGAACATGAAACCTTTGAGCTAAGCAGGGAATATGAGGAACTGATAAAGTTAAAAAGAAGTGGTTCAATTCAACCAAAGAGCCTAAAGAAAAAATTTGAAAAAATTGGACAATTATCTGAGGAAGAAACACAAAAAAAAATTGAAGAAGAGAGAGCAAGGAGGAGAGCTATGGATCAAGAAATAAAAGAAAGAGAAGCAGAAAAATTTCAAGAGGTATGCTATTTTTTAAGTATATAGAGAAATAATTTGTGGCCATCATTTAAGCAGTTGTGACTGACTGGATACTGGAGGCTTCCCAATATAATTTTAAGACCTTTTATAGTTTGGTCATTATCATGTCTCAGCTTAGGAGAAAACAGATGTGGCTGTAACAAATGAGCATTCAAAGGAAAATGATAGCACAATGTTATCAAGGAAACAGGATTCTGGATCTGCATAACAATCTCTGATAATCTTATACATCTGGTTTATTTATTTATATTCCTCCTTTATTGTTTTTATAAATAACTCAAGTCAGTGAATATACCTAATGCTCCTCCCTCTCGAATTTTCCCCACAACCCTGTGAAGTGGGTTGGGCTGAGGAAGAGTGACCCAAAGTCACACAGCTAGATTTTATGCCTATGGCAGGACTAGAATTTACAGTCTCCTGTTTCTAGCTTGGAGTCTTAATCACTAAACCAAACTGAATTTTAACAAAATCCTGTTTTATTTATTAAATACTCACATCTTGCCAGTTAAGTAAAAGGTGTGATACCAATTGTATTCTCTATATCGTAACTGATAATATGTTACCTACAATACAGAAAATACAAATTTAAATCTACAAATAATAACACAAATGCCTGTGGGTAAAAACGAAACAAAACCCAGGTACCATATAATGGATAGGAAGGATACACATTTAACAAATAGTTTAACAAATGCAATGATCATTAATTGGTTCTGGGAGGCACAATGAATGCCAAAAGCAATGACTACCAAACCATTTCCCCCCCACCCCGCATAAAGAATAATGTAATGTAACAAGTCACAAGGCAGCCAACACCTGGAAGTTCTAGCTTGTGCATTGAGTACCAAAAGATGAATACTGGGGCAAAATTTTTGCATCAAAAGTTTTTATTTCATACGCACTAATTATCAATCAGTTTCCAGGTACAATTCCGAGTTCTGCATTTAAAGGTCTAATGGCTTAAGCTCTTAAAAAAAGAAAAACCTGGCTTTTAAGTTTTGGTGGCTTAATTTGCTTTTTCCATTTTTATTTTAAACCATTTACATGCCTCACTGATTTTCTCTGAGAGTTCAAGGGAATATATATATATATTCTATTCTCCTATTCATTTATATCCCAGAACATCCCTGTGAAATATATTGGTATGAGAAAAAAAATGATTGAGCCAGTCATTCAGTGATCTTTATGAAATTAGAACCTTTTCATGTTTAAGATGACTAATAAATGCGTTTTTGAACTCTGCAAATTAGTTATTTCCCAAATATGAATTGTGTACGCTTAAGAGAAAGGTTGTACTGTTTACAAATCTGCAGTTCATTCCTTCAAGACGGTACACCGCTCAATCCAAATTCCTGAAAACTTCTCTTTTTTCTGTTCCTTGAATTCTTCCAAGAATTACAATTTCAGCTATAGAATAAGCCAGTGTTAATGTCTACGTGGACATTTATTTTGTATGAAATTTTGCACACTATGTACACCCAAATGCATATAGTTTCTACCTTTCTGCTCTGTACTTGTTTAATGAAGGACTGAATTTAATCTAATCCACTGACTCTTCCTAAACCTTTCTTTGCTGAAACCAATGAATAGACTTATCATTCCTTTATTTCTTTTGTCTTGAAGATAAGCAACTAGGTTTTTATTGAGGTACAACAATTACTGTGAACAGTATTCTGTTCACTCAAAAAGAGTAGACAGTACTCTGAACGGGTACCTTAATAGAAGCATAATTAAAGCTTCAGGTGTTCTTTTTCAGTCCTATTTTTGTTTGAAATGGAACATTAACATAGAATTTATTAGTTAGGGATTAAAGATTTGGAACAATACCCAACATAGTATAACAAGAAAAGGCAACCTTTCAGGCTTACTAGGACTATTTGGTGTTTTTTTAAAAAAAATATTAGCCATGTATTTGCCAATTGAAGCGATGTACATCCTGTCTTCACATAACATTCAAAAACTATCCACATGGTGCTTAGAAAACAACCTGCACCTGAACATCAGCAAAAGAAAGGAGATGGTCCTGGACTTCTGGAAGAAGAGAGAGGAACCTGCCCCACTTTACATCAAAGGGGGCTGTGTGGTGAGAATCCCCTCCTTCAAATTCCTGGGAGTCCATCTTAGCGAAGATCTCACCTGGAGAAACAACACAACTCAGGTGGCCAGGAAAACCCAACAGAGACTCCACTTCCTTAGGGTCTTGTGGAAGAACAAGACTGAACAACTGATGACCTCCTTTTACCGGTCCACAATAGAAAGCGTCCTCACTTATTGCATTACGATATGACATGCTGACTTGACAACCATGGATAGAAAGACAAAGGGTGATGAGCATGGCACAAAACATCATTGGCTGTCCCCTGATAGCACTAGATGAAATCACTAGGACTCGCTGCCTTAGAAAAGTGAGGAAAATCCTCAGGGACGACTCACACCCTGGTCAGCACTTCTTTAGTCTCCTACCTTCGGGTAGAAGATATAGAAGCATAGCCAGTCATACGAACAGGCTCAAGAACAGCTTTTATCCGTGGGCTGTCAGATTCCTGAAGGCAACATATCATCATAAGCATGTAGTATGATAAGACTTGCAGGGCTGGCACGTCCATATTGGTGCAATATATCATAATGCGATGATACGCACATTCATCTATAGAGGATTGTCTGTTGTTAATATGATTTATTGGGTTGGGGATTTTCTTTTTTCACTGAATTATTGATATGTATTTATGTTGGGGAGTGCATGAAGGGAGGCTCAGCCAAACTCATTGTACACGTGTTGTGCTTTGACAATAAAGGTTGAATTTAATTACATCCACTCATTTTAACTAGTTATGGTATTGCTGAATGAGGTGGACTTAGAATGAGACCTTGTGGCTGCAGTTCTCAGCATCTTGGCGGTCATGTGATTGCAATTCGGGTGTTTGGCAACCAGTTCACAAATACAGTAGTCAATGGGAAAGGGGATTACAAATGGTTATTATGTGATTGAGAGATGCCGTTAACTGCACGGGATTTGCCCAAACAGTAGCAACTAGGATGCTGTTCTCAGTTAGTGCAGTTATGTGACATTACACCTTATGACTGTCATTTAGCAACATAGTTTCTGATGCCAATTACCATTGGTAAGGTAAGGACTACTTGTGTAGCAGGGGTGGGTTTTACTTACCTTTACTACCAGTTTGCAACGGGGATCGCTCACGATTGTGCCTTCTGCGTATGCGCAGATCACCAATGACATCCAGGGCAGTGGGCGGGATCTCCCACCGGTTTTACTACCGAACCGGGGGCAACCCATTACTATTGTGTAGGTATTTCAAGGAAAATACTCACCCTAATTATCTTATCTATAAACATGCTGAACATAAAATATTTGTGTTCAATCTTTTAAAAATACCTAAGCTCAACACTCGTTTACAATTCCTTAACTCCATTGTCAGCTAAGTTTTCTTTATAACTAACTTTATTTCACTTAGAAAACATATGTTCTTACAATTCCCAAAACTGCATATAGAATGCGCTATTCACACATCAAAGCAAATGCATAGCTTTTCTATTTCCCCTTTCACAAATCTAGAAGTTATCATAATCCATGGATTTCTAATGGTTTTTTGTTCAGAACAGTTTTGGCAGATTCAGTAATTTGTATATTCTTTTGATACACAATTCCTGATTGTTGGGTTTTGAAGATTGAAGATAGTTTCTTCTTAATAAATTTACTTTGTTTTCCAGGAAGAAGAAGTTGATGTGAAGCCTGCTGCAAAATGTGAAGCTCCATTCACACACAAAGTTGACATGAAAGCCCGATTTGAACAAATGGCAAAAGCAAGAGAAGAGGAAGAACAGAGGAGAATTGAAGAACAAAAGCTGCTACGTATGCAATTTGAACAGAAAGAAATAGATGCAGCATTACAAAAGGTATTAGTATCTACTTGATCTCCATAACATACAAGAGTTTTTTATTGTAAGATAATACAAATCCTTATCTGCAATGGGTATGTTCATATGGACAAATACTTTATTGCATATTTATTCTGCTTTTGACATATCTTTCTGTAGTGGCCACATTAGAGCATTCACTGAACGAACCTCCTCCCTTGCCTTGATTAAATGACATTCACGTGAAAAAAGCAGCCTAATGAAACTGCTATTCTGCTATGCTATAATCCACTCGTTTTAATTATTTCCTTATTCTTAAAAAGCTTAAAGAGATGCTCATGTTTCTCTCCAGCATATTTTATTCTCATTAGTCTGGAAGATGACTGGGCTGTTTGCGTCAGTGTCAGGTACAGTTGCAAGAAAACGTATGTGAACCCCTTGGGAGTACGTGGCGTTTTGCATGAATTGGTCATAAAATGTGCTCTGAACTTCATCTAAGTCACAACAATAAAAGAACACAGTCTGCTTAAAATACTACTACACAAACATTAGATGTTGCCATGGTTTAATTGAACATAACATGTAAACATTCACAGTGCAGGGAGGAAAAAGTATGTGAGCCCTTAGCCTAATGACTTCTCCAAGAGCTAATTGGAGCCAGGAGTGAGCCAACCTTGACTCCAATCAGTGTGATGATATTGGATGTGTTGCTGACTGCTGTCCTGCCCTTTAAAAACACACACCTGTTTTGGGTTTACTGGTTTCAAGAAGCACTGTCTGATGTGAACCATGCCTCGCAGAAAAGAGCTCTCAGAAGACCTACGATCAAGAATTGTTGACTTGCATGAAGCTGGAAAGGGTTACAAAAGTATATCCAAAAGCCTTGATGTTCATGTGTCCACGGTAAGACAGACCGCCTTCAAATGGAGAAAGTTTAGCACTGTTGCTACTCTCCCTAGGCGTGGTCATCCTGTAAAAATGACTGCAAGAGCACAGCGCAGAATGCTTCATGAGGTAAAAAGAATCCTAGAGTGTCAGCTAAAGTCCTACAGAAATCTCTGGCACATGCTAACATTTTTGTTGACACATCTACAATAAGAAAAACATTAAACAAGAATGGAGTACATGGGAGGACGCCACGGAGGAAGCCATTGCTGTCCAAAAAAAAAATATTGCAGCATGTTTGAAGTTTGCAAAAGAGCACCTGGATGTTCCACAGCACTACTGGCAAAATATACTGTGGACAGATGAAACCAAAATTGAGTTGTTTGGGAAGAACACACAACACTATGTGTGGAGAAAAAAAGGCACAGCACACCAACATCAAAACCTCATCCCCACTGTAAAACATGGTGGAGTGAGCATCGTGGTTTGGGGCTGCTTTGCTGCCTCAGGGCCTGGACGGATTGTTGTCATTGATGGGAAAATGAATTCGAGTTTATCAAGACATTTTGCAGGAAAATATACGACCATCTGTCTGCCAACTGAAGCTCCTCAGAGGTGATGCAGGTCATTGCAGGTGATGCAATGGGACAATGACCCAAAGCATACAAGTATTTCAACAAAAAAATGGCTTCAATAGCACAGAATACGCCTTCTGGAGTGGCCCAGTCAGAGTCCTGACCTCAACCTGATTGAAATGCTGTGGCATGACCTTAAGAGAACGATTCAAACCAGACATCCCAAGAATATTGCTACACTGAAACAGTTTTGTGAAGAGGAGTGGTCCAAAAATATTCCAGATCATTGTGCAGGTCTGATCTGCAACTACAGGAAACGTTTGGTTGAGGTTATTGCTGCCAAAGGAGGGTCAACCAGTTATTAAGTCCAAAGGTTCATATACTTTTTCCTCCCTGCACTGTGAATGTTTACATGTTATGTTCAATTAAACCGTGGCAACATCTAATGTTTGTGTAGTATTATTTTAAGCAGACTGTGTTCTTCTACTGTTGTGACTTAGATGAAGTTCAGAGCACATTTTATGACCAATTCATGCAAAATTCCACATAATCCCAAGGGATTCACATACTTTTTCTTGCAACTGTAGATGTTATTCAAATCTATCATTTTGCTGTAAATACTACATTGATTTTCAGCACTTTAGTCTGCTGATCCTTTTTAATTTAGGGGAACAGCTGAAAATGATCTAATTAACTCTGGTAACCCAAGCCTTTTGAAATCCAATTATCAATATTAGTTTCTATTTCTTCATAACTTGTGTTAAAATATTCACAATGTCTGTTTAAATGCAGAAAAAAGAGGAAGAGGAAGACGAGGAAGGAAGTATTGTTAATGGCTCAGTGTATGAAGATGAAGAACAGCAAGCCCGTTCTGGTGCTCCATGGTTCAAAAAGCCTCTTAAAAATGTATCTGTTGTGGACAGTGAACCAGTACGGTTTACTGTTAAAATAACTGGTGAACCCAAGCCAGAAGTTACATGGTGGTTTGAAGGGGAAATGTTGCAAGACTGTGAGGATTACCAATACATTGAAAGAGGAGAAACATACTGCCTTTACTTACCAGAGACCTTCCCGGAAGATGAAGGAGAATATATGTGTAAAGCGGTAAACAGTAGAGGAACAGCCGCTAGCACCTGTATTCTCACTATTGAAAGTAAGAGATAGCATTTCACAGGTTTTCAAGTCTTCAGTTCTTGTTCTCTGTTGATTCTTTCTTAACTCCACTTTCTTCTCTTCTCTCCCTTAGCTGATGACTATTAAATATCCTACCATTTCTGGAGTCTTCCTTCCCTTCATCTATCTTTTTCTCCTGTGGTGGGGCCAAGAAGTTGTCTATCATTCCTCAAGTAGAATACTTTTCAGACTGAAATTCGGGCAATAAAAGTTTGGCTCATTTGACATATAGCAGTGCAATCTACAAATGATGGCTGATTATTTATGCTATTGTACTGGTCCATGTGATGATGTTCCATAAGGCAAATCAAACTGCATGAAACCGTTTGCCATGTGGTTCTAGAACCTTTCATTATGCCAACATAAAACATGTGGTCAAACAAAGCACTCTTGAATGCACTAAATGGGAAGAATAATTGACCAGAAAAATCTCAATTCTATTGTTTGCAACTTTAATTTTATGCCAAAACATGGCAAGTTTGTAATTTTTAATCTTTTAGCCAAGAGCAATTCATTCTACACAAATGTTTTGATCAGGGCAACTTTGGGGGCAAAACCAGATGTCCTTTATTACACTATTAGCTAAAAGGTAACATAGTGTTTTAAGTTACGCTTTGCTTAACATTTTTATTTTAAATTGTATGAACAAAATAAAATCAAGATTATTAATGGCCTGAAACCAAATGTATACTATTAAATTATGCATTCAGCTGTAAATTAAGTTCTTTAAAATCAAGCATTTGCTTTTTATATGGTATTAGATGGTAGATTTCAGTTCAGTATTCCAGACAAAATGCTGGGCAAATCTGCATCATATTCAATTTGTTAGCGTAATAGTGGGTGGCTTTTCAATTTGCATCTCATTTTTATAGAACTTAATCATCTCACTACTATTTCCAAACTAAATAACATATATTATTAATACAGTTATAAATCTGGAACAGATGAATAATAGGTTTTTTTTGGGGGGGGAATGAAAAGCAGTTAACTAAATCCCATCATATAATTAAAATATGCACTGGAATTTCACATACATTTGTAAAACTTCCAGTTGGTTTGGGCTTGTATTTTAATTGCCAGAGCAAGTCAGAATAAATTTTTATGCAGGAGATTTTTTAAAAAAATATGTACCAAATTACTTATTCTGTATTCAATGGAAGGATAATAAATATGTTCTGTTCCTAAAGTTGAATATTTTCTTCTTTATCAAGGCTGTAGCGCTCACCTTATATAGGTTTTTGGATGTACAATTTAAAAAAAAAATCCATTCAAAGATTAAATAATGCAAAGGACAAATTTTTGTCCATTAGTTTACATTTATTGAGAATTCATACAAAACAGTACAATTAATGTATTTTCATGAGTACATACATTGTCAATAGGCAAACTCAACACAACATACTGGAAAGCATTGGATTTACCTCACGTCCAAGCTGCATCTGCCTAAGATACTTCCCATCACAGTAGCCTTTAAAAGACAGTCTTCTTTTTTAACACGGGTAGTTTCTGCAGAGAACACTATTCTCAGGACAAAAATGCCTTTCATGCATATTAAGATAAAGTTGCATAAATGTAAGAGTTTGATAGGGTACTACAAATAGAAAAATGGATCTATTGTACATATTCTGTAGGACCCAATGTTTTACTTTATAAAAACCCTAATACACAAAGAAAAATGTAAAATTCTACCCTCAAACTTATGAAATGTATTTCAGTTGACAATATTTTTAGAAGAAAGGATTAGTGAATGATATAGCCTACCTATCAAGATCACTGAGGTGTAATTTACAAAACTCTAGATAAAGATTGCTTTTTAACTAGCAAATATCCTATACAGAACACATACCAACAGATAATCTAAAGACATTAGCTGAAATTAAGATGTTCCTCTGTTTTAAAACATTCATTACTTTCATTTAATCCTGGGATTCAATTAGAATTTAGAAATATTTTCCTGCTATAACACACAAACTGCACAAAGAAAAACTATCTATGGATTCGGCTCAAAGGTTCCATATTGAGAGTAGAACACTTCAATCCAACCTTATCTTTCTGAAAGAAATCGGACAAACCAAAAATAAAAGCTATAGTACAAGAAGATGCCTATAGGTCCACCGAAACAAAAATTATTAACGCAGATCTTCACCTCCTACGTCAACAACTTTTTCCCCTGTTACATCTCCTGTCTTTGACTTAAATTTCAATGTATGCTGTTTGTTAAAAATGAATAGGAAAAAAACAAGTTTTCTTTTATAATGGTGAAACAAAATTCAACCAAGATGAAGCTCTTCAGCATGTAGCTAGCTTTCATATAAAAATTAATCTGACATATCAAGTATAACCCCCCCTAAAATAAAATAAAGTGGCTTGAGGGAATTCAAGTACAACTACTGATTTAGTTGTAAACGCAAGACATATCCCGTGCTTGACTATTTAGCAAAGTGTAAACTGATAAATAATTTTTATAATTACCACATAACAAGTTATGGAACATTTATGGTCAAGCAAATAGCACTTTAAAGAATGAGAAGCGATAAAAACAGGCAAATTATACCCTACACCATTAAGTATGGGATACATTTAAAATCGGTATTGTTTTTGCCAATTTTACCTTCTACATGGAGCCCTTCTATGGTCCATGCTCATCGGCTCACCAGGGCCATACACTCAAAGGAATCCTCTTTATTGGAAGTAACTACCTCAGGACCTGATTTTATGAGCTATGATTTGGTGCTTGCAGCATCTTCAGCACTGTGTGTGAAAATGAAGGCAGGGTTTTTGAATATTTTCCTTTCATGCACAGAAAAGCAGGACTTTCGATAAAATCAAAACATTTTATTAAGTGACAAACAAAAACTGATGGTACTGCCTTAAAATTGTCTATTTAAACTGAAAATTAAGCTACCTAAGTAAGTCATATACAAAACATTTTAAAACTAGCAAAAATATACAGCAATTCAGCTGAAATAGCAAAGTAGGAAGGAAATTGCTATAAAAAGAAAAGATCTGCCAAACTTGTTAACATATCACTGGCACAATATTTTTTAGAACTATTTTGCAAAAGTAAAATCTCACTTCTTTTCCTTCTGCATGAAATAATCAAGCTACATTAATTTATGGTTTATGGTGTATCATCTTAAGATTGAGAGAAACATACAGTATATTCGAATACGTAGTATTTGGGTATAACATCCACATTATAGAAGCATTTGTGAAGGCTGTTGAAGTTCTGACCAATATTTCCTGCATCTTGAAAAAATACTTTATATTCATTTGTAACAACTATTGAGGGAAAATAGTAAAAGTGACTTACTCAAAAATTATTGCAGCAATCCACTTATCTTTAAAAAAAAATAAAGATACACATTTACCCAGAAATGTAAATAATTGTTTCAGAATTCTCATTGGAATGAAACCATGAATAGCAGAATACATTTGGGAAAAGATATTGGCAGATTGCTTTTGAATACACAAGCACAAAAAAAATTCTCACAGGGACAACATTGATATACTGAAATATGTATTTATACACTTCCTTAGGTTGTGCTTACCTGTGCTTTTTGCAGCAGAACCTAAGGTGGAAGATCTGGGAAGGCACTGTGAAGTATAAATAATTGCACTGTTTGCAATTAATAAAGATTTTATACTTTAAATGAATCAAAATCAACAGCCTCCATTTGGTGAATGATAAAGAATCAGGTGAATGTTTGTTCTGTTTAGTTAATAACTACACCATTTTCCAATAAGCTACAGATTTAACATGCAAAATATTTAAGAGACTTCATAACCTACTTCTCTATATATTTATTAACTTCTAGTAGTCTTTTCAAAATGTAAATCCTAAACTAAACTGAGATAAAAAAAATCCCTCCTGATTCTACAGTAGAACAAATGCATTTCTAATTATTTTTGCAATAATACTACTTCATTTTAGACCACATTCAGTTCTTCTCTTGCAGCCACTCTAAGTGAACACTCCAAAACAACAAAATGATTTTCTAAAGATAAGGCTAATAAAGATTTAGAAAAATAGCATATAGCTGCATCACTAAATATATGCAGACAACTGAAGACAAAAACAACTTCCTCCTAACAAGCATTTTTAAATGTTAACAATTTATAAGTTGATATCTGAATATATCTCATTTCTGAAACCCTAATGAACAATGTTAGTTCATTGATGAATTCTTTAGCTAAAGCTAAATATCTCAAAATACTTACCCATACACACACACATATTTATGCATATCTAGGTATCTGATTAAACAACCAATTGTAATTTTCTAAAATATCAGCACTGTATTTTATTCCAACATAATATTCACACAGGTATGGCATTTGCATTATGTGGAACACTGACAAAAAGATACTGTTGCAGTTCATCATTTTGTCACTCTGATGTACTTACAGTGCAATGCTCCTTGAAGGAACAATCAAGGATGATACACAGCACAGTCCTCCTCACCCCTACAGAGCTAGTTCTATACTGGCTGGATCAAACCTGCACTTCAACAGACAATGGCAAGACAAACTGTATTGCATGTAATCTAATATATGCAAAAAAGCAAACAGTGGATTTTAACAGAACACCAATTTTCAATTAGAATTATTAAAAGTAAAACGTAAGACAGAGACTTTTCAAACATAACTTAAAAACTAGTCTTTCAACATTTAAAAACAGACCTTATCTGAAAAAACCTTTTTTTTTCATTAAGCATTCCAAGACTCAAAACAGCATGTTTCTACAACAAATGCAGTTTTATAACTAAAAAGCATAATCATCCTTACTACACTGAATTCTATAGCAAAGTGCTGCAAACCAACCGCTTAGCACATTTTGTTTTTCTAGATAACTAACTTTAATAATGTGTCTGGAAAATATACTGAAGAATTAAATCATACATAAAACAAATGTTAACTATAGCAGCTATACGGGTCTGGGACAGTGGTCATGAATAAAAAAGAAATTTCAACTGTTAATGCAGAAGTATGTCAAGAAATACCTTCACATACATGCAATTTTTATACAAGTAGAAAGAGAGGAAGATATCAGAATGCTAAATAGTAACATACAATCACAAAAGAGATCCCTCTAAACCTATTCTGGGGAAATACCAACATCAAGCCTGAACTTAAAAGAGAGGGGAAAAGTCTTACTTGTGTACATGTACAGAATTACTAAAAAAAATATCGTTGAATTCTCTTGAGTACCCACATATCCAACTTACCAACACAGGAGGTTTCATATTATTTATTGCAAAGCACAAAACAAGCATTTAAAAGTGATCAAGTATACATTGAAAAAGTACATTTATATCACAAAGCATTGACCACATAATAGTTGCAAATACATTTGCTGGAATGTGTACATCTACACTAATGTACTAAAAACAAACCAATTTCCATTTCTACACAGAAATATTACCTCCTATCAGTTGTGATAGATATTTTGTACATTTCAAAAAAACACTATTTTTAAACCAAACAAAATTATGATCTTCATCAAGGCGTCTGCATCCATACATTTAACAAAGGTTTTTTTCCCCCACATAATGAAGCAAATACTGTATTGTCCACTTCTTATTATTGGCCCTGTGCGAAGAAATACATAAGAAATACACAAAAAGTTAAAGAAAATATTTTTTTAAAAATTGCGCTAACTCAGGAGTGAAGCCTTTAAGAAAGAAAATTTGGTTAATGCAATGTTGGTGGCTTCCTGCATGGCTTTCAAAAACCCTGAGGAGAAATTTTTAGATCACAAACACTGAATGTATGCAAAGACAAACACAGATCTCCAGTTAAAAGAGCATTAATTCATTTGCAGTTATGTTTTATCAGGAAAAATGCATACTTCAGAAAGATATCTATGTGGGAGACATGCAAAAACAAACAAAATTCCACCCCACAAAAATTGAAAGAAGTATCTCACTAAAATATTAGCTAGATAATTCAAGACTGTTTTACCTGTGGTGCTGGAGGATGTTGTGGCATTCCTTGTGGACTTGTCTGGGCATAATAAGCTGCCTGCTGTCGATAGTACTCAGCCCATGCTGCACTGTAATCTGGCTGACCTGTCGGTGGGGCTCCAGTTGGAGCTGGAACAGCTTGACCTAGAACAAATGTAGATTACACAACTCTGGTGCCATAAAAGGGGCAGAAGGAAGCTCAAAATAATCTCATTTCTAACGAACATTACCTTGCTTCTTGTAATATTCCTCCCAAGCCTTTGAATAATCTTGTGGCTGCCCTTGTTGACCTGCAAAACCCCCCACATTTTAATGTAAACACAGCTCCCATGTATACCACAATTACAGTCAAGAATACAATGGAAGAGTTCTTTGCCGTTTTGTTTTGATGTATAGTGAAAATCAGAAAATATTAAAATCTAATATTTTAGCTTTTGTTCTAGTTTTTAATAGACTTAAAATTTATTAATTTGAGTTCAATTTCTATACAGTAGTCTGTCGTATGCTATATATCTATGTTTGCTCAACATAGGTATATGATAGGCCAATAATTCATACAAACCATCTTGCATAATCCAACCTACTTTTGTTCGTTTGAAAATGCTTGGAAATGTATCCCATATTCTATGCAAGTGTGTAGAAAAACTATTCTCATTATATGGTTTATATAATATATTTGGGGGGGGGGGTGCACCTTAAGTGAATTTGCCCTGAAATATGTACCAAAGGGTATGTGCTCTCTTCCTTCTAAATACGAAAACATCTTCCAATATTAAAAAAACATAGTTTTTATCAAAATATGCTTAATACTTAGGTTAACTTTTGTTTTTGAGGACTAGCATGTAGTAAAAGAATGCAGAATAGCAAAAAGCGTTCAGCAACCATAAAGCTGCTTTTAAATCAACTTATTGCTGATTAATCTTATTTTTAATTAAATATTTCAAATTGTTTTCCAACTATATTTAATATAAACAATAAAAGAAAATGGATAAAGAGAAACTTAAGATACATATGGATCAGTCGTTTTGTATTTAACAAAGTAAATCGAGAATGGTGTACAGATTTAAAATAATACTAATATCTCAATTCTTATTCATATGTCAATTTGCTATGCATTTATTTTCAGAATAAATTCTGTGATGGATGTTAAGATAATGTCCAAAAGCTCATATAGGTATCTAAATATGAATACATTATTTAGTTCTATGGCTTCAGTTTCTCCATTATTAGTTCATTCTGGTTGTTCGGACTATATATAAATTAGTATCTAAAACCAATTTAGACATCAAAAGGGCATTATATCTGATGGTTATGAATTTTCCTATCCTACCTACTTAAATTTAGCTTGAAGTAAATCATTCTAGATGTGATGAAAATGTGTGGAATACAATACTTCAAAACTAAGACAATTCATAATTTGAAGACAGTTGCATTGAGAAAAATGAAGGGCACAAAAAGAAAAACGGATATTACAATATTTTCTAATCCTGTTAATTCCAATTCTGAAACTATCAAAACTAGTTACAAGCAACACTTTATTAGGATAGATACTAACTGTAACTAGGTTACATTCGTATTCTTAATATGTAGGAGGGGATGTCACCTCTATGACAATTGTCTATAACATCGTATAATATTGTCAAAATAGTTTGCCAACTACTAATCTCATTGGAGAAAGGATAAAAATTCTAAACTAAAAAATAAACTTTTATTTATAAAAATAAAAACTATAATATGCTAATTTGAACCTTAAATAATTAGTATTTAAGATTCAGTGTTACAAAGTTAGAAGGAATTTAGAAGATATACAAGTAAGTGCTTCAAAAAATTAACTAGTGCCAAATTTTAGCAAAACTCAATATGGTAAATGGAAATGTATACAGCATTTAGTACAGAATATATAAAGTGGATCAAATTATCAAAATCAGGAGTGCAGGTTATATTTTCTTATTGTGCTGTGAAAGTAATTTACACTTAAAATCTCTTGCATCTATTAAAAAGGAAATTAGATTGAGAACACTTTGGCAATTAATGTTGTGATAGTGACTATTAAGATAGCATAATTTTAACATCTAATTCTGGCAAACACCAGACTAGAACCAATTACTGAGAGAATCCCGTTTCAAATTAGGCTTTTCATTGAAGGCACTGGATGCAAATGCAAACACATATATGTGGCTTCCAACAAAATAAAATTAGAACTATCGCATGTATTCCACGTAGCTAACAAAAAGGACACACATATTTCATATCTACTTCTTCCATATTAAATGTAGTTTCACAACAGAACATGAAACTAGAATAGCTGCATTCCTGATTCAGATTCAATTTTGTTTAATGGAAAATATAAAGAAAATGGTAAATATTGCTGATACAAACAATGAAATATTCTAGGACTAGCATTTTATGAATATATTTTACTTATATGTGCTTTCAAGACCATTAACACCAGAATAGGGTTTACACTATCAGAAGATTTGGGGTCTTGCACTTTAAAGGGCAGATATATTTTTTAAATGAATGGAATTGGATCCAGTTTAACTGCTGAATTATTTAATTTTGGCACAAAAATTCTGTCTTAACGCATCTGATATGAGAAACAGGAAACAGCAGATCACAATGGAATCTCCCTACAGTAAAGTATCAATACAATCTAACCCTAAGCAAGTATAGATAGGCCTCTTCTAGAGCCTGCTTGGATGCCCTCCTATTAGGTCTATTCTACTGAGTTCATGGTACTCTTTATTTTCAGAGACTTTTCCCTTGTGGATTCAGGGAGGTAAACTCATGCTCGTGTCCTTTTTACTATGCTCAAAGACATGTTCTGATCCTCTCAATCATTTCCAATTATGAGGGCCACTCTGATAAATTTTAGATTAATTATTTTTTAAGGGATGCTAGCCCCACATTCAAATAACAGGTGGCTAAATATATTCACCATGTCATACAACTGCGCAAAATTTTAAATTAGATGTCATACTATCCTATTGTTTTTTTCTTTCCCAATAACAAATTTTTGCGTTAAACTGTTTCTCATTTTTACTATGAAGACTAGTCAAAGACTATAATAAACGTATTTTATTTTTTTCGACCATAATGGAACAGTAAAAATTAAAGTTTTGATAAGTCATTTTTGACTTTTTTCTTATTTGTTCCCATGTTAGCTGCTGGAAACATTCTGACATGAGGCAATGGACTGGATTCATTTAGTGGCTTTTAGTCTCAAGTACTAATGTTTCCACTAAAAATTGTTTTGGCAGTTTTGGAAATGTGCCCAGTTTAAGTCTATCAAATAAACCTTATTAAACTTAACTTTTCTCATATAAATGATAATGCTTGCAAGGCTACTCCTAATCAAACTACAAAAATTGGATTGCAGAATACACATTTTCCTCTGTAAAAGTAAAGATGCCATAAAAGCTTTCTGCACCCTGAAATCACAAAAGGAGTTGTTTTTTCAAAATAAAATTGTGTATGAATCAGTAAAACTTCTGAGAAGTAAAATTTAAAAATCAAAAGTAAATAAAACATACCCATTTTTTTATAGTATTCTTCCCAAGCCTTGGTATAATCTACCTGCCCTGCTGGTGCTGGATTTGGTTGATCTCCTGATTGAACAAAAAATAGTGTGAGTAAAATAAAAAACGAAAAAGATTCAGTTCCAATCACTTACATTTTATTCTAAAATCTTACATCAAAAGCTAACATTTTTGTTTTCAAATACTTTGCACGTCTCAGTTTAGAAATGCCTTATTTGCACCTATCATGCACAGAATTTAGCTGCAGGTGCCCCATCTTTTAACCATTAAGACATGTACATTTTTTTATCTGGGGAGATCAATCAGACCTCCTCAATGATTCAGCTGTTTCAGTTATATTTAATTGGAACCAGTCATTATGCACAAATCAATCTGTCTCCATGACTAATCCTTGCTCCTTAGGGATCCACACACACAAAACCCTTGTAATGGCAACATTTGCTGTTGCATGTGTCCACATTGTTACCATCATTAAACCAAATAGAATAATTGGAAGAATATACAATTCAAGTTAAGAACACTATTTTTGTCGATTCATGTGTAATCATTTGACTGGAAACATAATATAAACCTTTAAATCATTAAGTTGATCTGAATTAATTTTAGATTAAAATTCAGTTTTTGGGTTTTCACCTAGTACATCATAGTACGTTCTACTGGACTATTTTTCACAATTCCTGCTGATTATTGTCATATTTCTCTTATATACTTTAAAATTAAAACTGAAATCCTACATTTCTTTACGAAACCAAGCTTGAATGGTATTAACTTCACAAGCCCCCACCTCTTTTACACAGTGCAGGATTTTATGCCCAGATTTAACATCCATTCAATTTCCACAAAGTTGAGTTAACCCATTTGCTTGCAAAGCAAAAACTGAAAGCCAAAATAATGTATACAAACTCCAGACTGCAGTAGTGAAAAGGCAAGTCTAGTATTGCTCGGGGCTCATTCCCATATTACCAAAACATTTTGGCATATTGCATGAATTTAGATTTTTTTTCCTGAGGAATAACTTTAGAAAAAAAGTATTTCTTGAATTCTGGACACATTTTATGAGAAGGATGATATCCTGGGAGTTGTATTTAATGGGCTCATCAACATAATTGCTTGGAATATAAGAAAACTAGTAAGGAAGAGATATGGAGATTACTGGAAAGTTGCCCAAATCCCAGCCCAATTTTGGTTAAAATTCTCATCAATCTAATGCCTTATCATAAATTAGCTGTCCCAAACATCTTTAGATTTGTCTTACTGATTTTAGTACTGAAACCAGCTTACAACATACAAAGCTTCAAATATTTAATTGATGGAATTATAATAAAACAACTCTTTCAAAATATTCTAAGGTTTGAATAAGATACTTCAACTGTTAAAAAAGCTATTTTGGTATATTTGTTATATTGATACAAGCATGGTACCTTGTCCGTTAGTCTGAGTGGCAGGTGGTGCACTAGGTGGAGCTGCAGGGGGTGGCTGTGCTTGCTGTTGGTAGTAGTGGGCGTAATAGGCTGCCCATGCTGCTGAATTAGGATCTGCTGGCTTACCTGAAAATTATGCATGGCATTTAGTTCAACATCTCAAGAGATCACTAAGATCAGTTGCCATTTACATTCATTCTTATGAAAGATAGATCTATAAAATAAACTCTCCAGAAGTAAAACAGTTAATCTGTTCACATTCTCTCTCTATATATCTCTCTCTATCTATCCATCCATCAATGTAAGCAATACAAAGTGGGCTCTGTACTAGGATCGTTCTTCAGTCAAAGTAGCATTATTTTGGTTTGTTTGATGTGAATGTCACTTTTGGAACTGAGGTGTTGTTTTAAGATTTGGACTGCATTTTATGCAAGCTTGAGGAAATGCAATTAATCCTGTGGTACCTTCTTTTGAATAATAAATACATTTACAGTTGGTTCAGAAAGCAATTCCACTAGTTGTATTATCAAGTATGAAGTCATATTTTAAAGTCATATTTTTAAAAATCAAAAGTATTGGTTCTAAATTTAACTCCATATTTAATTCAGGGTGAATTTTGGCTATCTGAAATATTCAACATACAGGTAATCGGTTCATTACTGTTCATATAATGACAGCTCAGATATCATGGCATTGGAAAGGGTGCTTTATGGCTCATAAAGAACTTCTGGCAGTTGCAAAATGTTGCACCACCACTCCTATGGTCACATGATCGTGAACTGGATGCTTGGCAACTGTTCAGAGTTTAGACCAGCTGTAAAGTGGCTTGCGATCCTGCCTTTGCAATTTTCTCTGCAAGATTTTAACTTTGTTCCTGCACCTGTTGAAGGAGTTTCCTTCCATACAGAAGGGAGCTGAAATAGTTCGGTAGCAAGTTCTTTTATAGCCAGCTCCCAAAGTCCAAGCAGAGTGGAGGACAGCACAGTAAAGTAAGGAGTATGGTTAATGTGTCTCAGGCAGGTGGGGGAGGCCCAGGGTAGTTTGGTGCAGGCCAGGTGTGGCTTTCTGTTCAGGAGCTTGGATTTTGAGCTCCTAAGCAGAATCTCCCAAGGTCTCCTGCCAAGGCACCCCATGCTCCTTATCTGGGACTCTCTCCATTTAACAATCTGCAAGATTGCTAGAAGGGCTGAGATTGCAGTAGTTGAGAGAAGCAGTCAAATGGGGGTCTTGCTTAATGACCACTTTACCCAACAACTGAGATTCCAGTCCCAATTGTGGTTGTTAGTCAAGGATTATAGACACTGGGTTTTCACAACTATCTGCTTAAATGTGTCTTAATGTTTTTGAATGACCCTATTCACAAGTAATTTTCGCATTACAGTTTTAATTTGCTATTAGACTGCCAAAAACAAATGAATATGTCTTAATGAATGATTTAGTTTATTTTCTTCACTAAAATATGTGATTAATGTGCATCTCATTGCAAATTAGGACCATTTATACATTTGCTTTTACTTACCTGGGTCTGGGGGATTTGGTGGTTGCCAATGTGGATATGCATTACCCCATCCTTGTGGAGCATATGGTGCTGGAGGTCCACTAAAATGAAGATGTAATATATAATTAGATCAAGTAGTAAAATAGCTGCTGCAAAAGACAGATTGCAATCTACTAAGAATGTTCTGATTATCTTCATAAAGAAGAGAATTGGCCTAGAAAGCCTACAAGAATCCCGTCATGTATATGCTTCAGAACTAATGATTTACAGTACACCTAATATGAATTAAACAGTTTATAATATATATTTTAATTCAGAATAATGTTCAGTTAAATGGTACCCTTTCTCTTAGAGAAATCTCTAAAGTGAATGCTTCTAAGAGTTTGGTTATAGAACACATTTAAAAACTGCACAGAATCTACAGATGAAATCCAGATCCCAATCCAACAAGATCTTGCTCTGCAAACATATCTACTAGTGTACAATACTTACTGAGGTGCAGGACCAGGAGGGCCAGGGGTATAAGGAGCTGGATTGTAAGGTCCCATTGGAGCCCCAGGAGGCGGCCCAGGGGGTCCATGTGGCCCAGGAACAACACCATGAGGTCCATGAGGCACAGGGGGCCCCAAAGGATTTACTGGACCCTGTTAAGAAAAGTTATAATAATTAGGTTATTCTACATCAATAGCAAATGAGAGATTACACTGTACAGATAGTCCCCAGTTTAAGAACACTGGACTTAAGGGCAACACCTACATAGACACAAACAGGCTATTACTAAAACTGGTGGAAGGGTTCTCTTTCTTCAAGCTGATAAACTAAGGAGGATATACATTTTTAAATATGCAGCCTGTTTTCAACAGTTCCTAAAAACACTGCATGGCTTGATAAGAAAAACTTTGCTTGTGGAAAGTTGATAGGAAAGATCACGAATTACAGTCATGTGTATGTAGAATGCTGCAACCATCGTAAGTGCAAGCCACTTGACAAGCACATTGGGACAGCCAGAATTTCAAGGACTGGTCCGAACTATAATTCATTCAGTGCCATCATAACTTTAGTCACTGAACGAATGGTCATAACCTGAAGACTACCTCTAACATAATTGTTATCTCCTTAGATTGCAACCCCTAACATTAGAACAGAAGAGGGCAGAGAAGTAAGAGATCAAAGGGAAGTTTACTCAAATTACAGATAGTTCTTGGTTAATGAGCGCTAGTTCAAAGTTATGACTGTACTGAATGAGTGAATAGTAGTTATCACCAGTCCTTCGAACTCCCAGACTCTTGAATATATTCCAATGCAGCAGTTGCCACCTCAAGCTGCTGCTCTTGCATCATGCCACCCTCGCCACCCATGCACTCCCTTGCTCCCTTTCCACTTGGCAGCAGCCACTTACTGCGTGTTTGCAAGCTGCCTGGGACTTGCAACTTTTTGACAGCTTCCCCCAATTTTGGTTGTTGGAAGTCAGCAGGAAGTTGTGGACATGCTCACTTAATGTCCCACAGTTCTTGCTTAACAATAACAGGGAATTCTGGGCTTGCCATTGCTAAGCATGTGGACACATTACATCACGCTTTGATTGTCTCACCTATTGATGGAAATTCCCAATCCCAGTTACCATTGTAACTTGAGGCCAATTTATGCAGATATTTCACAATAATTTCTATAATTATTAATTTTCTATATTTCATATTACTAAATTATACACTTTTTAATGAATACGTTGAATTCTCATCATTCAGTAGACTGTGCAGAACAAACAATCCCCCATTTAAATTTCTCATTAGACTTTAAGAATAGGCAACAAATTTGATAATTGTAATTTTAAATGGGACTGTTCAAAGCTAGCAATATCATATCATTCTGAACAAAGAGAAAATTTAAAAAGCTAATCCTATTCTGTACTTAACCAGCTGTTTGTACAACAAAAACATTAACAAAGAGCTGTTTCCAGAACTCACTCCAATCTTTTCTTCTATGAGCTGCCGAGCATAATCAATCTGTTGTGGTGTTCCTCGAATAGTAAATAATTTCATGTTGGGATCTGCATTTGGTGGTGGATTTCTCTGAAGTTCTATTCTTGCACCAGACTGCTGACTAATGCTCTTGATAGTTTCACCACCTGAATTTACAAAGAAATTGTATTATACTGTAATCTATATAAGTTAATAACCTTAATTAGAAAGAACAACAACAAAAATCATCTTTGCTTGCTTCTGAAGTGAGAACAGAACTATCTTGGCGACATTATATTACTGCTGATATACCATGTATAGTTTTAAACATTATTTTCTGCCTGACTTTTAACCCATTTTTTGTTCCTAGTTGTAAGTAGTAAATTTTATTTCTTGGAGATCAAGAACCATGTAATTTTGTGTCGTCATCTATACAGTAGTCTTCAACTGTGCAAGCTGTTCCAGAGTTTCAATTCAGTCATGATTCTGGAAAACTCTGAATAGCTTTAATTGCTTTAAGAAATCAGAGAAGCTCAGAGATACATTTGCAACATACGTATCTGAAAATAGAACAGTATGTTGAGAGTCCTCAGTTTGGCAGGTTTTAATGCTGAACTCTAAGTTCCACTTTCATCTTCTATGAGACATTAAATAAACTAGTATCATGAGTATACAAAGTAGCAGGAATGAGAGAAAAATACATGGAATGTATTTTCAAATATTGCTTCAACTGAAATAATCACATTTGTGAGGTTTTTATTTGTGAATGAATTAACCAAAGATTACAGAGCTAAACCAATTTTGTTGTATACATGATGTGCAATGACCATAAAGGCTATTATTAGCTGATTCACTCATTTTGTTGACATCTGGACAGCTGATGTGATTCATGTCTTACCCAAAGAACTATGCTAAATGGGACACTTTTATAAAAACTGAAAAGAATTAGAATGTTCAAGTGTAGTTCAGGAAACAACACAGAGATTTCAGAAACAATAATGGATAGTGAAAAACTGCTTTCTAAGAAATCGTTAGGGAAATAAATTAGCTGCAATCAGTATTACACCTAGTAGAAATCACTAAAGAAGAGTCAAAGAATGGTGTTAACTGTGAGGTCTAGTTTCAATTTCTTACTGGATATGTAAGACTTTATATATGGTCCAATCTTTTTCCTAGGATGGAGGTATCATAAATCCTATTGTTGTTTTGTTTTGATTTATAGGATAGAAGGATTCTTATTTATAATGAGGTGTCCATTTCCAGAAGTAATCACTTTCAGTATAAGGTGGCTAAATACAGTAACACTACTACTGGGTAAAATTCATTTGCTGCATCTTAGTTGCTATCGTTTTCTGTACAAAAGTTCTGCAGCCAGATTTTATTATCAGGGAGATACTTCAACAAGGACCGGGAAGTGAATTATCCAATGATAATGCCATCTCCTGACCTCAAACAGGAAAATGGCTTATTTATTGTTCTATCTCATGAAAAGCAAGTCAAGCTTTTTACCTTTCCCAATGATTAATCCAGTTTTTCCAGTGGGAACAATAAAATTAAATTCTTGCAGTCCACCAGGTGGTCCCATATTCCAATTTCCCTGACCTCTTCCTCTACCACGACCACCAGGCCCTGGACCTCCAGGATTGCCAGCCTAAATTGTGAAAAGAATTGTAATTAGCAATACTGAACAAATATTGTGTTCTGCAGAAGCATTATTTCTATTTTGCCTTTATAGGAAATACAATTGCCTTAAAACAAGAGAGGGACAAGTAAGACTTTTGTAAAAGTCAACAGTATGTCATTTTTCTTCACATAACTACCAATCAAAACAACCAAACTATTTCATTTAAACAGAGAAAACACTTTTCTGAACAAAACAATAACCATCTTGATTTTTCTTCTTCCTAGTACGCTAGCTTACTATCTGGATCTGGACTAATAGTAATATAGGTTCAAGCCCTCACTTGACTATGGACCTCACTTGGTAATTCTGGAATGTTCATGAACTCTTGGCTCAACCTATTGTGGGAAGGCTTATGCTATGAAAATAAAATACAATTCATTAGGCTGAGTTCCCAGAGTAAATGTAGATATAAATGAAATAAATCATTCTAAGTCATTATTGCTTGTAAGATTTCTACTCTCCCTCCTAAGAGCAAGGGACATGGGGAGATTAAGTGAAAACACCATTGAACTGGCAGTATCACATGATATCAGTCATAAAATAATTCGGGGTATATGCAAAAATATTTGGGAATGCCGCAAATAACTGTGGTACCTGCAGGCATAGCACACCGACTCCTAATGTAAGGATCATGGCACAGCACACAAGTTTAGCATCACTTCCAACTGAAAATTATGTCTATCAATTTCCAAGTAGCTTTATGTCTATGGAGATTCTCAGTCATCCAGGTCATGGTTATCCCGAAGGTGCTTTTTTTCAAGAGGCAACTGGACTTTCGAAGACCTTTTGCTTCTCATCCAAGAACTGATGAAGCTTCTTGGATGAGAAGTGAAGTGTCTTCAAGGAAAAACAAAGTCCAGTTGCCCCTTGAAAAACCACATTTGGAATAGCCAAGTATCTTTCTTCTTTAAGAAATTGGCTTTGTTTCAAAAATCTTATATAGTTTATAAGTAATGCTTTTAAAGCATTACTGTTGAATAAAACTCATTACTAGAGACACAGAACCAGTGAAATACAAATTTATAAACTGCAGGCATCTCAATTAGTTTTAACAGAAAAATGTTCATGCACACATCTTCCTAATAAAGGTTATGAAAAAGAAAACATCAGTATTTTATGAGTAATTAAAAACTTGGCTAAACTATTAACCAACCTGAACACTTCGAAGAAGATCTGTAATAATTTCAGCTGCATGCTGACATCTGTCTGGTGGTCCTGTGATCTGTGCTATTCTATCAGGTGTTGTTCCATCATCTACAAGAGCAATAAGTATTTTTACAAGTATTTAAGTATGATAGATAAAAACATGCAATCTATGTATTTTCCCATGGAGGAACTCTACCTGGTTTAAATTGAATCCTTACACCAGCATCATTCTGTATTTTTTTTATCATTTCGCCATTTCTTCCAATTACAATACCAACTGCAAACCGTGGTATTGGTACCTTAAGAAACACAATACATTTTAACAAATGTTAAAAAAGAATTTTAAAGCAAATCAATATAATACGTTACTTTAGGAAAAACACCATTATACTCAACAGTAATCAATTGAGTAAGAATACTCGATGGAGAAATTAGATAGTCTGCAGTATTTTAAAGCATTTTAAAGCCAATTTTATGATCAGTATTTAACAGGGAGTAAAGCATCATAATCAAGATGGTTTAAATTAGTGAAAGGAACAGAAAATTTATGTTTGTCCATAGATAAGGATGAACACAGACCTAAAGTACAAATTTGCCTAAAATATTCATCATACTCACATCTAATCCTTCATTGCCTCCTATTCTTGATCCATATTCATTTCGTACCTCTCTGAAGCCACCTTGATCACGAATTAGATCTAAAACCATTTCTTTTGCTTGCTGAAAGAAAAATGAGTACACATAAGATGCAATGATCTTACAATCATTTCTCTTGGGAGAAATACAATTTAACTTTTAAAATCTGTTCTTACTTGGACTTTGTAAGGATCTCCTGTGATCCTTAGAGGCTTATCTGCTCCAGTGTTCTGTGGTCCATCTTGAATCATCACCATTTTAACACCTGCACGCTCCTATTTAATAAAATTAATGCATTCAGATCATAAAAATATTAAATGTTCACACATAATTTTAGAAAATAAAATCTGTCAGCTTACTTGAAGCTGCTTTATAGTTTCTCCACCCTTTCCAATAACTAATCCAGCTTTGCTAGCTGGAATCATGATTTCCTGGACAGCATTTCCTGGGCCATCACCATGATGGAATCCTGGTGTAGGTCTTCCCTTTTCAACTATCTGGTCGAGCAATCTTTTTGCAGATCTTGAAAAAAAAAGCAATTTAAAAAATTACAATTAAAAATGAATGAAAAATAACATAATCAACAATTGACAGAATATTTAGGGTGGTTGCTAACTAAAAATCATGAAATAGTCTATTTTTGACTTTTGATTTTAAACTTTGAAATGTGTTATTTGCAGCAATATTAAATGGGAAAAGTAGAGAAAATGAGAATGCATGTGATTTCTTCACTCTACTAACAGCCACACTGAACCAATAGTACACTTCACCTGCTGTGTGCGACTTGAGAAAACAATTATAATTGAATTCTAGCCAAAACTTTGTTACTTGTCTGATCATGAATGTACAAGTATTGCTAAAAGACTATTCAACAAATGACTGTGAATACATGCTTCGAAAGTGAACATGTTGTATACCTATTGCACTTTTTCTTAAAATAATAGCATTATAGAGTGGGTCATCCTGTGATTGCACCTGATTTCATAACAATTTTTGCACTGGTTGCTAAGCAAATTCACTGTTTGCTATGGGATGGGTTTTTTTCAGGAATTGGAAATATATGCTAGTTTTGGAAAAAACATTGTAAATTGCTGTCATCTGACTGTGGATGGTACATATGTGGCCTGATTGCTGGGCGCCCAAAATGTGGCCATGTCAGAACTGCAAACATTTGAATTCCAAATCTGGGTTATCTTTCTTTCATGATCTGTTGTAATTTCAATTGGTTGCTAAGAAACTGGTTGTAGGTTGAGGACTACCTCTAAACTAGCCCCAGTAGAGCTACTGAATCTTCCAAACAACCTGGAAGGAGTAGTATTTTTCAGTGACTAGGTCAGGGGTCTGCAACCTTAAACACTAAAAGAGCCATTTGGACCCGTTTCCCAGAAAAAAAACCACACCTGGAGCCACAAAACTTGGATGGGCGTGGCCAACTCGATGTCACTCATTCCCAGTCACATGACCCCCCTAGCCACACCTACCCAGCCACAAAACCATTCTCCCTCTCCCCCTGTGTATCTCTATGTCCCTCTCCCTATCTTCCCCTCTCTGTGTATCATGCTGCATGTCTCTCTGTCCCTCTCTGTGTATCTCTATGTCTCTCTCTCTCTCTCTCTCCCCCCGTGTTATCACTGTGTGTGTCTATGTCTCTCTCTCTCTCTCTCTCTCCACTCTCCGTGTATCACTCTGTATGTGTCTCTCTATGTCTGCCTCCCAGCCCCACTCTCTCTGTATGTGTGTCTCTCTGTCTCTCTTGGAAAGCCACAGCTGGGCCAAGCCAGTAAGCTCTTCTTGGGGCGCTTTGCTACTCCTTTTATTTCTTCTTTTTAGAAATCCGGGCTGTCTGAGGAAACATCGCCAGCAGCAATGGAGGCTTCCCTTTGGGCAACTGTCCTCTTCCTCCCCCCCCTCTTTCTCCTCTCGCAGCCCCCTGGCCGGCTGTGGCTGAGCCGGGAGCTTGCACACGTGTTGGGAGACCTTCCGCAACCGAGCGCCAAAGTGCAGCAAAAGCGTGTATGCTTAAGGAGGGTCTTAACAGGACATGGTTCTCTCCTGCACTGAGGCTCCGGTCATCGCCTTGCCATATCATCCCCCACCCCCTGCACTTCTTCAGCCGAGCACAGAGGGCATGAATTCCAGCCCAAAGCGGCAAGAAGTGAAGGCTGCCTTATGCACAAAAGTGGAGCGAAGGCAAGTACAGGGCCACTTTGTTCCTGCACTTTTCGGTGACCCTCCTCCCCTTGTGATCCCCTGGCTAGCTGTGGCTGAGCCGGGAGCATGCGCATGTGCGGGGAGACCCTCCTTAAAGTGAGCGGCCGGCCGCCCCACACCTTTCCTATGCTTTGGTGCTTACTTGAGGAGGGTCTCCCCATGCATACGCACGCTCCCAGTTCAGCCACAGCTGGCCAGAGGGCCACAAGAGGAGGGTTGCCTGAAGGGAAGCCTCTGCAGAGGCTAGCGATCGTTCCTCCGCCAGCCCAGATTTCCAATAATACCCAAAAAAGAAAAAAAAGGGGAGGAGGACTACCAATGATGGGACAGGGAGCCACAGCAGAGGGCCCAAAGAGCCACATATGGCTCCGGAGCTACAGGTTGCCAACACCTGGACTAGGTAAAAGCACTCAACTGAAAAATCAGAAACCTTTGCACTGCAGATTGTTCATATTTCAGAGTCAGAGCTAGATATATTTTGTGTGCAGCAGCATACAACTTGGGACATTTTAATTAGGCAAAGTTAGAACACTGCACATATTTGGAAAGAAAACTCTTAAAAATTGTTTCAACATGATCTGAAAGCATTTGTGAAGAAACTTACTGTACTGATTCAGGTGTTCCAGTCAACATGCAAGATCTTTCAGGAAGCCCACCACTATCTACAAATGTAAATAGCATAGAATGAACACTTGTAAGCAGATATTAGTAATTTGCTTTTAAGATTTTTAGCAACAGATCACTCAACTAATTCATGATTGTTTCAATTTCACGGACATAAACTGACAATTTAAGATAATAAAATTAATTTGTGTGCATGCAACAATAAATTATGTTCCAACTGTAACCTAGCAAAATAAAGAAAATAAAATAATTACCAGGTGCAATCTGTATTTTACATCCAGATTCTTGCTGTATGCGAGATATCTGTTCTCCCCCTCTGCCAATTACTTGAGAAATGGACAAACAAATCAGTTAATGCATTAATACCATGCACTCCAACAGTTTTAAATATACTGTAGTAAATATATATACTTACTGAATCCAACCATTCCATCTGGAACTTTGTATTCTTCTGTCATTACAGACCTGGAGAAAGAAACGCACCACAAGATAGTATTTGTACCTAGTTAGAACTAAAGTATTTTCTCCAAATAAAGAAGCAAATCAAATATATATATTTGCTAATTTTATTTCTACTTAGTTAATGTCCTTTGGTTTCCATATTTGTTTAAGTAACTATGCATAAAAAATAATGTAGCCCATTAATATTTTAACACAGGCAGTCAAGCATTAGCCAATTAGTTAAAACGTCAGAATTTTAATAATGCTGAAGCCACTTATAATGTATGATTCTGGTAACTTATTGCAATTTATATGCATTTCAAAGATACGTAATATTATTTAGTAAAGTTAAGAGTTACATACAAAGCAAAATATATAACAAGAACATAAATGGGAACTAAAATGTTAGGAAATTTCATCAAAACTATTTAATAACATTTTGAACTTTTAAATTTTCTTTTTCAAATGAATACACCATTATATATGGCAATGTTTTATACTATTAGGACAAAGAAAGTACAATTACAATTAAAAAATTTCAGGAGACATAGCAGAATCTAATGCAGCCCATCCTACTTTTTCATTTATTTTTTTTTGGTATATACAACATACATATTTAACAAGTGTTGCAACAAAGAGAAAATACATTGCCTGCATCATGCTGAATAGGCATCTTATTTTCAAAAAAGTGTGAGAAACAACCCGACTTGTGCCATATGAACTCAAACTAATGGAGAAAACTAGATCTATCTTGCTGAGTGTAATGGAAATGCGCGTTAAAGGAAATGCAATTAATTTTCATTGAAGTAGCATAGTACAAAACAAGCATTTTCAGCTACATAGCTGTTTAACATGTGACTTAAAAATCTAATTTTTTTATCCCTACTCAACTAATTACCTCATCTGCTTCAATGTCACCTATGGTGAGCATTACCTGGCAAACAGTAAATAAAAATTCCCTAATCAGTTGAAGCTATAATTATTTCAATTACTGATTGAAATAACTATATGAACATTACTTTCAACCAACAGTTTTCTGGTCTGCTCACAAGGGACAATATAATTTCCAAAGCACATTTCTGATACTGATAACATTACAATTTCTAAATTTCTAAAACAAACCAATAAGTTTTTACCTTGAATAAGATCAAATTAAAGAGAAATAAAATCTTACCTCTGTTGCTGATGCATGGGTGGTAACTGATTTCCAAAAGCTAAAATGAAATATTACATACTTTGATAATTTCACCAAATTATCTACAATAATGGCATATAACGCACAACTGCAAAAACATGCAGGACTAGCTTCACTTCAATATATTTGCATTTGACTAACATTACGTATTTTGCCAAAACATCATTAACCCAGAAATATACCACGAATGAGGTAGCTCAAAATTGGTACTATTTTTTTTAAAAAGCACAGAGTAAGTATTTGACTTGGTCAATTCCACCTGGTATGCTTAGTTTAGCTTTCCTTCTCTTTAGTTTACTTCTAGATCAACTGACAAGCTATGATTTGCAAGTCTTGGCAAGCAAAAATAATTTACTATTTGGCAAGTAAAGGCAAATGGAAGCTTATGTAAATTGGAAATAAAAATGTGAAAGGGAAGGAAAAAAAACCAAATAATACCAAGGCAAAGCCTCCTTTAAATCAAGTTTGATAGCCAGCACCTGGAAGTTGTCAACTAGTTTCTTTCAGGAAGTGTTTATAGTCTACAATTTGATAGCATCTACAGGTCTACCATTATTAAAGAGCCTGATCCTGTTTAATTCTAAGGCCAAAGATGTGTTAGATGCTGGGGTGGTCTAGAGCTTTTTCACTTAAAAAGTTTTTCCCCCATGTTCTTTCTTTTTACTCCACATGTTTTCCTGCATCACACAATAGTTTAATGAGCTTCCACTCCCCTAAACACTCAGTGTATACCTGAATACGAAGCAAGAAGAACCACATAAACCAAAGCCCTGCTTGTCATACATATGGTTTTCAAGCAGAAATGGCTGCTGCATTTAGCTGAATACATTAAGGGCTTTTATTCATATACTGTACAAATTAAAATGCAAATTCATAACATAAAAAAGTGGTAGCTGTATTCAATACTACCATGTAATCATTCAAACTGTAAACTATCAACAATAAAAAGAAAAAAAGTTCTGGTTTTTCAATAAAATATTGTTAGTTAGCATTCAAAGTTGATTGAAACTATTCTGCTTCATTTTTAACTTTTTATATTTTTAAATGAAACCAAGTTTTATAGGGAAAAAGCTAAATGATGCTTCATATATGAAGGGCTAACAAAAAAGATGTTATTCAACTAAACTTGATAACTCTGTACTTCAATATGGTTCAATGTAATTGTAACTGCTGAGAAGAGTTAACAAAAACAGCCACTGTCTTAAATTTTGTTCCAGCTGCAATACTAAATCTAACTACCTAAATTACATTAGGTTAGGTAGTAAGTCAGTAGATCTTACTTCTGGATAGAAGGGATAAAAAAAAAAGATTTTAAAGTCCAAGTTCTAAATTTTCATTTCTACCTTCATCAAATTGAGAAAACTAAATATACAAATGAATTAAAATAATTATCAATTTTGAAATAAAATCAAAAGAATTCTAACAAAGTATTGATTTGCTGATGGAACATTATGATTCAACATGGTAAAAGGAACTGTTGGCAGTATCATACACATTTCTACAGAGGTAGCACAGTGTACTACCAAAATATGGCTTGGAATCAATACATCAATAATAAAAAGGAAATGAACACCACATAAACACCTCTAAGTTGTTACAGGAGATAAAGAGCTTATATTGCTAAACTTTATAATCTCACTATGTAAAAAAACAAAATAATGCAAATTATGTTTAATAGCCTGCCTAACAGGATTACATTATTTCTATTTAACTGGCTTAGAAATTCAAGGAAATGTTTCATTATGTTTTGTGACTAAAACATTTTTAGATGTAGAATACCTTGTCTTCTATTTGGAAAGGAAGCTTTTTTTTAAAATACCAGAATCTCTATACCTAAGCAACCAACTATAAATAAATAAGTCATATTCTATATATGTTTGTTAGGTTTTGGCTTAGAGTGGAATGGAAACTCAATAACCACTATTATAAATCTTGCTTTATGGCTTTAAACCCATGTGACTTTATAGCCACTGTCTTTTAATTAAAATATATCTTATTCTGGATTCCTTGGTACATAATTTTAGCGAATCAAGATTGACTCAAAAATCCCTGCACCCCCCCCCAAAACAGAAATTACTTAAAAGTTTATAAACAGCCACTTGAAAAGTTGCATCTATAGTCCCTCCCCCTCGCCAAACCCCACAATAAGACCATGCAAGCTTAGAGAATGGCAAAAGCGAGTGACCCATGCTAAATTTAAAACATTTTATCACAACTGCACATACTTACTCCTGCCATAATATAACTTTCTAAGTGGAACTGTGTTAAAAAAATATCTAAACTACTGAATTATGCAATATCCTTTAAAATCTATTTTCTCTTGTAGGTAAAATCTTGTGTACCATTATTAGAATATAGATAACCCCCAGGTAGATTAGAAAAGACTCCTGACTAAACAGATGTCAGTTGAAGGTTTAACATTAACCCGTTATTTGGAAAAAAATGATAAACAAACTTTTATTATTCTGTTTTACTAACACAAAACCAAATTTAATTTTGGTTATTTTTTTTAATCAAACAGCATTGATTACTTGTTATTCATTAAGATTATGTTCCTATTTATATATTACTACTTAACTAGCAAAAATCAGCAATCTGTCTACCATGCAGGACAACCATTCTATATAGCTGATGAATTATAGCTCATGAAAGTTTATGCCTTTTAATAAAATTTCTTAGTTGGAAAAAGTGGTACAGGTAGTCCTCGACTTATAACCATTCATTTAATACCAATTCAAAGTTACAAAAGCATTGAAAAAAGTGACTTATGACCAGTTCTCATACTTATGACCATTGTACCATATCCAGTCACATAACCAAACTTTGGGTGCTTGGCAACCGGCCAGTATTTACAATGGTTGCAGTGTCCCAAGGTCCTGGAATTGTCATTTGCAACCTTCCTAGGGAGCTTCTTGATAAGCAAAGTCAATGGAAGAAGCAAAATTTACTTAACAATCACATTATTCACTTAACAATTGTAGTGATTCACTTCACCATTGCAAAAAAGGTCATAAAATGGGATATGACTTACTTAACAACTGCCTTGCTGAGCAACATAAATTTTGGGCCAAGTTATGGTAGTAAATTGAGGATTACCTGTACCAGATTCCTGATTTTTTATCATCAGAGACTAACAGGAGCTCTGCTCCTATTCCTGTTGGTATCCCACCTAGCAGAATCCTGTGCATAGCAAGATAATACAAAATTGCAAATGTTTGCTCTTAGGAATGGAAAGAATCAGTATAGATCAATATATACAACTTAAATAGCAGCATTAATTTATCTACAGTATATATTAAATTGCATGATAATGTTACAGCAAATCATAAATACTTACAATCATTGTTTGGGGGAGCAACTTTCTTAGGTTCTGGTTGATCTGCAAAATTAAGAATTTTTTAAATGTTTTGGGTCATAAATATAGATAACTTAAATAAATGGCTGTTCCAGAAGTTCAGAACGCAACTTGTCCAGTGCATTTTAGCATGTTTTTGAATTTTCAGGGAATAGATCATCTAAACAAAGAAAAATCTTATATGTTTAACATTTGGTTAGTGTAATTGGGGAAAAATGCAAAGTACTTTCATTTATCACGTATCATGTTCAATAAAAACACACAGGTTTAAAAACGGTATCATGGATATCCAGGCACTAAAATGTAACAAACATTTAACTGTATTATTAGTAATTTGACACTAAAGCTAATGATGCTTCTGTAACAAAAACTGAAACAACCACCATTGTGAGAAATAATCATTCTACAATTAAGTCTGACAACAACCACAATATTAAACAGAAAATCAAAGTTTAAAATTTAACCAACACATAGCAATACAATCTCAAACTGGGGACTGTCATTCAAGCTTCCTTTTCAAATACTGAAAATTTCACAGCATAAAACTTCAAACAGGAGATTCAAAACCACTACCATAGCTACTATCCAAATTCGTTTAGTATGAGTGAAAGTCGTAGATAACCAAAATCTGATAAAAATTACTTTAAATGTTTCCTTCCCACCCCATATTAAGGAATACATGAACCACCATGATTAAGTGCAGTAAAAGTCAGACACATATTCCAAGAAATGTGTGTGTCATCCATTGCAAAAGATTCACTAGTTCATTTCACGTTTACATACTAAACACAGGTAATAAATAAAAATTCCTGCCTTTAAAAGGAGAGGGCATTCCCTCCCAGTGTGTTGTACTGCTCGGACTTGTCCAAGAGCCATCTACACATAAAATAAAAAGAATACATTACATACATCATTTGAAGCATCATTAGCTCAATCTTGAATATTAAAAGCCTCACCATTAATAAAAGGCACTTCATTAAAGTACACAAGTACTCCTTGTCAAGAGCCTTGGAAATGTTCTGCAAACAAAATTATATTCCTTCAAAGCCTACATCTCTTCCAAGATCAGAAATCTGTCTTCATGAATTTAAAAAATACTACACACTTTTAAAAGATAAACACAGTAAACTTGTTTACGCCCATGATCCTAAAAATTAAGCTTGCTATATATTTCGCTAACACATTGTAGAAGAAAAAAAAGGTCACAGCATCATCTTATCTGGGTTCAAACAATTTAGAAGACATTTTCTCCAAAATCTAGTTGTAAATTTGTAATTTTGGTGAAACTAAGTTTTATTTTAAAATGTTGCACCTGCACAATGCAAAGTCTGAAAGAGTAATTCAAGAAGAGTGTTTTGAATTCACTATAGAATTTGTTAATGTTTTAATACGAAGATGAGTTTTCAAAGAATATTTACCTACCTTCCCAGATTCTTAAAATGTAAACATCATTGCTATCTACTTTTACGAGTACCCTAGCTGGCTTTTATAAGTCATATCTAAAGATCATGTATATGCTTAAGATGAACTATTTTGTCTTTTAAGCAGAAAGTGCACAAGCTTTCACACACACTCTTCAATCGGTTTACAATTTTGAGAAAGTATATATTAGCATCTTGCGGCATACCTCCATCTTCAAGAGGTCTTTTTTGTCCCCCATAACTGTAATCATTTGAATTCACAGATGTCCCTGATTCATTTCCAATTTTTGCTGCAATCTGGAAAAAAGATAAATATTTACTTTTACCAACAGAATTACATTGTACTACTGAATTGTTAATGAAGAAGCATACTTAGCATCGATACAAGAAGTTAGAACAATTAATCGGTGGAACGATTTGCCTCCAGAAGTTGTAAATGCTCCAACACTGAAAGCTTTTAAGAAGAGATTAGATAACCATTTGTCTGAAGTGGTGTAGGGTTTCCTGCCTAAGAGGGGGTTGGACTAGAAGACCTTCAAGTCCCTTCCAACTCTGTTATTCTATTCCTTTTATTAAGAAATAATTACTGATAATTCTGTTTTATACATGCTCCACCGATCACTTATTATATAACATAAATATTCTATACTTATTGCAGCCATTAATGTATATTATTTATCAAACTGCTTAACACACTAATTGCTATTAGCTATCTGCTGTCAGTTTTGTCTAAACTATTAAAAGAAAAGGAACTGGGAAATAACCTATACCTTGGTATTGAAATCCTCCTAATCCTTTACTTCCTTTAGAGCCTATCAACTGAAAGAACTTTGGCTGAACATCTCAGTAAGATTATCAAACTGTGTAGATCCTCCATAACAGAGCCAAAGGGGAGATGTGAATTGAATGAATATCACTACACTACCAAGAATACAGAACTATAGTGTTTGCAGTTACAGACTAGGAATGTGTACTACATATTTAAAATATACTAAATTTTAGAACTTAATAGGTCCCTTCTTTTTAAAACATGACCACAGAATGTGTTTCTATCAGCAGTCCAATCTTATTTGTGCTTCCTAAAAGTCAATCCCATTTGTTTCAGAGCACTTCAGCAGAGCTTACTGCTAAGAGCTTACTGCTATTTAAAATAATCTTGATGAAATATTGAAGTGCAATTTAATTGTCTGTTGATGTAAGGTTTTCCCCTTCAGTCTAATCATCTCTGATTCTCACAGAATGCCTAGGCAGTTTTCTTGGCAACGTTGTTCAGAAGTGGTTTGCCATTGCCTTCCTCTTAGGGCTTAGAGAAAGAGACTGGCCCAAGGTCACACAAATGGCTGTCTGCAGGTTTCTAACCTGATGCCTTAACTACTACCCCAAGGTAAGATGTAATAATTTGCTCACCCATGTATAAGTGTCAGACAACTTCAAAAATAGCTGTTACCACATCTCTTTGACTACACTATTTTCTACTCTTTCATCCCTAAATTTATAGGCATATATTTTGTTCTCAAATATTTTGTTCTCAAATTCACTCTTCAGTGGCTCAGTTTTGAGTTTCATTTTCCCCGTCTGTTCCATGTGAAACCATTATTTCTGCCTTAAAGCAAATGACATTTTTAGTTGAAATCCAAATCAACTCAATTTCAATTCAACTCCAATTCAAAGAAGTAATGGATGGAAACTAATTAAGGAGAGAACCAACCTAGAACTAAGGAGAAATTTCCTGACAGAACAATTTATCAATGGAACAACTTGCCTCCAAAAATTGGGGGCGCTCCAACACTGGAGCCTTTTAGGATGAGATTGGACAACCATTTGTCTGAAATGGTATAGGGTTTCCTGCTTGAGCAGGGCATTGGACTAGAAGACCTCTGAAGTACTTTCCAACTCTCTTATTCTGCTATTCAAACAAAGTAGTACAAGTAAATAAGGAACTAATTAAATTGAAGGTACAGTAGAACCTCTGATCACAAACGCTTCTGACCATGACCAAACTGGATTCTGACCAAAAAATTCACAAAATTTTTGAATCTGGTCACAAACACATACTCGGGTGGAGATCGAACACGGCCGCGGCCAATTTCTCCTTCCGCACCATTTTTTTTGTACACACCAAATTTCCTGTTGTTTGTTTACAAACAAGAGCAACTCATGTATGGCCGCTGCATTAATTCAGGTCACAACCAAATCTGGTTGCGACCAAAGTTATGGAACAAATCATGGTTGTGACCAGAGGTTCTACTGTACTTGCCATGTTTAAGTCAAACTTCATTTGGCACTGGACTGCCAAATTATATAACACTGGGAACTTTTTCAAGTTCCCTCAACTTCAGGATAAACCACCCATTTAAGTTTTTTTCCTAATCATACATTTAACTCACAACAATATTGCTATTATAGTTTTAAGATGTCATCTATTCCCTTTCCTTCTTCCACTAAGCTTAACAGTGTACTTTATCTCTTTTTAAAGGAACTGTGATTTTATTTCCATTTAAGATGATGCACTAACACTGAAAGTCATTCTGTATTTGAAAAACTGTACTGCATGTGGTCTCCACTGCATAAATATATGCTTTTCTGTTTCTATAATGGATCACATTTTAAAAATGTGAAATTGCTTTGTGTTTCTTAAAACATTAACTATAACCCAAAGGGAAGCAGGAAACAAAGCCTCACATTACTTTATTTTAAAATCATCTCTTCAGTAATATAACAGCTCACAAAAGCCATTCTTTTTCTACTTCACTAAAATGCTTCAGCAAGACTGCTTCGCCCATTTTTCAATTAGGTGAATTTTCTCTGAATAAAAATGCACAGAATTCTAGATCAACTTTTAACTTTGCTTTCCATAAGGAAGAACAGCGCCAAACACCTCCAATATCAAGAGGCGAAACACCTATTTTAGCCATAGAAAGCCCAAAACTGAAGGAAACGTCAAGAGCAATGTTTAAGTATTAAAGGCTACCTGGAAACCCTAACTAACATAATCTCTACAACGTTTTATTATTAAATTACGAAAATGGGTGGCCCAGATGAAAGCTGTGTGTGTGCCTCCTTGGCCTTCCTACAGAAACAAAAGAAATTATTACACATAGTGTGCAGCTTATGTTTGTGCACGGAAAACTTGGAAGTGTAACAGAACCGGTGGGCATCAGATTACGAGGAATCCGCTCTAACGCCGACCGTTCCCGTTACCGACATTTTCCCGCGAGCGACATGCAAGCGAATATAATGGAAAATATTGCACAACACGTCAGCATTAGGCGGGGGGACAAAGTAAAGCCCCTCTGCACAGTGGAAGAGAGGATGGATGGATCGACAGGGGCGTGGGGGGGGGGGGTTTCAGACAATCGGACACACCCGACTGCCTTTCAGTTTTTGTTTCTTAAAAGAAACGAAGGCACCGCCATTTCCAGAAGGCGAAGTAGAAGGATGTTACGGAAATAACTTTCCGCCAAACGCGAGAGTTTAAAAAGTCAACTCATTCCATTTCTTTTGAATCTCAGCCTAATCCTTTTTTGTCCCTCCTTCTCCGCCTCCCACCGCTTAGCGGCAACATAATGGATACCAGGCGATTTGGCCCTCCGCGCTTTTTGTAGGACCAAAAAAAAAACCAACCCCTGAGCCGAGTTCTGAAAAAAGCCTCCCGAAAGAAAAGCCATCCCAGCCTTTCAAAGGGGGAGGTCGCTCTGAGCTCCTCCGCAATGTGCGGGTGGGCCTTGGGTTTGTCTCCCTTTGCGAAAGAAGCCGAGGGGCGAATGAGAGAAGCCAGCGGCCTGCTTGGAAGTCTGAGGAGCCAGTCAGGGGGGGTGGAAAATCCCTTCAGGGCTCGTAATACACACCTGCCTAGCCCGTTGCAGCGCGTCTTTAAAAGCATCATTGACTGCCCCGCCACCTCCTCCGCCTCCGCCGGGTGCTCCCGAAGAAGGAGGGGGCACCGTAGAATAATCCGACATGTCTCCTTCCACTACTTCCTACCGTCCTACCAGCCTGCCAAGAAAGAAAGAAAATGGCGGCGGGCGGGAGCCTTTCACATTCTTGCGTCGCATCGTGTTTCGCGAGAGGAGGAGGGGAGGCCACTAATACCCTCGCGAGAAGCCTAGGCAAAAGTCGCGAGACTTTGAGCAGAGCAAACCGAGATGATGAAGGAGGGAAGAAAGGTTTCCCTTCCCCCCTCCCCCACCCTCAAGCTAACTCTCGCGAGATAATAATCTTAGGATTCAGGAGGTAGAATACTCTAGAGCTTTCTAGGGTGTGAAAAGAAAGGAGGGGTGTGTGTGTTTTTGTGTTTGTGTGTGTGTGTGTGTTAGGAGGTGTAGATCGTTAAACGGATATGCGAAGGGAGGCGCGCGCAGGATTTCTTCCTGGGTTAGATAAAACGATAGCCTCTCGGGGAGGGTGTATCTCGCGATAGTTGGTTAAGTAATCTCTCTCTTCCCTCCCCCCCCCCAGCGTACTTTCAATCGACATATTTGGACAGTTGGGAAAGGAACTGATTTGTGGTACTGTACTTGCTGTCGCCTGTCAGGGAGCGTCTGTCGTGGTGGCGACAACCTGCCAGCTAGCGAGTGAGTTTCTCTTAGGACGGGTAAATCTGAGGGGATGTCTTTAGTGGAGCCTTTGATTCTCGAAGCAACGGGGTTGATTCCTGATGCGGGTGTACTGAGGCGAAACCCTCCAAAATGCCGCCTATCCGCTTCGGCAAAAAGCGTATCTAACCTATCTCGTATAGGTTTCTTCTTAAAACGACATAACAATATTTGAATGAAACGATATAACATAATGAATAATCGAAACGGTATAACATTATTTGAATATAATACCTGTATTCAAATACATTTCAACGATATAACTACGGTAGTTTATCTTCAAAAGAAGGCGCTTCTACACAAGCATCCTCTTAATCGATGTACGTAGAGTAATAAAATCTATAAACTGTGGCTCTGCGAGGGTCAAAAATCTGATGCGAATTTTGCTGTGCAATAATGGGAACATGAATTAAGCTTTATCGCTGAAGAGGCGTTAATAAAATTATAAAAGTTGGAGGTGGGGGGGTCCATGTGCAAAAATCCACGGTAGGTACGGTGAATTTTCAAAATCATGGCCATTTCCCATTGTAATGGTAGGTTGTAGTTAGTAGATGCATGAAAAAAAAAATAAACGGAGCTTGCATCCCACAAAATGGACTTCTGGGATTATTAGAAAATTATTTCTGTAATTTGTCAACTGTATTAGCGTTTCTGCACAATTGCTTCTTTTGTTTATATTTCTGGGTAGAATTTTTACTGCAAGGTATACTAGCTGCCGCAATACTCTACACGATCCCACTGTTTTCATAATTTGATCTTTCATTTTTTGTAGCTTTTGATTGAAATGGTACTTGGTATAGTTCATGTAAGGTAGAGGTTAATTGGCCTAGCAAACATCTCTTGTTCTTCATTGTCCTCTTCAGTAAGTACGTTTTCATGGTGGAAACTTCATTTTCCATTTGCATTTCAAATTTGATAGGCTACATTGCATTTCAAATTTGATAGGCTACATATGGCCAATATCAATTTTTTGTTAAAAGGTTTTGTTGGATTAAAAAAAGATAGTGGTGGTCATCCAAATCAGATAAGGAAAAATTTATTCATGTTCTGTTCTTATTGAAAATGTCAGTTGCAGCACAGGTTGATACCAGAATTAGATACTGTTCTTGTGATTTTTTTGTTTCCAAGAAAAACTGATAAAATCACCATTAAAAAAGAGATGCTCAAATAATTTATAATGGTTTTTCTTGGGATACTGGGTCTGATAGCATATCTCATTTGAAGCACTTCAAATGACTAATAGTAAAAAAAAAATCCCCCAAAAGAGAATAGTTAATAAAAATGTGAAGTCATTGACTTGGGTTGAAATCCTGTAGTATTGAACTACTGCACATCATTAATTTGAGATTAATATGAGAAGGAATAAACAATTATTACCAGTCTTAATTATTTGGGGAAATAAAGCTTAGCATCAAATACTTTGATGCAATAATTCTGTAGTATAGTATTTTTGCTATGAGTTTACAGTTAAAAAAAACATTTTTAGATTACAGTATCTCTATTTGTACAGGTTGTCAGTGACATCTAGTGGTCATAGCTTTTCTGCCTGGAAAATAATAAGCCTGGGTGTTAAAATCTTTTTGAAATCTAGTTTCATTTTTGATGACTTCATAGACAAGGAGACGTGGAGTTTTCCAGGTAATAAAATGGAAATAGTATCCATTGCTTTTTTTCAGGAAAGTGTTAGTGTCCTAATGTAGCCTACAAGTGTGTTACTTCCTGACTAAACTCCCATCCAAATGTAACCAGGCATTTCCTACTAAATTTGTTAATGAACCTTTAAAAACTTTTGAGTGCTTGCTGCATTTTATATTATGCAGCTTTTAAGAGCAATTTGCTTTGGTGAAGAAGCTGCAATACAGCTTGCATATTAAGGGCTATACTGCATCATTCCTTGTAATGATCTCTTTATTTCAGAAAATGCAGGAGATAACCTTTGAGGAAAGAAATTCTAAATAAAATTTCCTGATTTTGTGTAGCAATCACTTGGGACTAGGCAAATGTTTTTGTTTAAGATTGTGGAAGGAGGTTTTGTGGGTTTTTTTCCCCTCAGTTTGTGGAAGTTAAATAGCTAGCAATTCAGTAAGCAATCTTTTTCTCATTTCCAAGACCAAAACTTCTGATTAGAGTATCAATATTAATTATCTAACCTATCACTTTGAATATGTCATGGACTTACAGACATTCTTAATGTGGAATATGTGGGTAGATTTCATGGTGTCCATGAAAAAGAATTATACCCTTATTTCACTAATCTGAAATTGAGTTTTTCATTCAATAAAATAGAGTAACTTAAGGCTTCTAGAATCCAAAAAACGTTTGTTAAGTCATATTATGTTATGTCACTATCAAAAACTGTAATAACCTTAAATAGAGTATTGTCTTGTTATTGATTTAATGGATTAATAAAGAAGCAGTATGTTGTATATTTGTTATTTTTAATATACTAATACTTGAACATAATCAGTTTTTGTTATGTGTGTGTGTATACATATACATACATACATACATATATAAGTTTCAAGCTGTTGAATCCAGCTGTTATTGAACAGTACAAGGGAGTTGGTTGGCTTTTAACTTTAGCAGTGTGAGTCATACTCTAATGTGTTAGTGGAGAAAAGACTGAGCATATCTGGCATTGATACTTGGAAACATACTCCACCCCCTGGAATACAACACATGTCCACATCTGAAATGCACACAGGTCCTTTTTTGGTAAAGTATTGTTAGTATGAATTTTCTTCCACTCTGCTTGGAACTTATCTCTTTCCTCCCTCCACAGATTATTACCACCAACAGCTTTGTGGAAAGGGTCCCAGAAGAGAGAGGAAGGAAAGCAAACAACAACTATTTTCTAAATCTGTTTAGCTATACTCTCTACTCCTTTCTTCTCCACATTTCTATTATCCTCAATTGCCCTGAGGGAAACATCCTAGAAATTTAATTTCTTTTAAAATAATATTCTTTGTATTTACAGTTAGTTAAGTTGTTTGTGAACTGCTTTGGGAATTTTTTTTAAAAAAATAGGATATTAAAATTGTAGTGACAAAGTTTCTTCTGTACATATCATATCACACCATACCATACCATACCACACCATACCATTGAGAATATACTGGTAATCTCCTCAGGTCTTCTCCTGATACAGTTCATGGGAAGTGAGAACTCTTGGGAAGCACTCTGTACAAGTACATCTTAAATGAGCAAATTCTATTTGGAATAAGCAGTCTTGCAGGGCCCAAGCTATGAAGGATTTCAAAGGCTATAACTAGCACTCTGGAAACAAACTGGCAATAAAGAAAACCTACAATATTGATATTACATAACAATATAGATTTGTTTCATTTAATATCCAGCCCATTGCATTTTGTTACAATTGGATGGTTTTTTTTAAGGATAGTATTATGTACAGCACATTATATAGTTTTCTAGTGAGGTGACAAAGATATAGGTGACTCTTGTCTGCACCTTCTCCAAGAGTATTCATGTTAGCACACAGATTGAAGTAGACAAAGATCTTAGTTATGGCTTAAATCTGCTATTCCAAAAGGGGGTAAAAGAACAGAAACACTCCTAGATTGTACTCCAGCTGTTTTAAGAGGAGAATGACTGCAACCATAGTTAAGCTGGAATTGTCCTAGGTTCAGTTGACTTTTCAATCCACAGACACTCTACTTTGATAGGGTTAAATCTTACTCTGTTTCTTCAAGTTTCTTGCATACTCCTTACAAGACCTTCTGACACATCTTGACAGCCTGGAACTGAGAGAGTTAACCTAGATTTCTCAGAATATTAATTATACCAAACCCCATTTGTTGGGTTATCTCTCCCAGTGACTACATGTAAATGTTAAATGTGAAAGAGATTGAATCTTGTGTCATCTCATGTACTGGTAGTCCTCAAATTACAACCATTCATTTAGTGAACATTCAAAGTTATAACGACACTGAAAGAAATAACTTATGACCGTTTTTCACACTTGCCACTGTGTTGTGGCCGGCCAGCAGCAAGCAGAGCTGGCAGCAGATTCGGACAGTGAGGAGGTTGGGGAGGAACGTGGGCCAGTCCTGGAGTCTGGGGAAGGCTCGGACGATGGCTCTGAGTCGGAAACAGAGAGGGGGCCAAGGCCAACTGGTAGTTCTTTGCTGCCTCCGGAGTCTGACATCAGTGAGGCAGAAGAACAGCACGATCCTTTTCCCACTGTGCGCATGTGCAGAGCTGCTAGGAGACAGGAACAATTAAGGAAACAGGGTCGACTTGGGAATAAGGCTTGGAGATAATTGGCCCCTCCCATAAAACATAAAAGAGAAGCGAACAGGATGTGAGCTTTTGCAGGAAGCAATTAGTTCATCTGGCCGATTCAAGATTTGAAACTTATGTTTGCGACTCTGTCCCAAGTTGGCCTTGCCCTACGTCTGGAAATTAGCTCTTTGACAGTGTTCCACGTAAGATAGGTGGGTGATTGTTTATCAAGCCTTGCGGACTGTAAATGAAAGTAATTTACAGCCATATGAATTAAAGAGGTTTGCGAGGACTAAGTTTGTGCTGTTTAATTTCTAAGGAAGCTTAGATCAGAACACACTGTTGCAGCATCTTCACGGCCACGTGATCAAAATTTGGGCACTTGGCAAGTGGCATGTATTTATGGCTGTTGCAAGGTCCCAGGGTCATTTGTTCACCTTTTATGAGGTGAACCTTTTAGAAGGTTTTCTAGCAAGCAAAGTCAACAGGGAAGCCAGATTCACATACTAATTTTCCAACTTTGGAAAGAAAGGTTGTAAAATGGGGCAAAATTCACTTAACTACTGTCTTGCTTAGCAGTGGAAATTTTGGGGTTAATTATCATAAGTCTAGGACTATCTATACTCAATGGAAGTATCCACTCAGGAAGAAATCGATCTGCCATGGAACAATGCCTCTAATTTTTGCTTTGTGTCCAGAAACATACCAAGACTTCATTATAATAGGGTAGACTATCCCTTCTTCCAGATCTCTTAGTAGTTGCTAGCTTACAAAAAAAAAGATTTTTGAGTGGATGATAGTTGTCCAATATAACTTGGTCCTTGATCAGACCCATAAGGACGCTAGACTCAGTGTCCTTTTAGAAATATTAGCATCTCTTTCTCCCCAAATGATGCATTCACAATGACCTTTGGTATCTTATTTTGGCCTTAATTACACTAGATATAAATGAGAATTGTCTTCGACAAGCTTTTAAGATTATATTACAATATCCAGCTAGCAATAAAAATATTTCTAAAAGTTTAAATGGTTCTTCCTTTCCTGAGTCTGGCATACTTGAAGGGCTTTTTAAACAATCTTGAGAGCCTTCTTGTTCTTCTATTAGATGAGAATTGGATTCTGAATTGTGGCCCTAGACCACGGCTACAGATCCTTGAAATACCTCCAATCTACAGAACAAGTTGTTGAGCCATTATTACAGCATAGACAGCAAATAAATACATAAATCATGAGCTTATAGAATGTTATGATGTAGTAGTCCAGCATTTTGGTCATGGTTGCCTCAACTTAATTAGCCCTATAGGCAGCTTTCTAATTCACTACCCAGTATGAAGTATTTAGACTGGCAAGCCAACAGTGTTTCCTACAGATTTGGACCTTTTTGTTCTGACCTTTTTGAATGAAGGAACAGTCAGGTGGGCTGTTCTCTCACACTAAATGTGCCATCCTGGACAACTATAACAATTTTATGCAGAAATTTAGAACTGCCTTTGACAATTCCATTCAACAAATCAAAAGTTACTTTCACAATTTTATTGAAAAACAAGCAGCCTTTCAGGATTTGAAACATGTCTTGTCTCAGACTACTGTCTTGATCCCAGCTGCGACATTATTGTGGAAACTGATACTTCAAACTCTTTTGATTGCTGGTTTTTTTCAGACTTCAGCAGAGGATAAGTATCTGTTGCCTTGTACATCTTATTCTAGACTCCTCCCAGCTGGGTGGGATTATGATGTTTGTGATAAGGACTAGCTATCAATAAAAGCCATGTTCCAACAATGGAGGCATATCTTAAAAGGAGTGGTTCATCCAATGTAGGAATCCTAAGAATTTGAAATACTTGCAGAAGGGTCATACCCTTGCTTAGCATCAGTTTGGGTAGGTGCAATTTTTCTCTGGTTTTAACGTCTACATTCTTTACATTTCTAATTTGCAGAATGAATAGTCTTAAATGATGCTCCCAAGATGTCTCTTAAAACAATAGGACCCATATATCAGAGTTCGGATGGGTGACTTCAAGAGAGTCACAATTTGATTTCAGCTTCTAATCTGCTGTTGCTGACTGTAATTCCTCTAATGCTGATACATATGTGCACTCATACCTCTACCAATATCCTCCCTTTCACAGCTTGCCATTTTGCTTCTTGAGGGAGTACGTTTATCTGGGTTTTCCCATATCTTGTCTTGCACCCCTACAAGAGGTGCTTGCAGATAGTTAATGATCTTGGTGACATGCAAGCATAGCTGCTGTCTCACATCATTCTGGAACATACCTGATTGTCTAATTCTGGCATATACATAGCTTGTCCCTGTAAGAGCCGAGGTGGCACAGTGGTTAGAGTGCAACACTGCAGGCTACTTCAGCTGACTGCTAGCTATAGTTTGACAGTTCAAATCTCACTGTCTCAAGGTTGACTCAGCCTTCCATCCTTCCGAGGTCGGTAAAACGAGGACCCAGATTGTTGGGGACAATATGCTGACTCTGTAAACCGCTTAGAGAGGGCTGTAAAAGCACTATGAAGCTGTAAATACGTCTTAAGTGCTATTGCCCCACTGACAATTATTATTGCTGCTCCTGCATTTTTAAATAAATTGAATTAACGGTTGTATATTCAATGTAGGAGGACAAATATTCTAAGTTAAACATTTATAATTCCTTTGTGTATTTTCTGAAATCTTTTTAAACTGACCACCTTTCACTCTTAGTCCCATAAGGAATTTTTTACTACTGGTAGAATCAACAGTTTTATTTTAAATATTAAGAAATGGTTTCCTGTAGCACATTTTTTTACAATAAATATATAAAACAAGCCTATATCTGTAATTTACCATCCACACAATACTAAATGGCTACAAATTTCCACAATTAAGGTTTTTAAAAAATATTTGCATATGAAGTTAGTCAGTGAACAGTTAAATGTACAAAGATAGAACACGGCAGAGTTTTGGCAGTAGCTAGCTTGGGAAATGACGTCTTATAACATTTGCTGTTCTAGAAAGAGCAGAGACACGTAGTGTAATTGGGAGTGCTCTGGGTGGCAGTGTTTTTACCAGTTCAATCTTTGTACAAAGTGATCAAGGAGAAGGAGAAGGTGGCAAGTCTTCTGGCTGCTTAATAGAACTATAGTTCTTGTTAATTTTTTTTAGGAACATTGCATAGCTGAGATACAGAACTCATAAACAAAAGAAAGCATACTTTTTAAACATTGATATGGGGAAGGATTACTATTCTGTTCTTGGAATTGAAAAAGGAGCATCTGATGAAGACATCAAGAAAGCATACCGAAAACAAGCCCTTAAATGGCATCCAGATAAGAATAAATCTCCCCATGCAGAAGAAAAATTCAAAGAGATTGCAGAAGCCTATGAGGTATTGAGTGATCCCAAAAAAAGAGAAATTTATGATCAGTTTGGAGAAGAAGGTAATATAATTTCTGTAGTTTCGTTTTAGCTATTAATAGAAATAACATTTATGCTGAATATAATTAATTCAAATCAAGAGGGAATGAGCATTTGGCTGTAAGAACTTAATCTGAGAATTTAGCTAAATTATATTTCAGTACCTATACACTCATTACATTTGCAAGTCCTGATTATGAAATTTGTAACTGATTTTCTATTATGCACAGTAGAATTCTTAATTTCAGTTGCAAGAACTTCAGGAATATTAAGCTGCTTTTGGCTGTGATAGTTGCTGAATTGGTTTATTTTGTCCTATCTTTACAATAACAAAAATTAAAATGTATACATTATTTTTGTTAAAATAAGATTGAAATAGAATGATGGTATTTCTGAACCAGAGTCCAGGTATCCAGATTGGAATCTTGTCTAAAAAGGAAAGAATTTGCCTGATGTCATGAAAATACCAGGACAAGTTTTCAACTTCCTTTCTAGCTATTAATGTATCAAGGGAATGAGACCTAGTTTTTAGAATTCAGCTACTGGCTTTATCTTTCAAAATCTAATTTAAGATTTGGAAATAGCTTTTGTTCTGCTAATTAAGTTGTTTTTGTTCTGCTAATGAAGTTGCTATTTACATTATAGTCCTGTGTTCTCTCAATGAGATCAAAATATTCATATATTGAATATGATGGGCTGAAAACATAAGAATTAAAATACATCAGTATTTAATAATTGTTTTAGAAACTTATGTTTTTCATAAATGCATATGATTATGTAAAAATTCAAATTAAGTAGTAATTTATAATTTTAAGTATTGCTTCCCTGTATTCTTGGGAAATTTATAAAACCTTGATATGCTGATAGAGACTTATTTTTAAAATCATGAGTCAGTGTTCCTAATACCTTTATGTATAGCATTAGGGACAATATCTAATGAGTTAATTTAGTCAGAGTTTGAGATTGACTGTTGTTCAGAACATGGATAGACTGTATCTATTACTCCTTTTAATTAGACATGGGATTTATATGTTTTGAGCACAATCAATCCATTACCTATTTTGGGAAGCATAATTCTGCCAAGTACATGGTATAGTTTATCAAACCTGGCATCCTTTACTTAGTTCTACATCTTTAGTTGCTAAGGCTTAGTAAATAAACACTCCATTCACAAACAATGCATATAATAAGCAGGAAGAGTGCCAATAATGCATATTTAAGCCATACTTCAGAATGCATGTTTTAAACCTTTTTGACACATTATTTGCTGCACTATTCAAACATGGTAAAACCAGCAGAAAAGATAGTTGTTATTATATTAACCATAATGTACAATAATATACAAAGAGGCAGCCAAACTATCTTTTATCAAAATTGATCTCATATCATAGGTTATTGAAAAGAGAAAAAAAGGAGCATGTGATCAACAGTTATATCAGCTGCTGAAATACTTGCTGTAGTGATCAGGTATAACTTATGCCAGAGTAGTTTGCAAGGCAGTAAACTCACTGCTTCAAGAAATACTTTTACCCAACATTTGTATCAGAGATTATTAATTCATGTACAGGTAGTCCTTGACTTAACAATCACAATTGAGCTCAAACTTTCCATTGCTAAGCAAGGCAGTTGTTAAGTGTCCCACTTTATCACCTTTTTGCCACAGTTGTTAAGCAAATCACTTCAGTTGGTGAATGAATCATGTGGTTGTTAAGCAAACCTGGCTTTCCCCATTGCTTGTCAGAAGTCAGTTGAGAAGGTTAAAAATGGTGACAACACCAGGAGAGTGTAACTGTCATAAATACATGTCATTTGTCAATGCCCAAATTTTGATCACGTGGCTGTGGGGATGCTGCAATGGTCATAATTGTGAAGACTAGTCACTTTTTTCACTGCCATTGTAACTTTGAATGGTCACTAAGCAAATGGCTGTAAATCGGGGGACAATTGATATTGAATTTTCTCTCTCTTCAAAATTAAAGTTTTATGATTCTGACACCAGAAAATGAGGTTTAAATGTACTAAGATTTTATTTCATAGTTTGCCTGGATTAAAATATTTAGAATATTTATAACCCTATTTTTATAAATAAATACCTATTAAAAATATGGCAGAAACTAGTCTTTGAAAAATCCACCACAAAGTAAATAAAGAAAAGTTCATATGTTTTGAACCTTTTAGCATTGGGATGGATCCAGATTTAGTCATATTTAGACTAAACCCATGAAGAAGATTAGGCTTAAATCAATTGGACTTAAATTAAGTCTTCTTTATTTCATGTTTCTGTTCTAAATAAACATCAAATAATATTGGTAATTTGAACTTGTTTATAATTTAGATAGCCCTATGGGTTCATAGTAGTCCTGTTAAGTTTTACAGAGTAAGCTGATTTCACGCATGATGCTATATCTTTATTTATTTTAAATAATGATATGTAAACTAAGCCATAATGGTGTGCATCACATAGGATGCTGAGTAATAAGCCATGATTTATATACTTGATTTATATCATGGTAAAGTAAAATCCAACAAAAGATAGATTAACACAATGTGTGAATCAATTTTTTTCTTGATATTCTGAAAGTCTAATTTCATAACCAAAGTGAATGCATGTGTGTGCATGTATGCAGGAAACTCGAAGACCAGCTGGCAGGTGCGCATGCGTACGCCAGCCACCTTGTCTTCTAGTTTTCGGTGCATGTGTGTCGGCCAGTTGGTCTTCATGCATGCCGGAGCACCAGAAACCTGAAGACCAGGTGGCCGGCGTACACATGTGCATCAGCCAGCTGGTCTTCGGGTTTCTGGTTCTTCAGCACACATGAAGACCAGATGGCCTATGCGCGTGCCAGAAACCAGAAGAAGAACTGGCGATGGCATGCATGCCCACAGAGAGGGTCCTGCGTGCCACTTCTGGCACATGTGCAATAGGTTCGCCATCATGGCTATAGGACGTTCACCATTGTAAATTTTAAAAATTCTCCAAATTATATCAGAAAGATGGATGGTTAATAAGTTGCTTCAATATAAAAGAAAAATATTTAACAGACTTTGTTAGATGCCTATTTTGTCCCCAGAGATTTGTAAACTAAGTTTTCTGAGGAGAAATGTTTGTCTGCTGTCTAGTCTCACATATTTCAGTAAATAATTTGTAAAAGAAAAAAAATACAATGACTGCTCAATAATGTTATCCCAAAGAATTAGGCACTACCATCTTGAATGACAATAGGAAAATGGTGTCAGTGAAAACCAGTGTTCCCTCAAGGGCTCTCTTAGTATACACCAGAGTTCATATTACAGTATGTCTGTGTCTAAAAGAACATTTAAAAATATCAAGCAAACATCAATAGTAATTATCCACTAGTTAAAAAAAGAACATTTTGGAAGCTAGTAAGATTTCTGCTAAATTAATATTTTGTGATCATTCATATCTACTATGGCAATTATTGGCTTGAGATATACAGATCAGGTAACTTATTAAGAATGCTTTTTTAAAAAAAGATTGCAGAGTTAACATACCTTTTATCCAAATCATCTATTTAAGTGATTTAAAGATCTTGCAAAAAGATGAGAAATTGGTTAAATTTAGGAAGGATGTGTAGGTGAAATTATTCACAGAATGTAGGTGGGTGTCATAATGTAGGAAGATAAGCAAGCTTAAAATAATTGAAGTAACTGTTCGTGTAAGTGTAGTAGCATAACTTTGTAAAATCTCCTTATAAAATTTGCTGGTTTGCAATACATCAATGTTTTGTGGACTCCTTTCCACAATAATTTTATTTCTAAAATTCAGTTGGATTTACTTCCAATAAATATGGATAACAGTAAATCTGTTTTGTATATTTGATGAGCAGCCCAAACCTTTATATTCATTCAGAGATTTAATTTCTTTGTGGATTAAACACAGAGATTCAGAATTCCTTAAGACATTACAACTTAGTCAGTGAAAGAATATGATCCACCCAACTGTATTTTATGTTTGATCATATTTAAAGCATTTCTCTCACTATTTCAAGACTTACCCTGTTTCCCCGAAAATAATACCCAACCAGAAAATAAGTCCTAGCATGATTTTTCAGGATGCTTGTAATATAAACCCAACTCCAAAATAACCCCCAGTTAAGATTGGCAGCCAGATGGATGCATTTAGTACCATATTTCCCCCAAAATAAGACCTAACCAGAAAGTAAGTCCTAATGCATCTTTTGGAGCAAAAATTAATATAAGAGCCGCTCTTATTTTCGGGGAAACATGGTATTTCCTTGCCTTTCTCCCACATTCCCGAGCAGTTAGGTATGCATATAATTGGTCTTTTGCAGGACAGTTGTTAAAATTCTACAGGACTCTGTGTTTGCTGTAAAACTAACATGGAACTAAATCTGGGTTTTTATGTTGGTTTACGTAGAAAGAGTACTATGTTCATTAGAGTTTACCCTAGCTATATAAACAAGAATATAATTGTTACAAGTTCTCCCCACCTGATGTCACAGAAACACATATTGTTTTTTCTCAAACTGATAAAAGACAAAATATTCCCTCAGGTAAAAAGACAGAGTCATCTGCCCCCCTCATTTTGCCATTCTGATTTCCTGTTTTCTGGATTACAGCCCAATATTGTTTTGTTAACAAATATAATTATTTCAGCTGGTTATTATTTCTTATGCTTCTGTATTTGGTAGGTTTGAAAGGAGGGTCTGGTGGACCAGATGGTCAAGGAGGTTCTTTCCGTTATTCTTTTCATGGAGACCCACATGCTACATTTGCAGCATTTTTTGGTGGCGCAAACCCTTTTGAAATGTTCTTTGGTAGAAGAATGCCTAGTGGCAGGGACACTGAAGATATGGAAGTGGATGGCGATCCATTTGGTTCCTTTACTACTTTTAGTGTGAATGGATTTCCAAGAGAAAGAAACACAGTTGGTAATCAAGCCCGTCGTAAACAAGATCCTCCTGTTATTCATGAACTGAAAGTATCATTGGAAGAGATTTATCAGGGCTGTACAAAAAGAATGAGAATTTCTCGAAAAAGGCTCAATCCAGATGGTAGAAGTGTCAGAACAGAAGATAAAATCCTTACAATTGATATTAAGAGAGGATGGAAAGAAGGTACCAAAATTACATTCCCCAAAGAGGGCGATGAAACACCCAACACCATCCCAGCTGATATTGTGTTTGTTATTAAAGATAAATTACATCCTCATTTCAAGAGAGATAGTTCAAATATAATCTACCCTGTCAAGATTAGTTTACGGGAGGTAAGTACTCTTTTAAGTTTAACATCGGATTTTTAATACTTTATACAATTTGTATTTATTTATACTGTTTTATAGTGGGGACACGGTGGTTCAGTGGCTAAGACTGATCGATCAGAAAGGTCGGCAGTTCGAATCCTTAGCACTGCATAACGGAGTGAACTCCCATTACTTGCCCCAGTTTCTGCCAACCAGCAGTTCAAAAGCATGTAAAAGTGCAAGTAGAAAAATAGGGACCACCTTGGTGGGAAGGTAACAGCGTTCCATGCACCTTTGACATTTAGTCATGCCAGCCTCATGACCACTTGTCGTCAGACAGTGCTGGCTCTTCGGCTTAGAAACGGAGATGAGCACTACCCCGTAGTGTTGGGAACGACTCGCACATATGTGCAAGGGGAACCTTTACCTTTATACTGTTTTATATTTGTAGTTGAGTTAAACTGGACATAGATCAATGTTCTTTAAGAATACAGGACTTTGTGTAAGTAGTTTATATGTTAGATAGCTTAATGTGGAAATATGGCATGTAAATTTAGAATTTAATATGGTAAATAATATAGTTTGTAGCATTTTATCCTTCTCCCACAAAGTTAACTCTGTTCTTGTTAGCTGTCTATTTCAATGAATTGTTTACCTCTGAATCCTGTCTTGCTTTTTCCTCACTGCAATTGTACACATAAATCATCCAACTTTGTGCCAGTTGGGTTGCTTTTGCTTGCACTTTGCATTTTTATGGGATTTGCAAAACCTGGGTGTGGTGTTGTACTACAACAGTGTTATAGTAAATGTGTTATCCTTAAATATTCCCCAAATAGAAATGCAAACAGTCTACTATGAAGTAAAATAATCAGAATGCTGGTAGAAGGAAATGAATCATCAAATATTAGAAATGTTTTTCCTAATCACAAAAAAACAATAACACTATGGGGAGAACAAAGGAACAGCATTCTGCTTGTGTGAGCAGCTCTATGCTGATCTGCCATGATATTTTCATTGATTTCAAATATATTTTATTGTAACATTGATATAATGTTGATATAATTATATTTATATGGCAACCAAAGTTGTCTCCAAGCAAGATGGGCAGCACATGTTTAATAAATAACAAGCAAATAAATAATGGACTCTATATTGTCAGTTCAAAAAAATAATAAATAATAAATCATTAGTTTTCAGTCACCAGATACAGAATAATAATATAATAAAAGTATATCCTAAAACATATATAGTATTTAAAAAGATACCAAGGCCATCAAATTATCCAATATAAGCCCATTATAAATGTTTTGAAATATTTTTAAAAAATTTATATAGAATTCCATCCCATCAGTAAAATATGAACAGGAAGTATGCTGTATTGGTACTTTTTTATTGTGAGCATGCAAACTAGATGACTAGATTTAGGAGATACATCCACTGTAATAATCAATTGTCTTATAAAGTTAGCAGCATTCACATTTAGTTACCCATAATGCACAAATCAGAATGTTCTATTAGAGCACTGTTTGATGTTCACAAAGAGGCTGTTTCAAAGGAACAGCACTTTAAATGAACAATATTGCTAACCAGCCTTGGCCTTCCTGACCTCCCTAAAATGACAATGCTAATAGTTTTTCAAGGATAGATCAAACTGGGTAGACTAATGTGGTCCTGCAAGTAAATATGCATGTAGGGTTTTATAGATTAACATGATTAACACTGCAACTTTAAAATTATATCCATAAGTTTAATGGCAACCAATGCAGAGCTTGCAGTATAGGTATAATATGCTCCCTTAGCAGACTCTGGTATGCACATGGACTAATGCTCTGGGAGTTTCTCTGAGATCCCACCATAGTCTCTGTAATTTTCCCTCAAATAGTAAGATTGGTCTGGGCGCTAATTGTTCAGTACCTGTAGCTTCAAGGTTGTTATGTATATCGTTTCATAACGAGACATTAACAATCTCTTAGATCCAGGAAATGCCTCCCTCCCTAGGCTGCTAGGAGGAGCCAGGAGGGGCAGGAATTCAGCCCACAGGTAGCAAATGACATCTTAGAGAACATTATTTATTTACAGCTATATTGTGAATTTTAAAAAGGTGAGTGTTCCATCTCTAGAATATTGCACAGCAAGAATAACTCTGACCACAGAATATTGTCTTCTTTTGTCAGAATACCTGTTCATGATCAAAATGGATATTGCAAGGTTAGAACAGTCCAACACTTCTTGCAATCAATTGCATTCCAAGGCTATATACAGAATATTCCTATTAAACGGGATACATATAGCTGCCACTTCTGTTACATTAATCAAAATGTAAGAGGTGGAAATTCGTGTCATGTGCACAGAATATACCTTTGAAAGAAAAGATATTGTTGGCAATGTTCCTGTCTCCTCTCTTTACATTTATGCATTCTTTGCACATTTTGTTAAGTGGTAAAGTACAAATGGTATTTATATCCTGAACTGTTCAACTGTGGTGGCAACTCTCCACTTACAAAAAAGATACAACATAGTGGCATTTGCATTTGAATAAATTATACTGTCATTTAAAAATATAATTATTTATCTTTATGGAGGACATATAGTATATTAGAAGCCTGACAAAATAACAAATATGCTGCTCTTAATTGTTTCAATTTACTATTTTCCAGGCTTTATGTGGCACCTCAATCAATGTACCAACTATAGAAGGCCGAACAATACCTATGACAATAAATGAAGTTGTAAAGCCTGGAATGAGAAGAAGAATTATAGGATATGGTTTACCATTTCCTAAAAATCATGAGCAACGAGGTGACTTAATTATAGAATTTGAAGTAATTTTCCCAGATAATATAGCTCCAGCCTCAAAAGAAGTACTCAGGAGAAATCTTCCTGTATCATAAGAAACATATGTCAGTGAACTGTTCCGAATAGACATTGAACATCAAGGACTTTCAGGTTTATGCTGCAAAAGTGCAGTCTATAACTGTTGAACTTTTCTTTTGTGTGCGCAGGTAGGGAAGTGAATTATGCAGTGTTGCATGAGAATTGGAGTACAAAGGACTTGCAACTAAGTATAAGGCTAATACTACTTACTGTGTGTTGGATCTTCCTTTACAAAACATTTTATCCAGTATTTCGTGTCCATGTAATCATGGGTAAAAAGGGAACACCTCTGTCCGTGTATTTCTAATAAAGTGCATAATTTGCAAAGCACTTTAGTTCAGATAATCCTGATTATCTGTGTGAGTTAAAATATTACAGTATTAGAATTCATTATATGAATCTATGTAACATTTGCAATATTTATTTTATGTATATACTCTAAGCTGCATTACCTTTTGCACAGCAGCAAGAAAGTAATATCACTTAAAATGTTTATGAGCCCAAAGAAGAAGTGGGTTTTACATTATTGTACCAGTCTGTGAATTCCTTTACTCCATTATTCTGATGGTAAATATAGTGACCTAATAGAAAATAGAATTTGATGGCCTACTGTTTTTGGCCTAACAGATTTCCAGGTAGAAATTGTTGTGAAAAGGCATTAATGCTCTCTGGAACTTATATTTCATGAAGTGGCATACTTATAAGCATCAACTGAATAATTAGCCTAATTCAGTTAAGATTGCAATCTTTCTCAAGTTTAGTATTCTTGCAAATTCTGTAAAATGTAAATTGAACGTGAAGTTTTTATGAGTACGTAATGAATTATTTTAAGAAAAAGCAAGGAAACTTTATTTTTGCAAAGACATACACATCCCAACTAGTATTCTTGGACAGTAGATGAACAGTATTAAATTTAAGACAACACCTACTTGTTTTGTAATATGGTCAAGTGGAAACATTCATGAAATTATCTTTGTTTACAATAAAGCTTCATTTTATTAAGTCAAAATGTGCTAGATAGCACTTTTAAGTGACAGGGTGTTTAACAATTATGTAAAAAGTTAATGATGCCAGTTTTCTAAAACTAGCTTATTAAAATCCAAAACAGCTGTAGTAATTGATAGTGGGAGGACACACTTTAAAAATGACTCCTGAATGAATGGGAAAATTTTTTATGGGATTTAGTACAAAGGCTAACTGACAAGATATGCAATCTTAAACCAGGGCTATGGAAAGCATTTGAAAGAGATATTTCACAAAGCACATTAAAATGAATGAAGGATCAGTCTTCAAAGTATTAAAACAGTTGTCTGCTCTGCAAATCTCATATAGCTTCTTCAGAAACACTTCCCAGTTGTCTGCATGCTCATACACAGAACATTTTTGCTGGGACACCTGCATGTGGAGTAAGCAAAGACTGCTTTCAAACCAGTTGCATGTGCCTTGCAAAGGACATGATTACTTTAATGCTTTGAAGCAAAATGCTAAAATGCTCTGCAAAGAACCTCTTTTGAGCACCTTATAACATCCCTTTCTGGAACTAGAAAGAATCTATGAAGCAAGTTTTAATAACTCTAAAAATGAGAACAAGAAAACTACTTTTTCTTTGTGCATATTGTAAATGTATTTAAATATACTTTATGATAATGTATTGCATTTCATATTTTTAAACATTAAACTATTATTTCTAACTTTTCCCCTTCCAATTGTCAATTTGATGCATGAGAGCGAATGGAAATGGTATTTGTATCTGCAGAATGGAGATCATAATGCACTATACCAGTGTTACCCAATTCTGGGAGTTGGAGTCCAGACATCTGCAAGCTGCCAAGGTTGAGAAACACTGCTCTATTCTGTTATTAAGAGTAAATCCCAATGAAACCTATGGTATTAACAAGATAGGAAATTTCAAGTTTGTATATTAAATGAACGGGTTTATACATTATATTAAAATAAGACCATTTTTAAGTTTCCTGTTTTGTTGCATAAGTCAGTTGTATTTATACATAATACTATACTATAATCCATGGTTTGCAAACTACAGTGGTTGTGTTCACGCAACATGGTATACAAAACTTTTCTAGGTGCAAATTCACTAATATATTTTAATATTAAGAGACTGTGTAACTATCAAAGTGACCATTTGATATTCCCACAGTCATCTGATCTAAATAAATGGTAGTGTTTTGTGGCAGTAGAATTTATATGGTAAGTATATTTTATAACGAGCTCCTGGTTTGTCCTGAATATAATGCCTACTTTTTTATTTATTGCATTTAAATCCTGTCCTTCCTCATGCCTTAATTACCTCCTGATCAGACTATTCTAACATCCTTTTCATAGAGTTGTTCTTAAAAACCTTAAGAAGCTTCTGCTGGATTAGAATGCAGCAGCCTCAGTACCATTGGGCACACCATGGTGCACCCACATAACACGACTGCCACATGAGCCTGCAAGTTCTTGGGTGCAATTCAAGATGTGGTTGTAACCTTTAAAGCCCTAGATGACCTGGGATTACATTACTTGCAGGTCTGCCTCTCCCCAGTGGTTTCTGCCTATCTCATCAGATCTGGCAGCATGAGCATGCCCTAGTCTTAGGTGAGGTAATGGTGACTTGATCTTACAAGTTTGATTAATGAATAAAAATAAATTATCATTATCATAGACTTTATTAAAATGAAAAACTATTGAATGAAAAACTGCAATGATGCAAAATAACTAGCAGAAATATGCAAAACACATGAAATTTTTTTGAATTCTCTAAAACGTGCAGTTCCTGGAATAGAATGTTCCACAGAACATTGGAATATTCAATGTTTCTTTTAGACCATACCGATCCAGCTATTGCTGGGAAGATCAATACTGATTAAATCAAGAAAGGCTAGATCAGTATAATTCAGAAAGAAAAATAGAACATTCCAATGTTTCCCCAAACATTTTTGGAAGGCTTTAAGAGCTGTAGCCAAGGAAACATTAAAACATTGTTTGCTAAGTTTAATACATCCCAAACTTACATATTTCTTGAAAGTCACAGTGAAACCCATGAATAAAACTACATTTCTGTTTAAGCTATTATAAATCTGATTGTTTTTAAGAAGGTTAAGACTTTGTTTATCTTTGATTTCTATGAAAGTTAATCCCAAAAGGATTGAGGAAGCAGTCATCCAAATAAATTCCAATAATTGATTTTGAAATAAAGCCGAAGTACCTAGGTGTGTTTAAAGGTGGCAGCCTATCTTTACTTCTGGGTGTAATTCAAAGTATTGGTTATTATGTATAAAACACTTTGTGGCATGAGTCTAGGGAATTTGAAGGGCTTATGTAACTGCTTGTGGCCATCCCACTAGGTCAGGTAAGAGGGGCTCTGGATCCCTAGATTGGGAACTGTCATCCAGGGGAGACTCAGAGAGCATGCCTTCTCCAACAAACTCTAAATATATGGCTTTTTTTCCCGAGGACGGGGGAATAATTGAGCCCAATTTTTGTACTGTGTCTTCAGCAGCCATTTTTTGTTTTGGTTGGCCTTGACATTTTTTAATACTGTACTTGTATTTTTTTAAAAAAATATTATTTTTTAAAATCTTTGTTAGCTGCCCAGAATTGCAGTTTGAAGACGGGTGGCCACATTAAAAAAAAGAAAGAAAATACCCACCTATGAATAAAATTTTATGCCACAGGGTCTTCGCGAGGACCCTCTACAACTCAACGACTGACACAAAAAGCACCTAAGAGGAAAAGAGAAGGCCGGGGGATATCGGCCGCGAAATTGCTCCCGGGCCCAAAGCCCCGTTCCCCCATTGGCTGCCGCTTGCTTGGTCCACCTGCCGGCCGACGGCTAAAGCGGGAACTGCGGCGCGAGCTCGGAGGCCGAGCGGGCAGAGTTCAGCCAAGCGGGAAAGAGCAGCCGCGCCGCCGCCACCAGCAGCGCACAGGTGTTTCTGACCGCTGGTTTGCGGTGGGCGGGCTGGGAAGATGCCTCTGGGGCTGAGGGGAAAGAAGAAAGGCAAGTCCAGGGAGACCTCCACCTTGGTGGACGGCGAGGCTCCCCCGGCTCGAGGACGAGGCGACGACGAGGTCGGGGTCGGGGCCGGCGCTCGTGCCGGAGCGGTGGGCGCCGCAGCCTCGCGCGGTCCCATCCGGTTGGTCTTCCACACGCAGCTAGCGCACGGCAGCCCCACCGGCCGCGTGGAAGGCTTTGGCAGCGTGAAGGAGCTTTACGCTAAAATCGCTGAGGCGTTCCGCATTGCCCCGGCCGAGGTACGTGGCCGCTGGTGGGGCGAGGTGGGGGGGAGGTTTTCCTTCTCGCTTCACCCTTGGGGCTCACCCAGCTCTTAAAGTTTCCCTTCTTTTCTACTGCATGACCGTCACCCAGGGGTCCGTTAGATTTCAATGTTCCTGTTAAGGATATGTTAACAACAGGGCAACCGAATGGAGTAGTCTTTTCATGTTTAAGCGCAATGTCTACTTTTCTACAATCTTTGAGGTTTCCAATAATTTTGTGCGCTGTATTTTGACTGACTGACTCACTCACTCACTCAAAGTCAAGTTTGCCTCAAGTTGAGTTTAATTCCTGGTAATTTACGAACATGCCCATCTAGATTTCTGTCTGTCCTATATGTATATATTTTCAATCTATTAGGGTTATTTTATCCCACCTTTCTTAATACAACATCTAGCACTGAAGCTTTACTAGGAGAGGAGAACTGAGTTTTTATGCTTAGTTAGGCACAGAAGCCAGATGGGCCATTTGAGCCAGTACCAAGAAAGTACTGGCAAACCATTTCCAAAAATGTTACCAAGCAAACTGCATGGACCTCTCCATGTAGTTATTTGGACTCAAGGTTGACTTGAAGGCATGCATATGGACACGGGGACACACACACACACACACACACACACAGAGAGAGAGAGAGAGAGACCTCTGATATATTGACTGACTCACTCACTTAAAGTCAAGTTTACCTCAAGTTGAGTACTGAAGCCTAGTTGTTATGCGTAAGCAGAAAATCTGAGGAATATTGTAATCTCAAAACTTCAACAAATTCAAGTAGATACTAAACACATCACAATTATCAAATGAGAAGGTTCTTCTCTCTCACATGCGAGCGGCATAAACAACTTCTTTTTCCTGCCTTTCATCTACCTATTCTACCTTGTCTCAAATTAAGTAATATATTAATTCAACCACTCTGTGCACCTGATGAAGTGAGCTGTAATTTACAAAAGTTATTCTTTCAGTAAACTGTATTAGTTGAGAAAGTGCTATGAAAGGTTTTTGTAGTATTTCCTGGGGTTAACCCATATAGTAATAAATGCTCTGATAAGTTTGTGTTCTTTTAATGGTGGTATTGAATCTATTGCTTTTGATGAGTTGATTCATCCCGCCTAAAGCTTTAATGTCGCTTGTAGCTTTGTTGTAATAGAAAGATACTCAATTGTATTATTCAAATATCTGGCTGAGTGATTTGCATTTTATTCTACAGAACTGTTTTCTGTAATGATTGCAAAACTTAGACACAAAATTGCTTCTTGATTTATTCAAATTACTACAATAGTTCTATATTTGTGGCTCAGAGCACTGTAAAAGAAGCAATTCTTAACACATGTAATTATATTCCTAGCTACAAGTATCATTTTACTCTAGGCATTCAATTTACAATAGTATCTTATTTATTTGCATGAGGAACAATAAAGCTTTGAAAGAGAGAAGTTTCTTTATTGATAAAAAAGTTCAAAAGGTGTTTCACACAAGGCAGAGTTTGGAACATGGCATTCTTCTACTTATAGTTTCGTGCAAAAAATGAAAAAAAACCCTTTCTTTGATATTCTTAATAAACTAGAGTAAAGAAGGTCAATAAGTTGATGCCTAATTAATATTTTTATGAGGTTTAGATAAAACATTTTTTGAAAATAAAAAAATAAATAAACTAGGCTTTGTTGTTCAAGCATTCATTTGTGACAGATGAAAGAAATGAAGATATAAATGTTTGGATTGCACTATTGGGGAGAAACATTTGTTTTGAACAGAAATCTAACCCACCTCCTAGAGATTGACCAAAAATTTCACACTTGCTCACACATTATTTATTTTGGATCATAAGCTAAATCATTTTTTAATGATTAATATACAAACATGCAAACATTAACATTAGCATTTCAGCTTGACTGATAGTCTTTACTCCTTAAGCCAGGGGTGTCAAACTTGATTTCATTGAGGGCCCCATCAGTGTTGTGTTTGACCTTGGGGGTGTTTGTGGGTGTGGTCAGGGTGGGCATGGCCAACTCGATGTCACTTGTGTCAGGGTACCTGTGGTGGCCAAGTACTAAGGCAGGACTTCCCTCAGACCCTCTCTCCTTCTCATTATTATCTTCCTTCCTTCCTTCCTTCCTTCCTTCCTTCCTTCCTTCCTTCCTTCCTTCCCCTCTTTCTTTATTTTTCCTTCCTTGCTCTCTTCCCATCTTTCCTTTTTCTTTGTCTTTCCTCTTTCCCTTTTTCCTTTCCTGTCCCTTCGTGGATGCGCAAATGCAAAAGGGGAAACATTTCTCCTTTTTTTTTGCTTTTAGTTTGTTTTGCTAGCCCTCTTTCAGCAAAAATGGAGCTGACAGAGGGCTGCAGGAGGCCATTGCTGCCAGGAGGATTGCACATGGCCCTCCAGAACTCCGTTTTCACTGGTAGAGTCTTCGCAGGTTGGTCCTTTGCTGTTTCCAGGGTGGCCTGAAGGACAGATCTAAGCACCCCGTGCGCCGGATCTGGCCCACAGGCCTTGAGTTTGACACCCCTGCTTTAAGCAAATTAAGGCAAGAAAGTTTATGATAGCATAAATGCTTGCCTATTGGAAATTGTGATGAATGGGTTTGGCTTTTGGATCAGCATAGTGGGTTCCAATGTGTGTGAAGCTTAACATAATTTGCAGACACAGAAAACCAGAATTTTCTTGAAGTGGTTTGTTTTGTAATGAACAATGGTAGATTTTACCTTGATTGGGCCCTTCTGTGTTTATGAATCTTCTAGAGAATGTTAATACACAGTTAATCACTGGCTTTGTTGGCTGACCTAGAGGCTCTGCAGAAATGTTTTAAAATTGTTTGTTTCCATTTGTTTCTGTTTGCTTCTACACGCCAAATTGATTACTGTTTAATTTCTATTATTTCCCCCCTACTCAAAAAAAAAAGACAAAAAAGAATTAAGTGGCACACTACAAAGAAAATGATGACCAATGGAAAGATCACTAAATATGTCATTGGGTCATCCACTGCTGGATAATTGCTTAAATACAAAGAGCAATAGTCTCAGTTAATTGCGTTAGGTGAATGGGGCACTGAGTCTCACAGTTCTTTCTAGTGGCAGAAGCAAGACGAATGGAAATAGCTGGATGGTAAACATAGACTTTTGATTACAGCAGATATAGTTGAGACAACTAAGTGTATGTCACATATAATACATGGGTGATGGCAGTATGTTTTTTTCAATCATATAGAAAGAGAAAAGGGGTCTCAATTTCAGCAAAACAGGCACAGGACATTAACACTGTGACATTAACCTGCTGAGCAAAAAAATAAATAAAGACGAGGTTAGGAAAGTGCTACTATATGCCTTGCGTATATATTTCCTTTTTAATATTTAATTTAGTTTCCTGAACCGGATTGGGATAGTTCCATGTTCGGATCTGTTCAGCTACAATTTCATATCTTGGATAATTGTCATGTTGAAGTTATCAGTTAAACAAAACAAGCTTCTTCTGTTTTTATGTACAAACAGTACAGTTCTCATTCAAAATATTTATTCTTACCAAAGCAAGTACCCCATCATCGGAATCCTGAATTAAGCAAATAAGCCCATTTACTTTATTCACCATCTTGTTTTATGAATGCTGAAACATATCATGGCAAGGTCTCATTCCAACTTTTTCAAAGAAAATGATGTGAAGATATGTTAAATCTACATTTATAGTTATTAAATATGTTAGTGCAAATGATACTTGTTACATTAATATAAGACATATTAGTCAGAATTTACTGTACTATTTTGCACTGTACACATTTGAGAATTGTTAGACTTAGCAGAGTGATTAGGCTGGATCCATATATTGTCACCATGGATTTTCTTGGTTTTAGAATATTGTAATGTGCAAGACCAAACAACTGGGACTTAATGAACAAACTGTTGCTTAGAACAGTATATGAACCAGATTGCTCTCACTGATGATTAACTCAAATACAGGATTCCTATTTTAAGGTAATCTTATTTTTTATAGGAAATAAATATTATGAATTTGAAAGATTTATGCAGTCACCTGTTTTAATTAACAAGATCCTATCAGAGGCTCAGGTTGATTTATGTACCGGTATGTTTTATTTAATTTATATATGATTTCATCATGACACACTTACAACTTTAATTCTTTTTTTGAAATACAGTAACTACATGCATCTTTTATTACTAAGGCAAAGTACAAATAACTTTGGTTTAATTCTTTACTACTATAAATGAGGATTCCTGTATATCCTGCAGGGATCACTGCATTTACTAACATGTTACTAATTCTTTTTAAAAGAAAGAGTGGATGTATTGTGGAAAACAATCTGTCTAGTTACTCAGTTCCATTAGTTAATTAAACAGTGTCGCTTTCATTCCCTTAATACACCAGTCTTTCCTCTTCTCCTTTCTCAATACACCTTCTTGCTTCTTCAGCCTTCAGTAATTATTTTTCTGTGTTTGATATGAGGTAGTCTCAAATTTACCACAAACAACTGATGATTGTGCATTTTATTCTGTGACTTATTTAATTAGCAATTCACTTACGGGTTATTATTTTCAAATTACAAGTGGAAAGGTTTTATTTTATTAATACTTCACTCAATAAAGTCTAAGCTAAGACTCTATTTTGCATCACCAGAATCACTTAGGTACTTACACTGAATGAAATGAAATAAATAAAATTTGAGACAATAACAATATAGGGGAAATATAATTTGAATTAATTAGACATTTAAAACAGTTCAGCTATAAAATATACTGTCTGCTCACATTATGGAGGAAGAAGTCAATCTTCTAGAAGCAGTACTTTAATTACTGAATATTGTGAGCCCAGTGTAAATGATTTGTCAATGGGCGAAACATATTTGTGAATGGGATATTCTATTTTAGGTTTTGGAACTTCCAGCTGAATTAAGACTGCTCTGTATATAAATATTTGCAGTATATATCACATACTTCTATTTAGATACAAAGTTTTTTATTCAAATATCTTCACTTTGTGTGTTCTTATTATACTATCTATAAAATAGTTTGCAGTGACATCTTAAGAACGACATTGACATAAACATCACTTTATCTTACCTATGCATTGTCCAACAAACTACAACAGTTGAGTTCTTGTACTTGCCAAATTTGATTACTGTTTAAGTCCAAGAGCAAGGTTTGAAACCATGCGCCTGCACACGCTTTGTGCAACTTCCCAGCAGTGGATGTCCATCTATGTCAAGGCAAAGGATCAAACCTCAGTCAACAACAGCAAGGATTCTGGAGCAAAGTTCTTCTAGGAGCCGTGGAGTGTGTTGCTGCAAAATACAACACTTATTCCTGATAAAAGTCCTTCCCCATAGCATCTCCAGGTGTTACTCTCCAGGTAATCCTCGTGAGGAGGGGTGGGCACCTTCCTCCTGAGTACTTGGATTGCCCTGCACTGACTGCCTCCTCTCCATTCTCCGCATTTGGGGATCAGGCAGGGGAAGCATTTGTTCGTCTCTGTAACTCCGCTGCTCCTCTGCTCTGCTTCTGCTGCTTCTTGTGCCATCATCGGATGTTGGCGATCATGTTGGCGATTCTATTTTTATCAACAGCCGCATGAAAAAGTACTGTTGTGTTTTGTCCAAACCAGTCCCTTAGATTTTGAAGCCATGGACCTTCTGCCTGGACCTCATTTGCTTTCAATCTTTCCTTGGAGGATTAAGTGAAGTATGCCACATTTTTCTGGGTGTCACATCACATGTCCAAAATATACTAACTTCCTCTGCTCTGCTATCCACCCTTTCCATCTGTTCCCCCCTTCCTCGGTCAGCCTGTGCCCTCTCTTCCTCCCTGCCTACTCTTCTGAGGCCTGACGAACCTGGGACTGCCTCTTCCTCATCCCCAGGTCATTCCTCAGGGACCACAGGGACTGAGCCTATCCCCTCCGTTGGCCCCAGCTCCGTCTCTTTGGGCCGAGCTCTGCCATGACAGCAATGTAACAGCCAGCTAGGCTGAGAATGTACTGATCAGTATGTTTTAAAACATTGATTGATTGATTGAATGCTTGAGTCTCAGAACAATTTGTACTTAAATTACTTGGTATGAGTGTGAAGAAAAATATTTTGCTTATTTACCATTATTGCTTTGTATAAAAATGGAACTCAGGAGGAAAATTATATAACCACTAATCAAAGTTCTTGTTTGACTGAAACACTTCCAAGAGGGAAGTATATAAAATTGGCTCATGCGGAGGCTGAAGTCAGTTTATGTTGCTCGGTTGCAGTTTTAAATAGAGCTACATCGTCTCAGATTTCTAAATATCATATTTCTGTTCTATTGCTGGTTTTGTCTAGTCATAAGGGTAAAACTAGTTAGAAGATGATTACTTACACTATCATGCTTTCAGAGAAAGCGTTTTTCTCCTTTAAAAAAAAGGGTATCAGAAATATAATGATATTAATAAGGATTGTAGAGCTTAGCAACACTAACGTTTGAGAAACTTTGAAACTATATATTGTATCTTTCTCAGTGTAGTATTTGATGCTTCACCCTATCTTTCTGATTCATGGTTAAAAAATATTTACAAGTTAGCATACTGGATATATCTGATATGCACTATATGTATGATATGCAAGTTACATGAGAACCTTGCTTTTTATTTCTGCAAAACAAGTAAAAAAGAAGTGACCTTTCATTTGGGATGATATCTGAAATATCTAAACATTTTGTATTTAAAAATAAAATGTAACATTTTTTTCTTTTTTAATTGGGCATAGTAATCATAAGTGGACACTATCTTAATTCCCATTCAAAATATTTTCCCAAAATAATATGCAAAAGATAGCAATTTTAAAACAAAATATTCCAATTAACATGAATAACCTTTCAAATTAACTCTTTAATTGAATTCCTTTGAAAGTTTTGATTTTCAAAACAATAATTTTAACCATTTTTTCTTACTTTTAGTCCTTCCATGTTATGATGAATTTGAAATGTATTATTTAAAGCTATTTAGCCAGTATTATATTCTGCAATCTATATTACAAAATCCTAAAGCAGTGTAAAATAAAATATTAAAAATGGCTCCTTTTCAAAAATGGACACTGTGTTTTAATGCTATGATATGGTTATGTTTTTAAATTTGCATTCCCTAATATTCATAAAGGACCCAGACTGAAATTTTGTAGCAAGAATTTTAAGTCAATTTATTACATGTTCAGTTGAAAGGGAAACTTGCATATCAGTAAATAAATACCGAAAGAACTCTTGCTAAAATGCTAATGATTACAGCTTGATCAAACCTTGTTTGTGGTGTCCTCTGTTGTTTCTGACTCCATAAAGGAATCCTAATTGGATATCTAGTTTATTCTCTTTATATAGCAGCTGGACTTAGATATTCTGCTTCTTTTCAAATCATTTATTATATTTGAAATTGTGTACAACTGTATTTCTTATAAAGACTAGGATATTACTGTGTAGTTTTGCCCGTACCTTTGGCTCAGAACAATAAACACAACAGAAAGTTTATAAAGTATTTTACAAGGAAGGAATGCAAGAACCTCTGAATAAACAGTCTCCTTACTAGTCTTCCTTTATTTCTTTGTCAGTAAATATAAATTTAACACTCTGAATAAACAATTACTCAGCACTGGGAGAGGAAAAGGGATGAGAAAGAAACTCAGGATAATCCCACTTTGAATTGGTTTGTCAGTTGAAGGGCAAAAAGGGGCAGAGGAATAGTCTGGCAGACCTTCAAGATTTTATTATTATACCCTAGAGCAGGGGTCCCTAACTGCTGGTCCATGGACTGGAACTGATCCATGGCATGCAGGCAACTGGTTCATGCAAACAAGCAAAGCCCCATTTGTGGAATGTAGGCAGCATGCAAAACCATGGCCCCTCTGGTCCGCGGAAAAATCTTTCTCTACAGAAATGCCCAAAATGCCCAAGTGCCTAAAAGGTTAGGGGCCTCTGCAGGGGTGAAATGTAAAATCTATTACTACTGGTTCTGTGGGCATGGCTTGGTGGTGGGGTTAATGTGACTGGGTGGGCGTGGCCAACTTTTTTTTAAAAAAAACTTTTCAAAGCATTTTTTTCTAATGCTTTGAAAAGCCTCTCTGCCGATCAGGAACTCAGCTGGGATCATCAGAGACTTTTCAAAGCATTTTTTTACCACCTCTTCGGCCAAGAGATTGCAGAAAAAATGCTTTGAAAAGCCTCTGATGATCCCAGCTGAGCCACGCGATCATCAGAGGCTTTTTTTTAATTTTTAAAAGCATTTTTTCATCGGAAGAGGTTGTAGAAAAAATGCTTTTAAAAGTAAAAAAAAAAGCCTCTGATGATCG
>WNWU01000004.1:36699213-36728901 GCA_012654045.1 Ptyas mucosa
GGGGGGGGGGGGTTTGCAGGGATTTTTGCTACCGGTTCTCCGAACCACCCACCACCATCGCTACTGGATCGGGTGATCCAGTCCAAACTGGGAGCATTTCACCCCTGGGCCTCTGCCTTAGGGCAATAAAAGTCCTTTTGTAGTCTGTCTCCTGACATGCCTGATATTTACGTAGCATACTAATCCGTAAACTATGTTTTATAAATCATTGTTCACATGATATACTAAATTAAAATCAGATTATGGTTTCGTGCCATGCTTGAGCCCATCCTAAATATTTTGACTGGTTTCCTCAATAATTAACATTATTAACAGTTTTAATCATTGCTACTGTTAATAAAGTGATTAAAGGGGATATGATGGCTCAGTGATTAAAAACATTGAACTTGTCATCTGGAAAGCTAACAGCCAGGTTTGAGACCATAGCACCATGCAACAGAGTGAGCTCCCGTTACTTGCTCCAGCTCCTGGCCACCTAGCAGTTTGAAAGCCTGCAAATGTGAGTAGATAAATAGGTACTATTTCAGTGAGAAGATAACAGAGTTCCATGTGTACAGTCAATGGCGTATAGTCATGCTGGCCACATGATATAGTTATTGTTCACAATATCACAATATCTTATGCCATAACTAAATACTATAAGAGTTTTCAGTTTGCTATAACTTCAGAGGGTTTTTTTTCCTAATATACTTAAAAAATTTGAAAATAATTTTGGGAAGCTTCCACTCTTCCCAGAAATCACCTACCCAGTAATATTCCTTAATATGTATTTTATAGCCTGGTCAATTTAAATACATAAGTGTTAAACTAAGAAAAATGAAGGGGAAAGAAGCAATTAGTACATATAATGCCACTGATGAAATAATGAAGATTTGGGGATTTATGGCAACAAATGAATCAATTTTTAATTGTCTGTGGCATGGGAGAAATAATGCAGTCTATCAAAATCCAAACTATTTAGGCTATCCACAATGAAGGTTATAGTTTATACAGTAGAACTGTGCATTGGCAGGCAGATGGCTTTTTTTCCTTTGAAGTATGTACACACCTTGATTCATATTGAAATAAATGTACAATATGTTGCTCATTTTGAAAGGACAGAACTTTTTAAATAAACAACTCAACACTTTATGATGTACTGCAGGAAGTACAAAGTTTATTGCAGATTAAAAGCCGTAGTTGACTGGATGAAATACCTTGTTCTTAAATGTAACAAATTGAAGCTTTGGAGTGAAATATGTAGTTAAGTTAAATGCATTTTTATTCTGTTCCTTTTTAATTACAAAAATAAATACAATTATGAAGCTACTACTTACAAGATTTTCATTAACTATTGTATATAAGACTGTAACAGTTGTGAACTAAAAAGTGTATTAAGTACTGATACTATGTAGCATATAAAACGTTGGAGTTAATGATCAGAAATTAGGTAGAACTTTGGATTTATTAGCATTTTATTAAAGGCGATATTGGCATTTTAGCATGGCATTCCATGCCTCCTTTTGAAGTTAAAGAAATCATGTTTTTCCTTTGTGTCAAAGCCGTTTCCTTTGATGTGCAAAAACTAGCCCTTTGGGGACTGCTTATCACACATTAGAGCTGGATTCTGAAGTCCTTGAGTGTTGCAGGTGTCAAAGCAACAAATCTGTGAGGGAAAGGAGGAGATGCATCATATTTTAACGATGTCTATCTTTTTTGATGTCTAATCAATATCTATCTGTTTGATTTGTTGTTTTCTGACATATCACATATATAGAATGTATCTATGATTTGTTTCCGTCCCCCTACATAAAAACTTGGCACCACCTTTTGCTTTACCTAACGTACTTGTGGTTGATATTGTTGGGAGGTATGGTAAAAAAGCCACTTTGCAATAGTATTGGATATTTTTCAAAGTTAGGGACTTAGTTGTTTCCAGTTTCATGTCAACTTGGGTGCCTGAGGGCAGCTATTTGAGTGTTCATCTAAGACTGCAGTATGGCATCCTTCATAGATCATATCAGTCATGGAACATGTGACAGCTGGCAAAGGGTGACTTTATACCTACATCTTCAAATAAGGTGGACAACTGAACAGCCAGGCAATAAACTCTAGCTGGTAATCCCTGGGAGAGAACACAAAATGGGACAGAGAAAGAATGCACTGTTGGAGAGTCCGTTGGAGTTCACCATCCAGTTGTGGGCCAGGGAAATCTATCAGTCCAGTAGGGAAATTATTATACTATACTATATTATGATTATACTGTACTAGGGAAGTGGACAAGCTATACTGGGTTTCTTTCATGAGAGGAAAGCAGCCAAAGTGAGACTTCTTTGATTTACGACTACTGGGGGCAGTCCAAGTGCAAAATGAGCAGAACCATTCCTGTCAGATGGACTTTGGATCCTGTGGGCTGAGTGACATGTCATCCAGATGATAGTTTTAAAAAAATAATGCCCTCCATCACTCCCCTTGATGTGCCACCCCTGTCCTTCTGAAGAGAAGATTACCTGATTTCTGTCTCATGTCCACCAAGGATGGGCCAAGAGGAGCAGAGTGGAAGTGAAGACCCACAATCATGTGGCTACTCTCCCCTGTAGATCCTTCACACTATAGCGAAAGAACATTTATCAGCTCTGATAGTTCAGATCAGATATTTGAGAGGGAGCATATGGACATTATTTTGAGAAAAGCAAATAGATTGCAAACTCTGGAATACAAAAACAACATGAAAAGCTAGCACAATTGAAAGTATCCGACACCCACCACAGGAGCAGCTGGACTGTTCTCTGTCAGAATTATTACAAGCTTATTTAGAAAAATTCCAGCAGGCTTAGGATTCTGGAAACTTTCCAGTTCAAATTGGAATGAGTAAGAAACAAGCTATTTCTTTAAATAGAAACTAGCAGACATTTTTTGGTAAACAAAATTGGCCAGAATGGGAAACTTCAATTGTTGTCAACTAAAACTTTTGAAAGTTTTTGGTGGAAAAGGAAGATAAATCAAATTAAATCAAATTGTTTATACTTGCTTGGACAAAGGAGGAAGTTACTTATTTTTCCTTTGCCTTTTACATTTTTCTCTTCTTTCTCTTCACACTTTTTATTTTTTCTAATATGTATTAATTTTATCTGTATAATGTAATTGTTAATAAATGTTATTAAAAAAGACTTCTCCAAAATTGTTTAATTAATTAATTAAAAATTTGTACAGAATAAAAACAATGTATTTTTTTAAAAAGAAAAGTGAACAAGTTAAATATGATGAAAATAAGAAAGAAATAGAAAAGACAGAATAGAGAGAGAAAAAGAGATATAACGTATCTTCCGTTCTTCACAGCAGTTATAAATGCATTTATATTTTCCAAAGTTGTGTCTTAAATACTAATTATAATATAATAATTATATGATATTATTATATTATTTTGGTTCATCCCACAGTCAGCCAGATGTTCAGAATGAATTTGGCATTTTAGTCTGCCTATCATGTCCTTCCCAAGAGTATGTTATTACAATTATAATAATTATAATAGGCATATGGTCTAAATATCTCAATATATTCTATACCATACCATAAGAACCATACCATTGGATCCTGTGGGCTAAGGGACATGTCATTCAGCAATGGTACTAGGCTAGGAACTCTCATGCAGCATATTATTTGAGTAATTGTTGGCTTTTGGTGCTCTGGAAGGACCTTATTTCAAATAGGATGTTTTTTATTTTGTGATGTATTTCTTATAGGAATTTGGGGACTCGTTACAAAATGTTTAACATTTTTACAGCAGTATTATATTGAATTATTTCTGTTTGTATCAAATAGCAATTATTCTGCTTCTTGCAATAAACCTTGGCAACAAGTTACAGGCTTTGGGCATTGAATGGATTTTGTAATTAATACACATTTGAGTTAAGAAATCACAGTAACACACAGCATAGAATACTGTAACTTGCACTTGCTGTCATTGGACAATTATTTAGGTCTCCTATGATTTTAAAATTTGTTTGAAAAATAATTAAAATGCATCTGTTTTCCTCTTGGCTTTATAGATCATGTTTTGCACATTGAATACACATAAAATTGATATGAACAAGCTATTGGGTGTACAGATTGGTCTTGAAGACTTCATATTTGCTCATGTCAAAGGAATAAAAAAAGAAGTGGAGGTTTTCAAATCAGAAGATTCACTTGGACTTACCATTACTGATAATGGAAATGGATGTGCCTTCATAAAGGTAGGTTGGAGATGAAGTGAATACAGGTAGTCCTCAACTTATGACCACAATTGAGCCCAACATTTAGGTTGCTAAGTGAGAAGTTTGTTAAGTGAGTTTTGCCCCATTTTACGACTTTTCTTGCCACATTTGTTAAGTGAACCATTGCAGTTGTTAAGTTAGTAACGTTGTTAAGTGAATCTGGCTTTCCCATTTACTTTGCTTGTCAGAAATTTGCAAAGGGGGATCACATGAGCCCTTGACACTGCAACCGTCATAAATATGAACCAGTTGTCATGCATCCAAATGTAATTCACATGACCATGGGGAATGCTGCAGTGGTCATAAGTGTGAAAAATGGTCATGTCATTTTTTTCAGTGCCATTGTAACTTTGAACGGTCACTAAACGAACTGTTATAAGTCAAGGACTACCTGTATGAGAACAGAATATCAATTTATGAACAGAATATCAATTTATTTCATTAATTTATGGTGCTAGCATTGAAACTGTTGAGTAAAGCGAATGGCTTGAAAGCCTAATACTGATATTATTTCTTGAGTGAATACTTAGAGAAGAATGAATATCTGACAGAACCATTTCTTTTTAAAAACGGAACATTTCATTTATGAAAGACACTTTAGCATATGACAAACCATATGTCTGTATACTGTATTTTGTATTCATTTGATCCTTATTCTATCATGATCATTTTTAATTGTCCTTAAAACACAATGATCACGGAGACATTATGCACATCTACATAGACTAGCCCATAATTTCAGCAAAAACATATGTTACATTACTCAGAGGGGAGATGTGAGAGACAGCATACTTTCTTTTTCTACTATTTGTTCTGGAAAAGTCCGTCATTTCTCCTGTCAGTTATATTTTCCTGTCAAACAGTTTTTCCTCTGAGCAAGTTCTTCCCCATCCTGGTCACCTTCCTTTGGATAGAAGCCAAGAGAGGGAAGTTGATAAGGGCTGGAGAGTGGAAAAATCTCACTGTCAATTGCATATTTGCCAGCTTTATAGATTAATACTGAATCTTTTTTTTAAAAATTCTCATTTTTTTCTAATATTGTACAATTTTATCAGATATAGTGCATGTGTATTTGTAGATCAGAAAAACGAAACAGGATGAATTAATAATAATAATAATAATAATAATAATAATAATAATAATTTTATTTCTATACCGCCCTTCTCCCGAAGGACTCAGGGTGGTGTACAGCCTATTAAAAGCACAAGACAAACATCAATTAAAATTATTAAATAATTCGGCTCAATTTAAGACCCCAAAAATTAAAACACCTGATTTAAAATTATTACATTGATAACCCACCTTGGCGGAACAACAGGGTCTTAAGGGCACAGCGAAATACCCGGAGGTCGGAGATCTTACGCATTTCCGGGGGCAGTTCATTCCATAGGGCTGGGGCTCCCACAGAGAAGGCCCTCCCCCTGGGTGTCGCCAGCCGGCATAGCTTGGCCGATGGCACCCTGAGGAGACCCTCTCTGTGAGAGCGAACTGGCCGGTGGGAGGCTATTGGTGGCAGAAGTCGGTCTCGAAGGTACCCGGGTCCTATGCCATGGAGCGCTTTAAAGGTGGTGACCAACACCTTGAATCGCACTCAGAAGACCACTGGAAGCCAGTGCAGCTCGCGCAGGAGGGGTGTCACGTGGGCACATCGGGTTGCGCCCATAACCACCCGCGCGGCCGCATTCTGGACCAGTTGGAGCCTCCGAGTGCTCTTCAAGGGGAGTCCCATGTAGAGAGCATTACAGTAGTCCAACCGGGAGGTGACAAGGGCATGAGTGACCGTGCGCAAGGCGTCCCGATCCAGAAAGGGCTGCAACTGGCGAATCAGGCGGACCTGATAGAAGGCCCCCCTGGCCACGGCCGTCATATGCTCTTCTAAAGACAGCCGTGTGTCCAGGAGGACACCCAGATTGCGAGCCCTCTCTGTGGGGGGCAAAGATTCACCCCCAATAGTCAGCGATGGCACCAGCTGACTATATCGGGACGCCGGAAGCCACAGCCACTCAGTCTTGGAAGGGTTGAGTCTGAGCCTGTTTCTCCCCATCCAGACCCGCATGGCCTCCAGGCAGCGAGACATCACATCAAGGGCATCGTTGGGGTGGTCTGGGGTGGAAATGTACAGCTGGGTGTCATCAGCGTACAGATGACATTTCACCCCAAAACCACGGATGATCTCACCCAGCGGCTTCACATAAATGTTGAACAGAAGGGGCGAGAGGACCGACCCTTGCGGCACTCCCCATACGAGACGCCTCAAGGTCGACCTCTGCCCCCCTGCCAACACAAACTGCGAGCGGTCGGAGAGGAAGGAGGAGAACCACCGTAAAACGGTACCCCCTATTCCTAACCCCCTCAACCGCTGCAGCATGATACCATGGTCGATGGTATCAAAAGCCGCTGAGAGATCTAATAGGACTACGACAGAGGAGCAACCCCTGTCCCGAGCCCTCCAGAGATCATCTACCAACGCGACCAATGCCGTTTCAGTGCTGTAGCCCTGTCTGAAGCCCGACTGGTACGGGTCCAAATAGATAGCTTCATCCAGGTGTCGGGGAAGCTGTTGTGCCACCACGGTCTCGACAACCTTTGCCACAAAACGAAGGTTGGAGACCGGACGGTAGTTAGCTAATTCAGCCGGGTCCAGGGAAGGCTTCTTGAGGAGGGGTCTCACCACCGCCTCTTTCAAGGCGGCAAGAAAGGAATTAACTCCTTATTCCAGAATTTTGGCTTTGGTAAGATTTAGATGATTACAACCTCCCTATGGCCATTTTTATCTTTGAGGAGGAAATGAAAATTAGATTATATTCTCTGATCCTCAGAAGTAATTTACATAGAGTCAAAGGAAATTGCTAACATTTGTCGTGAAAGATACAATTTAAAAAAAAATCAAAATATTGAAAATGGAGGCAAATCAGTATTCCTTTTCTAAAGTTGTCAAATGCAGAGGAACTGAAAGCAAGGCCTTCACATAAGATCTTGATTAGTGCTGTATATTTATTATTATGGCTGTTTGAAATTATGGAATATGGATTGTTAAGTATAAATTCTGAACTGTCTTGTATGTTTTGCAGATGTTAACTATAACTATATGTTTCATCATTGGGTTTTTCTTGCCTTTCTTTCTAATGATACCCCCAAATCTGAAAATTTCTTCAAGACACAGGAGACTACTGTCTTAATTTCCTGAATATATAAAGAGAATGAAAATCTCCTCTTGCCTATCTCTCATTGGATTTTGATAAATGGATCTTGGCTAAAAACGTGAGACTGTTCATGTTCATATTTGTAGTTCATAATTTCCTGAACCAGACTATTTTTTCCCCATTCATCATAATATATGTAAAATTGTTTTTGTCTGCAGAGAATTAAAGCAGGAAGTCTTATTGACCAAATAAAAGTGATATGTGTTGGTGACCACATAGAATCCATAAATGGAAAAAACGTAGCAGGCTATCGTCATTATGAAATTGCTAAAAATTTAAAGGACTTGACGAAGGGTCAGACATTTACATTAAAACTGATAGAACCTATGAAATCATTTGGTGAGTGGAATATATCCACCAAAACATTATACTTGTACTGATAATCTTATTGCAATAGAGTAAAACTATTCTCAATGATCCTCACAATTAAGGTACTTAATCATAAGGTTTAAATATGTCTTTCCACACCTTAAACTCTATTACACTAATTATTTTGCAGACAACTTCATACGAAGCTCAAAAACTTTATTTCATTCTGGCGCATACAAAAAGGAGTTATCAAGCCCAACATGGTTCATGGGATGTATCAAATTTTAATTTTGTTGGGCAGCCTGATTTAAAATATAAAGACAGGATTTAAACGAAATGTTGAAAGCCATATGCTTTCAAATTTATCTCGTTTCAGATGTATTAGGGCCCTCTTGGTAATGGTTTTTCAGATCTGCAAATCTACTTCAATCAATCCCCACTAGGTATATCTTTACTGCAGTGGTGGGTTTCAAATTTTTTTACTACCGGTTCTGTAGGTGTGGCTTGGTGGGCATGGCAGGGGAAGGATACTGTAAAATCTCCATTCCCACCCCACTCCAGGGGAAGGGTACTGTAAAATCTCAATTCCCTCCCCAATCCAGGGGAAGGTTACTGCAAAATCCCCATTTCCTCCCAATCAGCTGAGACTTAGGAGGCAGAGAATAGATGGGGGTGGAGCCAGTCAGAATTTTTACTACCAGTTCTCCAAACTACTCAAAATTTCCTCTACCGGTTCTCCAGAACTGGTCAGAACCTGCTGAAACCCACCTCTGCTTTACTGCCCTTTAAGGAGAATTGAAAGATTCACTGTTTACCTTTTCTTTTAATTTAGTTAATATTAAATTACACAGCCATACTGGATCTGAGTTGCAGAAACTTCAAAATTTCAAATATATTCAAAGTAAATATATAAATATACTTTAGACAATGTGAAAAATGAGATTCTTACTTTTGAATGGAGCAGCATCTAATTTTTTCAGGAAATACAGATATTTCTTTGCTATGACAACTCTTTTGTAGTCTAAGCATTGCTGGATGAGAATTATAGTGACGTTTAGTTAATTGGGCAGTCTTTCATCTGGAAGCACATCTTACATTTTGTGGAAGCATAAAATTAAGAGGAGAGGTCAACAAGAATTGCAGCTGCATCTCCAGTAGTTTGCCTTTGCCAACTAATTTTTTGGGGTATATTTTCAAGCCCAAAGCTATATAGTATGATGAAATAGCACATTGAAATTAAATTGCTATTCACTAACAACAGGTGTGATGAAATAATACGCACTGGACTTACTGAGTCTTTGATGTCCTTGAAAAGAGTATTGAGACTGAATCAATGTAGTTAGATAATAGGACAGTTCAGAATGAAACAAATGATTTTAAAGCAGTTATGAGTGAGATAGACAAATTGATTAATAAGATGGTTTTTATAACCACTTGGTTGGCAAAATGTTTTTATCTTAAAATTACTGTAAACTAGTAATTGTTGATTGAAACATAAACTTCCCAGTCTACCCATTTATAAAATGTGTGGGTCTTGGGCCTATGAAAAATGTCTTAATGATTCTGCTAAAGTAATCTCCAGATTAAATCCAGTTCTGAGTTGAATTAATAGATTGCCAAACTTCATCCTATGAACCCTAAATTTGGGTTTGATATTGTTCATCTTGAAAAGAATAACTATATTTGGTGTTGAATTGGAATGAGGGAAACCTATATCTACTGCAGAAATTATCGAGCCAAGGTCAAAAAGTGGAAATTTTGCAGAGGAGAAAATCTGCCGAGGAAGAGAGACTCTTCGACTTAGAGCCAAAGGTTCTGCTACAGTAGAAGAAATGGTGAGTTTTTAATTCATAAATCTTTGTCCTGAAAGCAGATTTTTGTTTTGTTTGGAGGAAGCCCTTAAACTATAGCTATAACCAATATTCCCTTCACCCTGGTGCATTTGGCATCTACCTCATTGCTTCCGTTCCCACTCTGCCATGTTAAGCTGTTGCTGCTCCTACTGTGCCATCTGTACTTTTTCCAGCAATGAAAGTTGCACAGCAACTTTCCTTAAAACATTGATTTCAGGTTGAGATTTGGCTAAAAATAATGGTGTAAAAAGTGCAAGCTTAAAGCAAAAAGTAAAAGGAAGTGGAAAGGAGACAGGAATTTATACACAGATAAAAAATTTCTTGCAAGGATTTATATTCCTTGCAAACAGCTAGTCATTTGCATTATTTTAGTTGAGCCACTTGGAGGTTTATCTGTATCCTCAGGGTCACCTGAGTAGTGCAAGTGGGTGTGGAGCTTTCTTGGAACTGCTGAAAGAATTGTGTTGTCATTGAATATAAATCCTTCCATTCCCCACCATCCAGTCAAAACTGAAGAAGCTTCTTGGATGAGAAGTAAAACGTCTTGAAACAAAAACAAAGTCCAGTTGTCTCTTGAAAAAGCATCTTTAGGACAACCATGACCTGGTTGTAGGAGCAATCCTACATCTCTGAAGCCCATTTTTGTCTTCACACATTAAACACTGCAAAGCCCTAGCAAACACAAAAGGCTCCGAAGAAGTATTAGACTCATCGCATTTTATGATCGAGTTTGCAACGAGGCTTGCTGTCACGTAGGACTTCCTTAGTTCAGCTTGATTGTTCAGTAGGCAACCATATAATTATTGTTCAATAATTTTTGTTATTGAAATTCCTCATCTCATTATAGGGTATTAAATTCTGCACCAGAGAAGTCTGGATGCTGTATTTCATTTATTTTTAGTCATTTCTTTAATCAAATGTCAAGGCCTCCCGGCTATGGGCAGTTTACAGATTTAAAAAATCCATGATAAAAGAAACACAAGCAGCTGACTGGAGAGCAAACCATAAATGACACTAACCATAAATCATCCAAAAGGAAAGTGGGGCATCAGAAACACCCAGTCCCCAAGGCTTGGGAACTGGAATAAATAAAAAAAGTATTTATATGTAATTAGCTTAATGTAATGTTTTCTAACTTGGGCCACATCAAGGTTTATGGATTTCAGCTCCCAGAATTCCCCAGCCAGCATGACCGCTTACTAAGAATTCTTGGAACTGGTGTTTATATATCTTAAAATTGTCCAGGTTGATAAAAGCTGGTTTAGTAATAATTAGTTTGGAATCAATATTGATATGATTGCATTGCAAGATACTGAAAATTTTCACTTAATTTTTAAATATTATAATTAATCTGTTTTGCATTACTCATTGCATGGTTTATATTTGTTTCTTCCTTTTTGGTAAAGCTTTCAGATGTTGAAGAAAAGGCTACCAAAAAAGTGGATGATCTTCTGGAAATGTACATGGGAATAAGAGATCTTGAACTAGGTCAGTATTTAGGTAACAAACCTTCATTTCTAGTTCTGCTGGGGCTGCCAGACTTTCAATATAGATATATTCTGAATGTGATACTGTATAAAATATTGTTTCTTACTTTTTTTGCCAGCCAAAACAGTGTGGTAGGCCTGTGGAACTATGATACATATCTATAGCTTTAATTTGAATTTAAAATATTTTGTATTATGACAAATGATTTAACATATTATAGTTCCCAAACTATTAAGATGTGATAGATACCCACAACGTATTAATAGTTTGGGAATCATGTTAAATCATTTGATACCCACTTATACCTATAAAATATGACAACAGGATTCCAATATTTGCTCACAGCGCTGATTCCAAAACAAAAGAAACTCTATTCTAAACAATTGAAGATAAGGACTTTCAAGCCAGCAAGGATGATTATGAAATGAAAAACTTGTTTCATGAGGAGTTTAGATTGCTGTATCTTGACCTCATATGTGCAAAATAGCATTGTACGGTATTGAAACTTGCACCTATTATCTATTTATGTCAGCCTGATATATTAGGATCCTCATTATACTACTTAGAGTAGTAAAGCACAGATCTTAATATATCAGACTGCATGGTTGACTAGAAAGGTTGATTGCTATGATTGGCTTTAGAAGCATAAACTCCTGTTTAGTGATGTGTTCGGCTATTAAGGCAATTGTGTATATATCTATTTGGAAATAAACCTCATTCATTTTAATGAAGCTTCATTTCAAACAAATGGTTATGAACCATAGGCATACATTCCCCTCCCAATAACCTGAATTCTATTGGCAATTTGAAGCATATATGTTGCCTGTCATTAAACATTAAGATCAAATTCTGTCTCTTCCTTTTTTCTTTTTTCTTTTTTAATCTCTGTGTGTATGTATATGATTATAATTCTGAAGATCAATATCTTGCCACAGGGCAATCATACACCAATTACTCAATGCATTTTGTTATATATCTGTGCAATCATCTCTGCATAGATTAGGCATATAAATTAAAGCAACAAAATCACAGTGTTTGTTATAATTAAGAATCTTTAACAATTATAAGTAAATCCTCTCTGTGTGTATAATAGTTTATAATAGTTATAAACTCTTAGACCCCCCCTAATTATAAATAGTTATCTCATGTTATTTAACATCATATCAGTTGTTATGTGATGCCTTACCACAATTGTAAAAATAATCAATCAGCCATAATTGTGAGTAGATTTTTATTTGGAGTAATTATAGATACCTGTTTTATGAAATATGTATTTAATTTAAAAAGCCTAGTATGTAATAGGAATTTTTAGTATTTTCTAGTAGTTCTTCTTAACAGCCATTAGAGGCCAGTATCTGATTGTTCCATATTGGTGTTCTGTAATACTGACAATAATATTTTTTGTTAAAACAATCAGAGAATTTCACAATGTGATGAGAAAGGGCATGATAATAATAATAAAAAATTATAATAAAGACAATGGTGATAATTAATACTTCACTGTTGTTAATAAATGACTTTGATTAGAAAATCTTACTACAGTGTTTAGGTTTTCGGTTCCAATAACATTTACGGTGGGGTTCACCTTTTGGTGTCAAAGACATTTGCTTCTAAGAAAACTCTTAAGTGTTATTAGAATATAAAATATACCATTATATTTCTGAAAGTTAAGTTAAATTAAAACAAAGTTAGTCTTTCTTCTGTCTCCCTTCCCCTTTGACTCCATTATAACATGCAATGGGCAAACAGTCCTTATTCAAAAAGCAAAGCTCCAGGAAAGCCCCAGTTCTCCAGTAGGAGGTTTATAGGTATTGTGGGGACTGCCAAAATGAAGAAGACTCCTTTAATATTGCTGTTCCTTTTGTTTCTCTTGTCTCTTGTTGTAGGAGTAATCCTGTAAATTAGATAACACTAAGTATAATGATATTCATTATATTCAAGCTGTGATTGAAAGAGGATCTGAATTTGGTTCTTGAAGAACCAAACAGAAGACACTGCCAAGTGCCAACCACACAATTTCAGCCCTACTCTGGTGGTCTCTTCTACATGGAAGATGATAGACCTATAGCAGAAAACAAATTCACACTTGTGTCTCAAGTTTTGTTATCCTCCAACTGAAATAGATGGTGATATTTGTCCTAAGTGGGGCTGAATTTTTAATCCTTGAGAAAATAAGAATTCCTTAGAGGATTAGTTGCCCTGGCCTTAAATACATTTTACAGATTTTTTTTTTAATTAAACTTTCATTTTCTAATTAATTACGGAAGTTTACAAATGTTTTGTTTTTTAAATTACATTTTTTAAATAAAATGCAATTATTCCAAGTTCGTTCGTATAAAGTTTAACTACTACAATTCATATCAATGTGCCTACAAAAATAATAGATAATTCTTTTCCCCCTCTTTCTCTGTCTTGATTTAGCTGCAACTATGGTAGAAGCTGGAAAAGGCAAGAACAATCCAGATGAATTTGCTGTAGCTCTTGATGAAGCTTTGGGAGATTTTGCATTTCCAGATGAATTTGTCTTTGATGTATGGGGAGCCATAGGTGATGCTTTGAAAGGGTGATTTTAATGAGAGGCATTAATTGTATTAGAGTTCTGTGAGAGCTGTGTGGATGCATCACATGTGTAGTCATGTACATGGCATGAGGTATGACCCAAGTATTCTAAAAATACCTATTTAAAATTTATAAACCTGAGCAAATTACAGGAATGTAGGACTGTATCTGTACAAACCTTTTAGCCTGATATTGCAGTTAATTTAACATACTCACTTGGAATCTTTGCTGAACAAAATTCAAGTACTTTCTCTGTGTATGTACATAAATACCTGCCAGTTGCCAAGCACCCATATTTTGATCATGTGACCATGGGAATAATGCAATGGTCATAAATGTGGAAAATGGCCATAAGTAATTTTTTTACAGTACTGTTGTAACTTCAGATGGTCACTAAAAAAATGATTGTAAGTCAAGGACTACCTGTACAGACATACAAAATGACTAACCAGCTTCATGGAATAAAATGTACTTTTTTCATTGTTTTAAATTTGGATTAATAGCATCAAAGAGAGGTTAAAGTATGTCCAATGTCAGAGAAGTGAACAGAATTTTGTACTGAAGTTCACAAAGCCGGCTGGGTGGCTGGGTGTGAGTTAGGTGGCCATATAAATTTATCAACCGAAGTCTCTCAATCCTAGACAGATGGCAATGACAAAACACTTTCAAAAAACCTTGCCAAAAAACCCTGCATGGAGTTGTCCAGACATTTACCAGGATCAAAAGATATCTTGAAGGCATCAAAAATCAAACCATATCAAACAAAATAACTTCACCTATGATTTACTGCTTTAAACTATGAACCAGTTCCAACATTCCATGCAACCTCTGCATTTGTCAAGAAAACAGAGATAATGCTAAGATTTCTAGCGGACTTTCCTATATAAATATAGTTTTTATGTGAATTTGACCTTACTAAAGTTGGAACCTCTAATATAATAGAACAATGTCTTTAATATCAGAAATAGGGAGGGATACTTATTAAAGCTAATTTCAAAGTTATCCTCAAGAAAATTATTTTTCTTTCTCCCGTTCTTATCCTAATTGGTTTGTTGCCAAATGTATTTACAGAAGAACTTAATGGCAAGATCAGTGCAATGTTACATTTCAGTAGATCTGATATAACGTAAAATTAGGATACTATTTTAATCATTTTGCTTTAAACTATGGTAGTTGGAATTGACATTGATATAGAACACCTATTTAAATGAGAACAGGCTGCCAATTTGAATTCTTGTCTCTTTCTCTCATATTTCTCTGATTTAGTTAGATACCACACACACAGATGACACTTTGTTCTGTATTATACTATTAAATTCTTACACCCTCTTAAAATAAAATACTTAATTTTTTCATTCTGATTCTAATTCAGTTATGAATCAAGTAGGTTTTGATTGTGCTTTTCAAAAAGCGTAAAAAAACACTTTTCCAGGGTTGGTTTGAAAGAAGTTACAAATGTTGAGCTGAGTCTCACAAAAGTGAAGCTTGTTTCACAACCCACCAAATACGCTATGTCATTAGAGTAAAATACTTTGAACATACTTGTACTACATTTTTACAAATTTCTTTATACCTGAATGTTAAGTAAATAAAATATTTTCTCAAAAACGTTGGGTTTCATTTCTTGGCTTGAGGAATAACATTGTAATAATTTCAGATTAATTCTATCATCTATATCTATCATCTATCTATCTATCATCTATATCTCTCTCTCTCTTTCAACCAAAATGGGCATTATTAAATGAAACATGAAAAGTAATTTGCTATCTAGAATGAGTCTTAAAAGGCCCACTTTGCTGCTCACTGTGTATTGTGAATATTTTTTTATTACTGAAACTGCTGATGTACAACTTACAAAACACACCAAATCCAAACAGCTGTCATATAGCTTATCTTCCACAAACCTTCCCTTCCCCCAAGTCTGGCAACAGATTTTTTTTAAAAAAATGACATACTTATATGTTAAGCATAAAGGATAATATTTCAATTTTGTCATTAGGACTATGGAAGTTGGGTGATTCCCTTAACCGCATACCAGAATGCAGCTGGGCCAGGAGGTGTTTACATAGAATTTATTTCATTTATTTCTCATTTATTTCCTTTTAATGTGCCTGAAAAAGTTTGTGAGAAGCCTATCCTTCTCACACTTACGTTAGTGAGAAGATGCCTTAGAAGTCCCTGGTGGTAGTGATAACCTTTCATCCTATGGGCTATGCCATTTAATACTTAGAAATGAAGAAAAAAAGTTGCCTTGATTCTAAGTAACTGTGCATCCAGGTGGAATTCATAAAATACAAAGAAAGTAGAATTTAAGCTACAGAAGCATATCCATGCACCAATTGGACCCAAGTGCCACATACAGTGGTACCTTAATACTCAACGTTAATTGGTTTCAGGAGGTGCAATAAGTACCAAAAATGATGAGTAACAAACAAATTTTTCCCATAAGGAATAACAAGGCAGCCAACATCAACAAGTTCTAGCTTATGCAATGCATGCCAGGACAACATTTTCACATCAAAATGTGTTTGTTTATTTATTTATTGGTTTGATTTATATGCCGCCCTTTCTCTGGAGACTCAGGGCGGCTTACAATGCATTAATTCTTACAATGCCTTCATACTTTTTGTATATACCAGCTTAGTAGGGCTTTCGGCCCTCCCCAAGTGGTGTTCTTTTTATATATATACACAAAGTTAGTTTATTGCCCCCACAATCCAGGTCCTTATTTTGCCTATCTCGAAAGGATGGAAGGCTGAATCAACCTTGAGCCTGGTGAGATTTGAACTTGCAGTAATTGCAGGCAGCTGGTGCTATTTAACAGCACTTTAGTCTGCTGCGCCACCAAGGTATATGTTGAGTATCAAATGTAAAGAGTTTTAAAGCAAAAGGATCACAGTATTGTGATGGGTTTTATTCTTTGGATATTAATGGTTTGTAGTATAATTTATTACATTATACGACATTTTTGAGCCATGAGACACTTTAGATTTAATTCTAAAAGGGTGCTTCACACTGCTAGGTTTTGAATTAGTTTAAGTAATGTAAATGATGCGGGTTCAGCTAGATGAACACTGAAGGGCCCTCTTTATTCACATTATTGTAAGAAAGAAAGTGTGCTTCTTTGAGAGAAACGTGCTGGTTGGAAAGTATATTAAAGGCAGTTAAACCCCATTATTGGTAATATATCTTCTGATGAGGCCTAGCTGTCACGGAAGGACAGCCATATAGAGAATGTCTGAAAAGCTTCACTGTCATCCACACAAAGACATGTATGGGGCAAAGAGTTAATTATTACCTAAGGACAGCAGTAAAAACTCCATTAGTACTTACAGAATTTAGGAAAGTGGTCCAGCTGAAAATAATCTTATAAACTAGAAGCTAATAGTTTAGTAATGAAGAAGTGTCTGCTATTTTATAATAAATGTATGGAACAACTATATGAGGTCATGTATTTGATACCAAATGTAATTTTACCATATATGGAAAATGTATTAGATCACCAACTCCTTTGTCTTGAAAAGATATATAAACAGTTGTGTCAAGGCTCTTGGTTGTTCAGACTTTCAGGTATGAATCTGCTCTGAACCTTGCGCAAATAAACTGGCTCTGACTGACCCGGAATGTTGTTTGGTCCCATCATTCCATAACATAAGAATTTGTTAACCTATGGTCGCTTTCTTTCAGTTCTTATCATACAGGTATGTATGTGCAAAGCACATGCAATCATCTCTTTCTGTGGCATTTTAACAACGTGTGGCCTTAAGCTCCAAAAATCCTCCAGGCAGGCCTGCTATAAAGTTAGTTTCTCTCTTTAAACTGTTTCTGTAATCATTGCTCGCACATAATATTGACAATATTTCAGCCTCCGATAGTTTTTTTACGTTCTATTTTGTTATATTAAATTACTGTATTAATGTTTATAAACTTATTTTGTTTTTGTTCTCTGGAGCGCTTTTCATCCTGCAAGGAAGAAAAAGCAGCCAAGCAATCAAAGTGGGAAGTAATAAGTAAATAAAAAGGTTAACCATATTTGTCTCTTGCAATAAAAACCCTTAGGAGTCCTGTTATATACACAATGTAATCTTTTTCTGGTATAATGAGTCCTGGCCATTAATAAATGTGCTGAAATGGATGTTCTGTATGGGATAATATTTCAAATAATCTTTTGAAACTGATTTTAGAGAATAGAAATTTTATATTGTTTTTCTTCTAAAGGGTTGAGGAAGATATTTTATACTTTCTCTATTTCTAGGAATATTTACAAAACACATTGTAAAATCTCTAGGACATAACAGTACATATAAAAAAGTGAACCTAATAATTATGCTTTTGGTCAGTGAGGGAAAATAGTTTGATAAGCTAAAATAGCATGCATGTAGGGGAAATCCAGTGTCTATTAAACTTTTGCTTATGGGTCACAATTATTTATTTATTTATTTATTTTTAGTATATCTATATAATGCCTTCCATCTGTTCTAGCAGCCAAAATGACATACACAGAAAACAAAATGGCTCATGGGCAAAAGCTTAATAGACTTTTTAATAAAGCAGTGACTGGTACATAAACTTGCAAGAAGGAGATAGAAGGCAACAGCGCCCCCCTTTTTTTAAACTGGAAAATGCAAGAGAAGATCATAAAGGTGTAATAAATGAAAAAGATAACTCCAAGGTATAAAAGCAGAACAAAAATAAACCTTTAGAAGTGGAAAAATAATTCTTTCAAATGTATCCAGGAATTGCAAATTAGTAGCAGAACTGGATAAAGTGAAGGAAGGAAAAGTTACATTGCAAAAATCCTATCTCCAAGTCACCCCCCCAAACCCTCCCGCACTTAGTGTAACATTGTACCTTTGAAACAGCTTATAATCACTGAAATATTTAAAAGGAAAATGCTTTCAGTAAGCCTAAAGTGGAAGAAAGATAAAAGAAATTATGAAGTTGTTCTGGTCAGTTTAAGTCACAGGATTACTGTTTTGCAGTACTAGTGCGGAAGTGACTTCTCTGAATAGGTTTCCTAGTTTATAGTTTAGTTATAGAGTTCTTCCAGGGGTGGGTTTTACTTACCTTTACTACCGGTTCGCATCATGCCCATGCACGCTTCTGCATGTGCAGATGGCCTATGATGAAGTCCGGGTCAGTGAGCGGAGCCTCCCACCATTTTTACTACCGGTTCTTGTGAACCAGTCCGAACCAGAGGCAACCCATCACTGGGTTCTTCTATTTATAAACTATGTTATCCCTGAAAATTAAATTCAGCTATTTGTTGGGTTTTGTATTGGTTTTCAAAATCTACTCTTCTCAGAGACATCTTAACTATAGGATCAGCTTTTTTTCCCAATAAATATGGTGTCCATTTCGCAAAAAAAGTGAACAACTATATAATAAATTCTGACTATTAATCTGAAAATATATTGATGGTATTTACGCAGGCTACTCAATAGTGTTGTTCTGTGAGCAGTTTACAAAGCAAGGGCAAAAATTAAAATCAACAGCAAACCACAACAAAACACAGCTAGAGCTTATGAGCTGAATAATGATATGGCTGCCTGAATTATACCTGAAGTTTTAAACTGAAGTTTTAACAATCTCCAGAGAATTAAATATCTTCATCTACAGCCAAAAAGATTGTAAAGACTGTTGGGAAAGGATGACCCACAATTAGGTAACCCTACTAAGAAGGCTTTCTCTCAGGTAGAGTACCTAAAGCAGGTCTTGAAACAGAATTTTAAGATTTAAAGTTTAGACTGGATGGAAATGAAGATGCATTTTCCAGATAAAACAATTTTTTACATTTTAAGTATCTAAAGATCATTTTGAAAATGCAAACAAACTAGGAGAATATTTGGCATATTAAATTAAGGAAACAGAAGGAAAATAAGACAATAACATAAACCGCCAGATGGCCTTAACGACCCACTAAAAGAATGTAAATATCCAGCTGTCTGCAAGGAGTATAAATCCTTCCATTTCCCACCATCCAGTCAGAGATGAAGAAGCTTTTTGAATGAGAAGTGAAACATCTTCAAAGAGAAAACCAGAAAGTCCAGTTGCCTCTTGAAAAAAGCACCTTTGGGACAGCCATGACCTGGATGACTGAGAATCTCCATAGACATAAAACAATAACAGCACTGAAAAAAGAGCCTAAATTGTTCCCTTTCCGCTTTTTTTGTTTAGGATAGGGAATATGTCTAACTTTGGGTGGGGTGGGCAATATGCTTAGAAAAGAGAAATATTAGAATCCCACTGAGAGAACCTGTCATGTCAGTCAGAACCACTAAATCTAAGCACCACTTTAGCCACTGCAGCCCCTTGCCCACACAATGGAGGAGAAAGAAGAGTGGCTCCACACACAACAGGAAGCCACTTCAAGCTGTATTGGTCCCAACAGTCCTGCTTCCTGCTGTTCAGCTTCCCCAACCCCTCACTTGCTAAGGGACCAGTTGTTGTCCCACTCAATAACACTTCCTTAACATAGCACTCTATGTCCTAGTACAGAACAGGTGAGGCTTTTACTTAATACACAAAAGAAACCCTGAACAAGGTTCCGTAGCTTAATACAGTTACTAGGCAATTTGGTAACACTTCTAAACAATTGTGTACTCTGCCTATCATTATATTATAAGATTTCTAAATAGTCAGAATTTATCTTTGAGGGGTTTTTTCTTGTCTCTTTGCCGCCAATGTTCCAGTACCACTCCCTAAATAAGTTTCATGAATTCAGAGTCAAATAATCCCCTAAATCTCATTATGGTTTACAATGTGCAGATATATAATTTTGAGTTGATCATAGTGTTTAGTTATGGACTGTATAAAAGAAAGAATAAAAATTCTTGTCCAGTATTTTTTTTTATATAAGCACGTTTTAAGTTTCCATGAATTCAATTTGTAAATAAAAACTTACTGTTTTCTTTCTCAATAATTAATGAAGAACAGCCCTTGATGCATCATAAAACTTAGATAATAAATTGCTCATCAGTGACCCTAAGGAATATAAATGTTTGGCAACAATCTCAATCTCTTACATCATTCAAAATATAGCAGGATAGGATGTTCTGGAAGAAAGCAAAGTTCAATAATTGTTTATGAACATACCCTGATTTAATCCAAGACTTAATTTGGGTATAAGAAAATGCAACTGGGGTTTAAATAGATATCAATCTGCACATGCCCAAGATGGTGGCTCCTTGCTGAGTTCGCGGTTCCCAAAGGGGTGACGCTTTGGCCTTTGGGGGTCCTTGGGGGCCCAGACGGAACATCTATGGCCCCTGCCCGGCTAGTGGAGTTTTTTGCTAGTCATTTGAGAGCTTTCTCACTCTCCAGGATGTCCTGGCCAGGAAGAGGTCGGCGTTTGCGGAGGACGGTGTAAGACGGCAGTATCGGCCTGGATGGTGGCGGCTGGCTCTGCATCTGGTGGCGGTGACTGCCAGAGCAGCGGCGGCGGCAGTGGTGGTGCAGCGGTGGTGGCAACGCGGCACTCTTGTCGGGACTCTCGTTGAGACCCTGGATGCCTCGGGAAATGCCTGCAGGGGCTAGGGGAGGCCGATGATGATGACAAAGAGGCTGGCGGTGGCGATGGCAGTGGCGGTGGCTGCAATGGCGACCGCTGGGATGGTACCAGAAATGGCAGCAGCTGCCTGAGGGCTACTAGTGAGATGGCGGGGGATAGTTTCGGCAGCTTATCATCTCGGAACCGCCTGGGCTGCCGCAGGGTATCTGGCTCATCTTTGGAGGGCTGGCCCCATGGTGACCCAGAGGCCCCACAGTGATCTAGCAGAGGCTGAGCTTGGGAGCATTGTTGACCGATGGAAGACCTGGGGGTGATCTGGGGACTGGAAGATGACTGAGGGGTGTTCACCCCGGCGCTTTGTGTTGCCCTATCCCCCCCTTTTTTTGGCCTGGTCTCAGGTATTATTATGGTCACTCGCCACCCTGTTTATTCCTAGTCTGCTGGAAAGTATCTCCCTTTTTTGTATCCATCTTTACCCTCTCCTGATACGGCCGCTACACTGATTCCGTGGACCAACTTTTGTCCCTGAGCCCATGGACTGGCTTTGTTCCATCCTTTTTCTCCTTAACCGCATGGAGAGTTACAACTTAGGATACGAGTACTGAAGGAGTCGGTTCTCAGCTGCTATTTCACCGCCAGTTCCATCAATCTTTTGAACCATTCTTGTTGGGCCAGCCACTGTGAGAGGGTGGTTTGGTTATTTACTCCCCGGTTGTTGAAATGGTGTGAGACTCCTTCCACTGCCATGAGAGGGCAGTGGAGTCCAGTCTACTGTACCTAAGACTTGCATTTTCTCTCCTCTGGACTTTTAGACCATCGTGGCGGACCCCCTGGCTAGAGGCCACTATTCACCCCCGCCTACTGGATGTATTTGGTGACTGAGCTCCTTGTACTGTGAGACTCCCCCCTCTTGCAGGTTTGGCCCTCCATTCTATCGAGGGCCTACCTTGATGACGGGTTTTGGAACCCTGAGAGGTGGCATGTGGCGAAGAGCAGGTTGAAGGATTTTTTGATTAAATTGTCTGTTAAAATTTTAGGGGTTTGGGAGGGAGGGGGTGACCATGTGAATGGACCTGGGGGGGTCCTTACAGATCAGCAAGTCAGCCTGTCAGAAGGTCATGGTGGGGGGGACAGGGAGGGGTCCAGATGGGGTACAGGGGGGCGAGGGTCATCTTGTCACTGTGGTGGTTGGGAGGGGTAGTGGTAGTAGGTGCAGAGGGCCTTATGGCATCAGAGGGATGTGCCCCCGCTATTTACAGGTGGTGGTATGCTCCAGCCCTTTTAGCTCTTCCTGCTCCCTGCGGGGGTTGGGTGTGTGGAATCTGGGACTCTGACTGGTGTACGTTAATGCCAGATCTGTTGTGAACAAGGCTCCACTCATGCGAAATCTTATTGATGAGGGGGGCGCAGACCTGGCTTGCACCACGGAGACCTGGTTGGAGCCGGAGGGAGGGGTACCTCTCTCTGATTTATGCCCGCCAGGTTTCCATGTGCTACACCAGCTGCGACTCTACGGAAGGGGTGGGGGAGTGGTGGTTGTTATTAGTGAAAGTCTTAGTCCTAAGGAGGTCACTGTCCCTCAGATAGGCGGATGTGAATCCCTATTGTTGAAATGGAACCCTGGAGTACTGTTGGGTTTGTTGATTACGTACCTGTCTCCCAGCTGTGTATCTTTGGCGCTGCCCGCACCACTCGAAGTCATTGCCAAACTGATGGTTGAGCTCCCCAACCTGATAGTTGTGGGAGGTTTTAATCTCCGTCAGCCGGCGAGACACCTGAGCTGGTCCAGGTGTTCATGGCCTCCATGATGACCATGGACCTGACTCAAGTTGTACAGGGCCCAACTCACAATGGTGGACACACACTTAACCTGATTTTTATCTCTGGCAGTAGATTAATGCTTGGGGTAAGGGGGTACTATCTATTCTACCCCTGTCATGGACCGACCATTCCCTTCTTAAGCTAGACTTTCCATCCACCAACACTCACTGCTGGGAGGCGGAACTGACTCCCCAGGCGCCTGATGGACCCTGATAGATTCCTGATGGAGCTTGGGACATTTCCCACGTCCCTATCCCGCAATTCACCAGAGGCCCTGGTTGACGCCTGGGAATGGGCTGCTGCTGGGACACTGGATCAAATCGCCCCTTTGTGGCCTCTCCTCCAACAGGAATCCTGGGTAGCTCTATGGTTTACCAAGGAGCTCAGGGAGATGAAGCATCGGAAGAGATGCCTAGAGGGTTGTTGGAGATCTTCCCATTCCGAATCTGATCGAACACAGTTAAGAACCTATATTAGGTCTTATCTTGTGGCGATGGAAGCTGCGAAATGTGATTATTTTGCCGCTCTCATTGCATCTGCAGAGAATTGCCCAGCAGCCTTATTCTGAGTGACCCGCTCTCTCCTTAATCAGGGAGTGAGGGAGGACCCCTTGCAGGGCAGTGCTGAGGATTTTGTTCAATTCCTGCAAGACAAAATCGCTCAGATCCGGACAGGTTTAGACTCTGACTGGGCAGGGTCTGACGAGGAGATGGAGCAAGTCTTGAAGGTAACATCTGGGTTGACTTTGACTCTGTATCCTTAGATGAAGTGGACAGGATTGTTGGAAGATTGGGGGCCTCAACGTGTTTACTGGACCCGTGTCCCTCCTGGCTTGTTGCGGCAACCAGAGAGGTGACTGGAGACTGGATCCAGGCAATTGTCAATGCTTTGTTGAGGGATGGGGTCTTACCCACCACCCTTAAGGAGGCGGTGGTTCGACCCCTCCTCAAGAAGCCTGCTATGGATCTGGCCTACCTAAACAACTTTCGTCCCGTCTCCAACCTTCGCTTTATAGCGAAGGTTGTTGAGTCTGTGGTGGCACACTAACTCCCACAGTTCCTGGAGGAAATGGACTACCTAGACCCGTACCAATTGGACTTCAGGCATGGACACAGCACGGAAACGGCATTGGTCGCCCTGGTGAATGATCTCTGGTGGGCCCAGGACAGGGGTTATTCCTCTGTCCTGGTCCTACTTGACCTCTCAGTGGCTTTTGATACCATCGACCATGGTATCCTACTGCGATGACTCGGGGATTTGGGGATGGGGAGCACTGTTTTACAGTGGTTCTCCTTCTACCTCTTGGGTCGTACGCAGTTTGTCTGGGCAGGGGGTCAGAGATCCTCCTCGAGGCCCCTCATTTGTGGGGTGCCTCAGTGTTCGGTTCTCTCCCCCTTGCTCTTCAACATCTATATGAAGCCACTGGGTGAGATCATTCGCAGTTTCAGGGTGAGTTACCATCAGTATGCTGATGATACTCAGCTTTACATCTCCACCCCGGACCAACCCAGGGATGCCCTTTCCATGATGTCTAGGTGCCTGGAGGCGGTGAGGGTCTGGATGGGTAGGAACAGGCTCAAACTCAACCCCTCCAAGATGGAGTGGCTGTGGATACTGGCATCCCATGATCTAGTGGCCCCATCACTTTTGATGGGAGGGGAGTTACTTACTCCCTCTGAAAGGGTTCGCAATCTTGGCATCCTCCTGTATTTGCGGCTGTCCTTAGTTGACCATCTGACGGCCATGACCAGGGGGGCTTTTACACAGGTTTGCCTGGTGCACCAGTTGAGACCTTTCCTAGATAGGGATGCCCTCCGTACAGTCACTCATGCTCTCATTATCTCTCGTCTGGACTACTGCAATGCCTTCTACATGGGGCTGCCCTTGGGGTGCATCCGGAAGCTCCAACTGGTCCAGAATGCGGCCGCACGGGTTGTTACAGAAGCTTCCCATTACTCCCATGTTACACCTCTCCTGCGCGAGCTGCACTGGCTGCCGATGGTCCTTCGGATCTGCTTCAAGGTGCTGGTACTTACCTATAAAGCTCTTCATGGCATGGGCCCAGGGTACTTGCAGGACCACCTCCTACTGGCCTCCCACTGCCCAGTGCGCTCATATAGGACTGCTAGCTATCATGGCATTAGACAGTGCCATACAGGCTTTTGGATCCAATCAAGAATTAATGCAGGAATCCAAATCTAATCATCCTTCATCACCCAACAGGTATCTGTCTAGTGTCCACTTGAAATGAACCAGAAAAGGGAAACTCATCACTTCCTGACTTTTTTTCCCCAACTACTCTTACTGATAGGAAGGTCTTTTTTCCCTGAACAATTATTAGGAACTTCCTGTAATCCAAACACATTATATCAGGGTCTGCTGTCTGGAACAATGGAGAATTGATCTTGACCTTCTGCTGGGTAATATTTTTCAATTATCAAATAAAAATTATTATTTGAAAAATATGACATCTCCCTCAGACTACTTTTCCTGAGGCTAAACCTTTCTAATTATTACACCCTCTTTTTATAAAACTTAGTTTCTATGTCTTAGTTTCTATGATCATCTTCGTTCTCGACATTTTACATTTCATCCAATTTGATATTATGAGCAAACCCTGAGTAAAAAGGGATAATTATTGGTGAACTTGATAAAAGAATGACTTTGGATCTAGCTATGTATCTGTTTAGTTATCATGCCATCCAGCCCACACTTAACTAGTTTGTCAATATAAATGTCATATTGTATTTTATCAAGTCTTGTATAGAAACCAAGATATATCTATAAAATTCTTCAAATATATAAATTATGCAATCAAAACCTGACAAAAATTAGTTTTGGAAGACTTGTTCTTGACAAATACACTCTCTAATAATTATACCATTGTTTTCAATGCTTACATATCAATTATTTAATTATCTGTTCCAGAGTCTTCTTAGATATCAGTTGGCATTGTCTTGTCTATATTTCCAGAGGTTCTTTGTTTCCTGTTATTCCTTTGAAGATGGGGACTATAATATTGTAGGAGACAAGTTAGATGTTCCAGAAATCAGAACAAGCAACAATTTATATACTGTATATACTCGAGTATAAGCCGACCTGAATATAAGCCGAAACCCCCAATTTTACCACAAAAAAAATGGGAAAACTTATTGACTCGAGTATAAGCCGGGGGTGGGAAATGCAGCGGCCACTGGTAAATTTCAAAATAAAAAAAGACTGGTCAAAAGTGCAAGGACCTGTCAGAAATCACTTTTTTCAGCCCTATGGGTAGTCCTTTTGTGCATATGGACTACTTAGAGGGCTGAAAAAGTAATTTTTGACTGGTCCTCGCACTTGTGACCAGTCCTCGAACTTACGACTGTCCTCACATTTTACATTTTTACCCTATCTTATCACCATTTCTCTCTCCCCCTCTCTTTCTCATTCTTTCTCTCTCCCCCTCTTTCTCTCTCTCTCCTCCACTCTCTCTCTCATTCTCTTTCTCCCCCCTTCCTCAAAGAGAGAGGTGGTAGGTTTGAGGAGAAAGATTGCTGTACAATAAAAAAGATGAAAGGGAAGAAAACCAATCCCAAACAAATATAAAGATATTAAGATAAAGAATGAATTGTTAAACTTTAAAGAATAAAAGAGAACAAATATGAATAAATAGCAATAATTAGAAACACACATACAAACATACAATGTATTTTCTTTGAAAAGAGTATTTGGCCGGTTCACAAATTTAAACAGTGTTCAGTCATTTCACTTAAATTTACAATTTCCATATTTCCTTTTTGCCATATTTATTCCTCATCTATTTTTTTAAAAAACCAATATTACCCTTCATCCTCATGTCTAATCTTAATCAAATTCAATTTTTCACTTCTATTCTCTATTGTACCCATTCCCATTGTCATCTATTTTTATATCCATCCTCACATTGGTTAATTATGTAATATTACAGTTGTTCAATAAAAATTCAACATTTTAATATAAATCAATTAGTTATATAACTATCTTTTTTGTATATTAATCAATATGAACATGAATATTCCAATTATTTCCATGCAATCCAATTTCTTACAAATCAATTACCGGTAATTATATTTACCAATAATAATAAACCAAATAATTTCCCCCATATATTCTTCCAAACCACAACTTAACCATTTCTGCTTTCAACACAATATACAATTAATAGTATCTCAATTATTACAATTCCCTAGTTAAATAGAGCTTTTTCTTTTGTGTTTTAAAATCTTGAACTCTCCTCTTTTGCCATTTGCCATGAATTTCCCATTGTTTGCACCTACTTTTTTTGATGAGGAAAAAGAAATCTGCCTTTCCAACCTTGCAAGGAAAAGAAAAAGAAAAAGAAATCTCTCTCTGCCTCATTTTGTCACCTTGCAGCAAAGACCCTGCTTTAGTTTCAGTTTCGCTTTTTTAGCATAGCTGGGAGGGGGAGGGAAAATGCTCCAGCAATTTACCTCTTTGCAGCTAGCTAGCAACAGAACCCCGGTAAAACAGCTGAGAGCAAATCAGCTGAGGGTCGGGAGGGTCTTCAAATCAATTTATGGTAATTAACCTATACTGACGCTGAAAGGGGCTGTTCTTTCTATTTTTGCAGACAGGGGTCTACTCATTTGTTTTCTTTTAAAAAGGCATTTTTTTCATGACTCGAATATAAGCCGAGGGGGGCTTTTTCAGCCTGAAAAACGTGCTGAAAAACTCGGCTTATATTCGAGTATATACGGTAAATTACAAAGAAGCAGATTTTGATTGAATAAAATCAGACAGAATTTCATATTAATAGCTGTTCAATTATTATTGAACTATTATTGTCTTGGGAGCTGGTGGCATCTCTTCCACTTGTCATCCACTTGATACGTTGTTTTTCAGGTATTTGAAGGTTTTCCACAATTTTTTTAGAGGCCAAACATTCCTAATGACTTTACTTGTTTCCCATATTTTTTTCCTTCCTGATCCCTTAACCTTGGTTGGTTGCTATACTCTAAAGACATATTCTAGTTTATCAATGACCTTTTTAAAATGTGGTGCTCAGACCTTGACACAATATTCTATGTATTATTTGACTGATACAGCATAGAGGGGAGCAATGCCTTCTATAATTCTATTGATACAGCCTAGGATTACATTTTTTGGCAGATAGGCTGGGTGCTGGATCATATTAGTAGCTGATATTCAATTTATGATCCACTAACAACCCGTTCCTTTTTTCAGGTATTGCTTCCCAGTATAATCTCCTCTAATCTGAAGTCCTGCTCTGCTTTTTTCTTTCTTTCTATTCAAGTGAAAGACTTTGCATTTGTTACTGTTGAAATTATATTTTTATTGCAATTGATCCAACTTGTTTTGGTCCTCCTGCTTTTAGTTATTATTCATTTTCAGATCTGATTGTCATATTTTTAGCACTTCATCCAAATCATTTATAAATATATTGAGTAGCAGAAGGTCTAAAATAAAGCCATCCCTAGCTCTATTATATATGTTAAAATTGTATCTGATTTCTTTTACTAGCATTTTAATTTCATTTTGCTTATTTCTCATACTCTGAACATTTGGGAAAGGACAATGAAGACCATTAACTTCGTGAGACATGATTCTTTTCAATTTTTCATTAAATGATTTTATAGAACTCATTATAACAACACTTCCAGAGTGTACAACCTTTATTTGATATCCTCACTGTAAAGCTTTTATCTCCAGCCTCAGAATCCAATGCATCTTGTTATAAATTCCAATCTTCCAAATAACACAGAGTTTTAGAAACCAGGTTGCTCCAATTAGCACTATTGCTTAGCTAATCATTCACTTTCACTTTCTGTCACATTTCATGAACTGGAAGGATAGCTCAAAACCTCATCTGAATCGATATAGTCTTGAATGCATTCCTAGATCTTAAATGTTCGTATTGATTTTTTGTAGTAATGTTTGTTCCTACATGAATGAGCAGAAGGAGATAATGATCAGTGGCTTCAATAAATGTTGGAAATTGTTTTGTTACATCCCTGATCCTTGTACCTGTAAACAAACAACAGAAAAGACCAAAACTGAAGACTGAACCAATTACTAGGATGCCAATTATTATTCCATATTTATTGCCACCACCTAATCTGACCTTCAAAAACTATAGCATTAAGCTGTTATGTACAACAAAATGTAGGCACTTGTGCATTTCATCTTGATGGATGTACTGTCCAAGAAAATAGGTCCTTTCAAATTACTATTTCATTGTTTATTCCTAAACAAATAAATCAGGAGAAGATGCTTGCCTTTTCTGTGAAGGCAAGACATTTTGTACCTGTTTTTGTTTTGGAAATGGGTATTACTTTTCACAGTATGAGAACCAGCTCTCAATACAAAGCTTTGAATTTTGAAAATACAAATACAGATCACAGTGTTATATAATATTATAAACGGTATAGATTTATTGAATTACAACTGTTATTTTTATACCTGTTTAATTACGTTTCGGTTGATTATTTTCTTTTTCCCATTGTCAAATTACTACCTCTATTATGTCACTGTCTCTGTCTCTGTCTGTCTCTGTCTCTCCCTATCTCTCTATGTCTCTACCTCTACCTCACTCTCTCTCTCCATATCTCCATTTCCTTCTCTCTCTCTCTGTATCCTATCCTATCCTATCCTATCCTATCCTATCCTATCCTATCCTATCCTATCCTATCCTATCCTATCCTATCCTATCC